>JARHVA010005208.1:17500-530000 GCA_037957365.1 Torreya grandis
TAATCCTATCCTTTCACTAAACAAAAGCTATATCATGGTTCATGACACTATCCCAGTCCTATACAGTCAATATCAACCTCTGTCTCAATCATACCAGCATAATTTTAAGATAAGTTACATTTCATATCCTTTATTACTATTTTTATAAAGCTATGAAAGTCAAATAAATTAAACAAATTATTACTCTATTTATTGAAACATATTTTACTAATTTGTTCAACTCAAACCCTTAACTAAATTAGGTATTGTACTCTAATATTCCCAAAATTGTTAAATCATTTGGTGAACCGACATACTTTGTTTGCACATAAAAACCCTAGGGTAAATTCCTTGCTGATTTTTACAATATTTTTCTAACTTTTTACTTGCCTATTTAAATAATAAATTCAATTTAATTTTTAAAATCCCATTGTAATTTAAAAACATTATTTTTCTTCCAAACCCTAGTTGCACATACTAGGTCCCTTTAAATCAAGAATTTTCCAATAATTTTTTATTTTTTTACCTGCATACTTAAATTAGAAATTCACATTAATTTTTAAAATTCCTTTGTAATTTTACAAATAAATCATTTTTAAAAACACTAAGTTGCATATACTAGGTCACATTGCTTTTTGAGGTATTACCTTACATGTTTGTGAGCTTCATATCCTTTTTACACATATTCCAATTGATTGTTTTTAGGACTTTACATTTCCTTTATTTAGTACTTTCTTTCCATTTCACTTTGATTATTACAACTTATTACTAAAAACTCAATCCATTTTAAATTTTTTTTCCTATGTTAATATTGTCCCAATATACTAGTTTTGATGAAACTAATAAGAGGGAACTTCAAGATCTTTTAACTAAACATCCTGATATACAAGATGACATGATTAAAATACTACAAAAAGAACAATAAAAAGTGAAAAATGGTCAATATTATTAAACCATAGAGAAAATAGTTTCAAATGACACTATGGGGGTAATTATGTCTCAATAACCCCCTATAGTAGCCCAACTTTCCTCTATGCCACCACTAGCTACAACTAGTACATCTTTATCTCTTGATGTGCCAACCCTTATGTAAGAGATAAAATCTCTTCAATCCAAGGTGATACATCTTAAGCAAGGTGATTCTATACCAATGCAGGCCTTGGATTATTTTGCTCTACTTCATACACCATTAGCATGTCATATTTCTTTAACACCCTTGCCACAAGGTTTTATTCAATGCAAGTTTACTTTATACGATGGTAAGGGTCATATAGAGACACACTTGAGAGAATTTCATGTAGAATGCCTGGAATATGTGATAAATGACTAGTTACTAACCAAGATATTTCCATGGAGTCTAAAGGATTATGCTTTACAATGGTTCTATAGTCTACCAAATTAGTCGATCAATGTATGGTTCTATGGTTCTATGCTTTACAATGGTTCCCAACTCATTTTAGCATTAACATTGGTGATAAGGTTTCTTATGCCCAAGTTACACAATAAAAACAAAGTTAAAATGAGCATCTCATATATTATGTTCTTTGATATAAGACTATCTTAGCTAGCATGACTAGCCCCATGGCTGATCAAGAGTTACAAGATCTCTTCAAACAAAATCTTTTACCAGCTTTGTGTGAATCAATAATATGCAAAATGTTCTCTTCCTTCACTAAATTATGTCATACACTAAAGGAAAGGGAAGTCAAACTAATTTTAATGGGCAAACTCAAGTCTAAAAGTATATCAAAAATATATAAAAAAAGAGTAATAAAGTCCCATAAAAATTCAAGGTCAATGATAGCAAGAGTCAAAACCAACCTATAGTCAATGTGGCTTTAGATCCCCCTTAACAAGTGGTTTTATCTACACCTCCTTGATGAAATTTTTCTAATCTACCAATTTCTCTAGCTAGAGTCTTATAGCAGTTATTAGAATGTAATATCATATTTCTCCCTCTTATTCAAGAAGTTGATCCAATAAAGCCTCTTCCATGGGGATATAATCAAAATACATTTTGCAATTTTCATAGGGAACTAAGCCACACAACAAACATATGCATCAGTTTGAAACACAAGATATAGGACTTGATAGATGGCAACATTATTGATCTTGGCACATTAGTTGATCCTCCTTAGGCAAAAAAAACATGATAAATATTTGAAAATATTTTCATATCATTTCCCACAACATTACTAACAAGAGACAGGGGATACATTAGGTGTTCACCATGCATATCATTCACATCCTCCACCAGCTACATATCAAGCACCTTCAGTTGAGTTACACCCTTTGAGAAATATGATTGGTGTATATAATTCCAAAATTATAGCTAGACCTTCAATCTCCTTCTCTTAGTAGGATATAGTTAAGGATAATTCAGATTATTATGCACTCTTTATCAGAGCTTGCATTCATAATCATCTTATTCATAGTGTTCCCATAGACAATGGATCTAGTGTGACCATGTACACTATGACATTACTATAGCTTTTAGGATATTTAGAGTAGTATATTACCTTGATGAACATGGTTATTAGTAGATTCAATGGGCACATATAGAGTTCATTAGGTGAGATTTTACTTCCTTTATAGGTTGGTCCAACACACATGGCCACACCATTTCCTATTATGTTACTAGTTGACCATAGATCAGAAAATTTGATCAATACCTTCTATAGTTCATACATGAAATTCATTCATGCTAATAAGGGTGTTGCAGTTGGTGGAGTTATATATGAGTTACCACTCCCCACTTTAGAGCCATCTACTATTTTGTAGTCACTAGTTTTAGTTTTGCCACCAATTTTAGTTTCTCTACTAGTTTTAGTTCTTCCTCTAGTTTAGATTTAGACATAGTCAAGGCCTCCATTGCCAGCATATAGAATTCATACACTTCCATATAGGTCTCTTATAGAGAATCCATATTCTTAAGACTCTAGATAGTTACCAACTATAGTGTTCACACTGAGGTTAGTATCATTGAGGTCTCATGCCTCTACATATAGAGCACATGTTTAGAGAGTTTATTATAATACTAGATGGACCCCTAAGATCCTTATAATTACATCCAATTCTTAGAGTTAAAGGGGGACCCCATAGTCAATTTCCACTACATATATTTTAGAGCATTTATAGCATACACAACTTTTAGAGCCATAATCTCAGCCCTTCTATCATGCTTTATGATCACACATGATCCCTCTCCTTGATACAAAACACCATGATAGGGAGTCTCCCATGAGACTCATTGGTTAGTATCATCTCTTCTCAGCCTTTCTTGTACATATTTTCTTTATGATTGATTGTACATAGCTCAAAATATCAAAATACCAAAAATATTCAAATATCAAAAATAAAAAAACAATATAGAATATAAAAATACCAAAAACATTCAAATATCAAAAATTCAAAAACAATTTAACATTTCAAAATCCAAAAACATATAAATAATTCAAAAGCATAGAAAATTTCAATTGTATACATTATTCAAGCTTTACATTTCTACAAACATGCTATACTTACATTTTATTGTTATATGTTATTGTTTGTCAATTTATCTACATTACCATGCTTCACTTGATCTTCTTTGAGTGTGTGAAGTGACTTCTAAATATTTTATTACTTCACTCTAACCATGAAGGGAGCATCCTACTTCTACATTCAAGACATGTATCAATCCATTTACCCACTAAGGGTGTCTTCTACAAGACTACACCATCCAAGTTACGTCATTCCTATGCCACACACTCTAATTATCATGTTGATGTGCATTGCTTACTAACTTACATAGATTACTCTATAGACATTCATTAGTATATAGAACTTATGTATTTATTAGCATATACCTATTCTTATACTCTATGTCTTGCATAATTTCACTTCTTAGTTTGATTAGTTATATCTAATTATATTTCTAGTATATTACATACCTTTTTTTCTTGCTTTATGTAACTAGATGTGATTGTATTACTCGATTCCTATTTTTCCTCATGTATGTGTCTTAGGAAATTTTCTAATGTCCTTTGCTTCTATTCTTGTGTGTACCTTAAGAAATTTTCCAATGTCCTTTGCTTATACTCTTCTATGTGATTGTGGCCCTTGTGCCAACCTTGATTATTTTCAATTAAATGTGTATGTGGCATTTGAACATGCCTTGTATGCTTTCTTTCTATTTTGAGTGACATGTACCCATGTCCCTTGTTTTCTTGGCCCATTGACCACTCTTGTATGGTTATTTATTATTTCCTTATGTGCTTATTTTTTTATTTATTCTCATTATTTGCAATGCTATGATCCACATCATGCATTCTCTTACTTTCTTGGATGCCATGATGGACATCATGTTCCATCCTTCCTTGATAACTAACAACTAACCAGACTTCCAATTTCAATTCAGTACATTACACATACAATTAAATTATTATATCTATTTAGGAATACCCCTATTTGATCTAACAATCTCCAATATAAACTATGCTATATCTTGAGACATAATTTTGATTATCATTGTTATATCATGCATTTCATATCATAACACTCTTACAAGGATCTTCCTTCTAAGGGAAATTATTTTAGGTTATTAATTCCTACACTCAAAAGATGGGGCAATAAACATGGTTTTTATCATAAATATTAGAGCTCCCACCAATCAAAAAATCAATTTTTAGAACATTTAATAGAACAATTAGAGGTCAAACTAGGCAAAATAGACTAGAAAAATAGTGGTAATTACATAATAGTCATAAATTTTAGAAAAAGAAAACAACACCAAAAATGGACAATAGTGCCAAACAATAGGTCATCTTATTTTTAATGCTCCTATATAAATAACAAAAAACCCATATTTTTCAAAAATAGGTAGAAAGGTCAGCTTAACTACAGTTTTGTTAGATATAGATCAGTCCAAATTTAGTAATTTTAGTATATTTTTTCTCAAAGAATATAGATATAGGGGGAATCATGTATGAAATGATGGCTCTCACTTCCAATTTTATATTGGGTAGTTGGTATAACTTCTAGATCAAAATCCAAGTTATAGACACCAGTGATTGAGGGCAATGTAAGTGACACATTTGACTTCTTTTCTTTTTGAGTTTAATATATTATCCAAGCATTCTAAATAGTCGTGTGACTTACTCCATATTTATGTGGTTGGGATCATTTTGGAGTGGATTTCATAAAATCCTAATCTCCTCCTAAATTTGGCCAAGATTGGCCTAGTTTGTAGTACACATTCAGCTATCCATGCCACATTGTCAAATTGTAAAGCATTCATGGGCTTCAGGGGCCATCTCATATGACACACATTCATATAAATATTAGTTTATAGATTCACTTCATTTGGAAATTATAGATCCAAAGGGATAACCTTTGTATTCTTTATCCACCTACTCAGAGGGATTAGACACATAGTCCAAACATTGATTAGCACACGCATGCCCACCTAATTTTACTTAGTAGCAATGATGGAGCCAAAGGGCATTCATTTGAATTTTTGAGCCACTCTTAGGAAATTGATCACTTAGCTCCATTCATGATATTAATCTTGGTCCAATACATACCTATCACACATCCATCATCACTCAATAACATAATAGGTTTTGTATTGGTCTACATACCTAGTGAGATGTATTTATTCATTTATTTTCCTCTCTCTTACCTAGCTTTGTGCATTCTTATTTTAGATATAGAATATCTATTAATAAATAATATACTCCTAATTTTCTTTTTAGATTTTTAATTCATAACATTCTCTCTCTATACACACCCATCATCACATAGCTTTATGGGCTTCACCCTTGTATGTAAGTTCAGGTACACCTTTTATTTTTAATTTATCCTAGTATTTCACTTTTTTGCATCACTAGAATAAAGGGGGAAAATGTAATCATATAAAATGTCAAAATTGGTAGCTTGAGGTAGATTTTGACACCTAACCCATAGGTCCCTCTTTCATTCTCTCATGGCCCTTCTATCCACATATGCACTAATTCCTAGTCATCCATAGGCTTTCATAACCTCATTCTAGCTCAGCCAAGATCCAATTTCCATGCTTATTCCATCCCCCCTAGGTCCTGAGCCTATAGGATAGGAGTGATAAGGTTAGAGTATAGCACTGGACCCTAGGGTGTCCTATTTCTAGTGCTCTTATTTAATCACATTTTGATCCCAGGTGACCATTTTCTCTCGATTCCTCATCTTCATTATGTTAGCCTAGCATAAATGCATCTAATCCATGACCAATATATCTCTATAAAAGCCCATTCAAATTTCATTTAGAAGGGGTTAGAAAGTATTTCAAAAGCAAGCAAGAATATAAACAAAACCACTAAGGCAAATTTCCATATTCTTTGCATGCAACCATCTAATACAGCCACCAACATATTCAAACCCTCACACCCATACCTAACCACCTCAAGCACACCCAGTTAGTATTTTTCATCTTAATTACTCTATTACATAGAATCACATCAAGTGGAAGAACTACATATGGCTTGATCCCTCTTCAGAGTATTGGTATATAGCTATCATTCCCACACAAGGGGTGTGGATACATCTTTAGTGCATCTTACACACACTAACCCCCTATTTTTCAAAGTTTTTATTCAAGTTCAAAAAAAAAGATCTAGGGTTGGATACTGAATCATCTTTATAAAGAGCTTCATCAATATTCAAGACTTGAAATTTCATAGGTAGACTAATACAAAGATAATAGATAAAACCCAAAAAATGTAGATCTTTGTGACTAGTTGGAACAATAGTAATAGGACTTAGACTATAACATCAGACCTTAAAGGGTTCTATTTTTGGTTCTCTTATCATTTCACCAAATTAAAGTTAGATCCTAGTTCACAACATTGTCCTAGTCCTGCACAACTGATATCAATCTCTGTCTTAGTTGTATCAACATAGTTTCAAGATAAGTTACATTTTTCCTCCTTTATTACTATTTTTAGAAAGCTATGAAATTCAAATAAATTATATAAATTATTACTTTATTTATTGTAATATATTTTACTAATTTAGTCAACTTAGACCCTTAACTAAATTAGGAATAATACTCTAATATTCCCAAAACTATTAAATCAACCTTATTTATCAAGGGAAATTATAATTAGATAACCCTAATGCTCCCCCTAATCAGTCTATGGACATCTTTAGGTAGTCATTCCCTAAGCATGCTTCAATGCCTAATTCCATACATGATAATTTAGGATCTACCTCAGACCATGAGACCCATGAGATTAGTATGATCCATGATCAACTTCTACCTAAAGAGCTTGGTAGTTATTCTATCCTTGATATCCTTATAGTATATGCCTTCAAACCAATTGAATTAATTGAAGTTATACCAAAAAATCACTCCAGCTTTTTAGATCTCAGTATTTGGGATCCACTTAAGGAAACATTATTTAAAAACATTCAAGATAATTAACTAAAAATAAAGGATAAGAGAGTTATTAAAGATAATTATTATTTAGACATCCCAAAAGATATGCATCCCACTCCTTGTATCACCTCAATACCTTTATATAACATATCCATCCCCTCTAGCTTACTCCCCCCTAAGGAGACTATTATGTTACCTAAAACAAACCCAATACCAACTCCACTTTTAGCTCAGGAAGAGCCTAAACTTAGAGAAATTAGGGTAAGTTATTTGGTCATTAAAAATAAAAACCTTAGGGCCTCATGAGGAAATTCCTTAGACTATCCTCCCATAAAGATTAAACTCCCTAAAGAGGATATTCCTACAACCCCCGATCATATGCAAAAATGGAATTCACCTCTACCACCTATTCAAGCTAAAGCATCTATATTGAGACCTCATCCTTTAACAAGAATAAAATCCACTATCATAGAATCCTCTTCTAAAGATCATGTACCATTACAAATGGATCTTCCCAACATGATAATATCAATACATAACCCTTTAAATCCCTACTATCCACAGGGCTTAGGTGTAAGGTCTTATCCTAATCATAAATTACTTATTGTAGGGCATATTCAAATGACCAATTTGATAATCAGGGTTCTAAGTCAAAAAAACATCTATACCAATTCCCTATAAAATTAAAAAAAACTTAATCAAGATCCATTGAAGGGGTATTATTCTAAAATCCTTGATCAACTTATTCAAACCTCCCTTGTCACTCTACCACCCATAAAACTTGTTAACCCTCATATTGAGAGACTAGTGTGGTATCAAGAAAATAATAAATGCACGTAACATCAAATAGTAAGACTTGATACTAAAAGTTGTAACACGTTAAAAGATATGGTCCAAAACTTATTAGAACAATATTATCTTTTAATTAAATAATTGGATCATGACTATCTCCATATTCAAATTAATAGGTAGGCATCCACCTTAGGAACTAGTATATTACCAGTAGTATCAAAATGATATTTAAAGGAAGATAAAATCTATGATAAATCTCAATATCAACCCCTCCTAAAGCCTCTTAATTTGAATGAGTCTGAAAACATGAGAAATCCACCTTTGTTTTAGATAGACATGATTCATATAGATATGTGATCCTAAACCCAAGGTCATAAGACCCAAAATCATGATAAAGTCAAAGTGACTATAGAAAAATCTCCTACCAAAAATATTCCTACAAAACCCATCCCAAGACCTAAAATTTCCATTTTAGGATAAGCACAAAATAATAATGTTTTATAATTGATACAAATATTTATCCTAAAGTAATTCCATTAGCTCCCAATCAAGATGTCTTTATATTAACTTCTCTAAAACTCTCCAGAGAATTGTGAGGCTATGATAGAGGATTTACAAGCTATCGAGATACAAGATGATCAACACCAAACTCTATCAAATTTTATCGCATCACTTTGAAAGCTATTATCCATAATGTTTGATGATTTATAAATATTGCTATTATAGCCTAATGACCAAGATCCTCCTATATTTATCACTAGCCAAATTGACCAGATTCATATCAAATGAGTAATGATTGATAATGGAATAAGTATAAATATTATCTCCTCTCATGTGTTTAATTAACTACTTACCTAAAACTATTATAGCCCAATCCTCAACTATTTTATGAGCATTTAATGATAATATAACCCCTACATTTGAAATGGTTATCCTTCCCATCCAAGTAAGCATGCGTATTTTTCTTGAGTTATTTTACATAATAGAAGAGTTTTAATACAACATCCTGTTATGGCATCTTTGGATATTCACTATGCATTGTGTCCCCTCCACCTTGCACTAATGTATTAAATTTTAACATTAGGTTAGGATCCATAATGTCCCAAATAATCCCCATCCATTTAGAACTTGTAACCTTACCTTTCAACCAAATGATGTTCTAATTATGTTACAAAGTGTAACCCCATCATCATCCAACAAGGCATCATTTAGTATGATAATCCTTGCAACAAGTATTATTGGAAAGAATTATATTGATTATATGTCTTAGTATCTATCTATTGGAGAGTATTTGTTATTTATGCTCAACACTCTCCCCACTCCCCAAGAATATGGGCATCTAGACAAACAACATACATATTATCCTAATCTCAGAGGAATCATTCCTTTCAGTCCACCTTTCCTTTGCACTCAATTGATCTATGGGGGGATCGATCAACCTTCTTTAGGTCTTACTAATCAAACCTAGACCAAACCATTTACCTCAGACTTTTCATTCCTAGATAAACCCCACTTTGAAAACACATACCCACAATGATGTGCTTGAAAGGATTTTAGCATAGGACACTACAAATAAGTATTGCATGATGTCACATTAGGATATTTTAGAAAACCCCCCAAAAAAACATGGCCTTGATTTTAACTAAAATCCCAATACTACTCCAAAAGTTACTCTTCTACCTATTCTTGAAGAGGACACACTATCCTCACCATCCAACACCACCCATTTTTTAATAAACAATGTCATATCTATTCCTCCAAACTTTTTTTAAGTCAATGCCATCACTATAGAAGCTCTCATCTATCACTATAATGGGGAAGTAAAAACCATTCCTCTATCCTACCCAAATATGACAGGGAAATATTTTAACACCATACTTTTTCTTCAATGCCAAGATGATGAGTCGATCTTAACTCATTTAGGCACAAAGAACTCCCATATACATAAATCCCTTCTATTTTAAACCTCTACTCTATTAAATGAGGCTACTATTGACATTAATATAGGGTCTCATGAGAATCTAAGAATTTTTTAGGCTATAAAATATTTAAATCCTCAAGAGCACCGAGATTTCACTACATTTTTTATAAATCATAGTGGAGAATTCACTTGATCCTATAGTGACATGCCTAGTATTGACCCTATTATTATTATCTATAACATTATCACATTCCCTAATGCCAAGCCTATAATGTAAAAAAATTTAAAGATTCACCCTCACATTACACTCTTAGTCAAAGAAGAGTTGCAATGTTTCTTATTTGTCAACTTTATCTAGCCTATTGATTATCCTCAGTGGGCATCTAATATCATTCCTATCACAAATCCCCTAAGGGGATTGTGCCTTTATATTGAATGTTATGAACTTAATCTCACTTCTCCTAAATATTATTTCCCTCTCCCTAATATTGAACAATTAGTAAACTTAAATATTGGTCATGAAATGTTATCATGATGGTTCTTTGGATACAATCAGATCCATATCATACCAAAAGATCAACATAAGACTTCAATTATTACGCCCTAAGGGACCTTATGCTATCAGGTTATGACTTTCATCTTAAATAATGTTAGGGCCACCTACCAAAGGGTCATGACCTATATATTCCATAAAATCATTAAAGATTATGTGGATGATATCCTCAGTAAATTAAAAATTTTAAAAGACCATCTTTTACTGATTAAAATAATCTTTGCTCACCTAATCTAGTTTCATGTCCATCTCAATTCCAAGAAATGCATTTTTTGTGTTTTAACATGTAATTTTTTAGGCTTTATCATCTTTATTTGAATGATATAAGTTGACCCTACTAATATCAAAGACATTTTATAAATGCCACCCCCATCTAATCTTAAGCAACTTTATCATTTACAAGTAAAATTATAATTGATTCATCATTTTATCTCCTAGATATCTGATCAATATCAATGATTCCATCACATCCTAAGGTAGGATACCCACTTTAATTATGGCTATGGATATCAAGAGGCCTTTGATGCTCTAAATAGCTACCTTATTTCACCACTGGTTCTCATTCCTCCCAAGGAAGGGTAGCCTTTCTTATTGTATATTTCAGCCATGAACCATACCCTAGGAGCCATGTTTGCCCATCATGATGAGAAACATGAGTAGGAAGTTTATTATATAATTCACATGCTTGTTGAATATAAAGCATGCTTTTAACATACATAAAAGTTATGCCTGGCTCTGGTATTTGTAGCTTCTAAGCTTCACCATTATCTACTCAATCATAAAACTTATGTGATCATGAATATTGATCCCCTAAAATTTATACATTCTAAACATTATCAAAATTAGTGAATGACCAAATGGCTCATGATTTTGGCATAATTTGATCTTGAGTTTATCCATCAAAAATTAGTTAAAGGTTAAATCATTATTGATTAGCTTGTTGAGGCACCTCTCATTGATAATTAACCAATTAATTATGAATTCTTAAATGAATCCGTAACTTCCAAATCTCAAGTAGATCCATAATATAAAATGGCTCTATTATTTTATTGATCCAAGTGAGAGCATGGTGGGGGAGATGGAATTATCCTAATCCCTTATGAGGGGGGCACCTATACATTTATCTTTTAAGCTTGATTTTGACTGCACCAATAATATGGCAGAGTATGAGTCTTTGATCATATATCTCCAAACCACTTTATCTTTAGGTATTAAAACACTTAATATTTATGGTAATTCATAGCTTGTGGTCAATCAAATTAAGGGCATATATCAATGTAAAAATGATACCCTTCATAAATAAATGACCTTGGCTAATCATTTAAAAGATACTTTTTAACATTATGTTATCCAAGCCACTCCTCAATCAAATAACAAGTTTAAAAATACCATGTATTTTTTAACCTCATTTATCCCATATTTGTCTCAAGAGTCTAGGTTATTTGTCCTCATTCACAAGGTTAATAATCCTTATTTTTACAAAATTGATCTTCCTTCCATCCATAGTGTAGAGGAAAATCCATTAGATCTTTGGTACATGCATATATTTGATTATTTATCAAATGGATTATTCCTCTAGATCTATCTAGAAATGGAAAGTGAGCTTTCTGACATCACATCATGAATTTTGTCATATTAAGGGGTGTTATCTATAAGTGTGGTTTTGATGGTATCCTTATTTGTTATCTCAAAATCATAAAACCATTCTCACTATCAAAAAAGCTCATGATGGGTCATGTGGTGGACATTTTAGTGGCCACACCATCGCTAAGAAAATCTTATGATTGGGCTATTATTGGCCCACTTTAAATCATGATTGGTTTGAATACATTAAGTAATACATAAAATTCTAGTGGCATTCCAACCTATCACATGTTCTTGGTCAAACATTATATGTATCATAAGACTTTTGGCCATTTTCCTAGTGGAGGATCAATCTTATAGGTTAGATCAATCTTAAATCCTCCCAATTCCATGGATTTATCATTAATGCCACTTAATATTTCACTAAATGGGTGGAGTTTATTCCTCTTATCTCAACTAAAGCATACAAAATTGTGGAATTCATTAATCGACATATTATTTGTCACTTTGGTGTTCCTCTTAACATCATCATAGATAATGGAAAATATTTTAAAATCAAAAAGGTTCAAGAGCTCTATAGATCTTTTCATAACAAGTTAAGATTCTCCTCACCTTATTATCCTCAAGCTAATGGATAGGCTGAGGCATCCAATAAAACTCTTATCACAAATCCTAACTAATGTCATTAATGAGGTAGGAAAAAAATTACATCTTCATGTTCCCTTTTCTTTATGGGCTTATCAAACTAGTATTCAAACCCCTAAAGGTGTTACTCCTTTATCTTTAGTTTATGGTACTAAATTTTTACTTCCTCTTGAGGTTCATATTCCTTCCCTTTACATCTCTCTTAAAGATATCATTTCTAAGGATGACTTCTATCAAGAATGGTTAGCCAAAATTGAACTCTTAGATGAGCAATGATTGGTTTCCCTTATGCATCTCCATGTATATCAAGAATGAATTAAGTGTTCCTATAGTAAACATCTGAAATAATGTGAATTTAATATTAGTGACCCTATCTTAAAATAAAATCAACATTTCACTAATATTGAAAAGAGAAAATAAGGAAAATTTGCTCTAAATTAGCTCAGACCATATATTATCAGTTATAAATATAGATTTGGAGCATATCATTTGGCTTCTCTTGATGTAAAATTAAAATGAGAACCTCTTAATGCATTGTATTTGTGTTCTTTCTACTGTTAATAAGTCTTAATCACCTTGGTCAACCTAGATTCTTTTCTTTTAGTTTGATTAAGCTAAAACCATATCCCTTTCTTTTTTATAAATACCAAATAATGAATTATAGAGTCATGTGTTTATCTAATAACATTATCTATTCTAAACCTTAAACATGAGTACCCTATATCTATTCATAACATGCTCTAATTTGACAAGCTCTACCTATAATGAGAAGGTGCTCTAACTCATTATTTTCTAAAATTCCTTCCTATCACTAGTTAATTTTGGGAATAAGATTTTTATCTTGTGAAACAAATATTTGGGGAACTATTATAGGATGCCTTAAGATAATCCATAAATAATAACATTGGGATGAAAATAAAAGCATCTATAAAATAGGAAAAAATAATAGACTGATCCCTTGAAGGACATCTATACAAATTTATATATATATATATATATATATATATATATATATATATATATATATATATATATATTTATAAGATGCTCCCTCAAAGGATAGCTACTTTGAAAAGAATCTCTCAAAATATAGACCACTCCCTTGAAGGATGGCTATCATACATAAAATATCCAAAGAAAGCTTCCTACATAAATCAAATTTCTTTAAATTAGTAGACTTCCCACATTGATCATTCTACATGGATTGGCACAAAAGTATCCTAGGGTTGGCCTTAGGCTTGGGTATATAAGATGAAAGTATCTTATTAAATATCCACTTTTTATCAAAATGTTGAAGAAATTCCCTATAAATTTCCATCTCAAACTAATAGATCTATAACATAGTTGACCTAAGGTTGTTAGGGTATTTATTAACAACTATTTAGGGATGAACATGCATGTTTTTTAAGAGGTTTTATTGATTTATGGTATTAAATAGTAACACACAATAAAACCTTTGTTTCTCTTTCTACTAAATAAATCAAACTTGTGTTGATTAATTATCTAAAAATAGAATTGCCACATATATCCTAATCCAATAATCCAAAACCCATAATCACATCACATAAATCCATAAATCCATTTATCAAACTATCTAATCACATCTATGGTAACATATACATGATCCATAAACATTTTAATATAATCACATAACATAAATCCATAAATCAAATGATCTAATTCACATCCATAGTAACATAATCATGATCCATAAAACATTCTATTATAAATCAATAACATGTCAAACCATAATAAATCTATCACATAATCTAAATACAAGCATCCATAATAACATAATCCATAACATTTCAAAATCCATAATTTGATAAACTCCATTGAAAATAGAATATAAAAATTACAAATCATAATCAAAATAATATATATATATATATATATATATATATATATATACTCAAAATGTGCATCATAAATATCCATATATAAAGTGTGTGGCTCTTTGGCTAGTATAATAAGTATAAAAATGAGCTAATTTATAAATAAGAGTCAGCTCAGATGGATTCTCCCTAGAACTCCACAAAAATTTTACTCCCATTCCCTCCCCCATATCCACCTCTATCTCCATATCTCTTCTAATCCCTCTCATGGGATACACTCTCTTTGCTGACTGAACCTATGTGTGTCCATCTAGAGGATCTACCCTATGTGGCTAAATGGGTGGCATATCATGGAATCTTTGGATGTATACATAGTATAATTTTCTCATAATACATCTTAACTACCAAATCCCGGTACACATCTATGCTCATAGTTTATGCCTACCTTGTATTTGGCCCAACCACCCCTATAACCATCTACCCTAAGGATCATTTGTCCCCCCACCATAAGATATCCCTCTCTACATAGTATTGGTCTTAAGCCTCAACTTCTAGACCATGAATTAATCATAGGGTATCATACTCCACCTATAATGCATCTAATCTATTCTAAAGACCATCTCACTCTTTCAGTATAATGGTGAGTACCCCCAATAATATGGCCACCTATCCCTGTAATTAAATACATTGGGATCTTAGTGTATCTCTCTCAATAATGATCCCTATAATATCTATCTCCTCCTCCTCTCCTCCATCCTCTCCCCTGTCCCCTCCTCTCCCATCTCCTCCTCCCTCCTCCTCTGTATCTTGCATCTCCTCACTATTGGAGAGTTGTCATGATGATGTCATGGAGATGCTCTGATTAGTGGATGAAGTGCTTTGAAAGTCTATGTGACAATGATAAAGTGTCTAATGTTTTTATTCTTATATACTTGAAGGTGGCTTGGTTGATCTCTGGTATTAACATAGCTTGAAAGGATCAAGGATGAGTATGGATGATTAAGCATGTGAAATGGGTCTTATAATATGTGTTCCATGCTTTGAGAGCTTGTGTGCATAAGTGGAACTCATTTGGTTGATCATATTTTTCATCTAGACACTTTAGGTCTAGTGGAAAAAAATCTTAAGAAGTTTGATGACATCACCTTTGCCACATGAGAAGGAGTCAAGAGGAGCTAGCCATATGGTTTTGATCACAGTAGTCACTATTTTTTATGAATTAGATCTCAAGTCATGCATCAAAGCATGGTCAAATTTATGAGGGTACAAAGCTAGATTATAAGATAGATTTCATCATTTTCCCATACGTAGCCAAATTTATAATATGGCTAGAAAGAACTGAGTAAGTAGTTTGATGATAGAATATCTTGTATGTGTATATGGTTCAAGAGAAGGTGATTGTATAGGTTTGTTTAGTTTTGGACCTAGTTTATTTATGCTAATTTTTAGATCATGTAATGTAGCACATCAAATGATATCCATATACAAAGTTGGGCTCCCAAGTAGATTGAATGTGTTTTACCATACTTAGCCAATTTTACAATGTGGTAGAAAGAGTCAAGTGAGCATATTTATGGTGTTATATCTTACACATGTGAATGTTTAAAGATAAACTGATCATATGGGTTTGTTTAATTTTGATCATAAATAATTTATGCTAAATTTCATTTCATGCAATAAAGTGTGACAAAAGTTATGGATGCTCAAATTTGGTCTCTTAGGTAGATTTGGACATGGTTTGCTCTATGATAGAAGACTTTGAGAAGGAAATTTAATGTCATTATATCTCACATACATGAGAGTTCCAAGATTAGTGTGTCACATGGTTAGATTCTCTTATGGAAGGAGGTCATGTAGTCTAAGTTTAAGATCCTACATCAAAGTACAGAATAAGTTATTAAGGATCAAAAATGGCTACTTAGGTCTATTGATAAAGTCCCCATAATCATGTTTGAATGTGTTAAATCTCAAGCAAGGTCAACTATGCATGATTGATTCAAGGAGTCAGGAGGTAGAAAGATGAGGATAGGTACATGATGTTTAATGACTGAGCAAAGGTAAAATATAATGATCCAATGGTGAGTGGGCATTCATATGGTTGATTAAATGGTGAGTTTTGATTGTTAAAGTCCAAACTAATCTACAAATATTGATGGATCACATTGAGTTAAAGTTATCAAATTACATGAGATGAGGTCAGCTGTCAGATGTTAAATGTTTAACTTTGGTGGTTTATGCATTAAAGCTTGAAAAAATTGATGGTGCAAGATTGATCCTGACCTGAGAGTCATGAGATTCAAGCATTATGTTTGAAGGTTAACTATGACCATTTCTATTCACATATTTGAATTTAACACAAGATAAACTAGAGATCTATATTTTTTCCATGTACTTTTATATAAGTCAATTTTTTTGGTGTTGTAAAAACAAAAGATGAAGAGGACTCCATGGCACATCTAATGAACCTGATTTAAAGATCTAGAAGTGAGTATAGTCAAATTTATTGTGCATATAATTTGACTATGTGTTCTTGCTTGTTCTGTAAGTGACCTGAGAAGGATATTAGATATTATATTGATGGATTTTTTATGTATCACAATGAATTATATATTATATCATGTTTTAGACTCTATAAGGATATTTTATGTGGATTTTGAAGGCATGATCAATCTATCTTGAGTATGAACAATGCTTAAGAAGTTGACTATGTGTTCATTCATAGTGACTATGTGCACCAAGTCAATTTTTGAGTTGTTTAAGCATATGCAAAGGTGAGATAAGTTGACTATTATATTTTGAGGATGTCTAAAAGGACATAATGAGTGGACCCATGTATTTTAAAGTGGTTTTATGTTCATTTTTTGCTCGAGGGAGTGTTAAAGGAGTGAATAGGTTCACATGAGACCTATAAGAACTACAAGGGCCTTATTAAAAGGTGTGGCTCATTAAGTGTGACCCATAGATGCTATGGATAACCAATGAAGATTGTATTAAGCTATGTATTAATTTTAAAGATGACTTAAGGGCTAAGGCATGCCTAATGGCTAACCAATGTAGTGATTATCAAGATTTCTCTATAAATAGTGGAACCAAAGATGATGGGTTCTATATTTTTGTATGAGAGATAAAGGAATGATTAGAGATAGGATTATGTGTGTTTTATTAGTTAAAGAAGGGGTAGAGTTACCTAAGTATGTGTTGAATATCATAACATATTGAAGACTATTTGTATGACCTATAGGTCATAATTTTGTTAGTAGAATAGTGATCTTATAGATTGAGTGTGAGCGAAGGTAAAGAGAGATAAGTTGAGGTCCATTATCAAGTTTTATTGATTCCAGTTCAAAGGTAGAAGTATTTCATAGGTGTTATTTTGGTAGTTCAACATCTAAGGTGGTTGTAGCCTCCTTACAAGGTAAAACTTACTAAAAGGTCTGGTTGTTATTATTTAGCTAGATAGGTGTGGTATCACCTTGTGGAATTGGAGACTCACTAAATAAGGATTGTAGTTCTTTGATAATTTATAGATGGTCTAAATTGGATCTTGCTATTATAGGACAATATTACAATTATAGGATCCAGTGGGTTTTATTCCCCAAGAGGGTTTCCCACATATGTCATGTAATTAATATTGTATTTTCTCTCTTGTTAATTGTTATGAATGTTGTATATGCTTCATGAATGATTGTGGTAACTGGTTAAGTATTTTTAAAGATTATAATTAAAGTTAGATTACTTGGGATCACTGATTTACCTCCCATCTCAATGATTGTACCTTTAACAATTGCTATCAGAATGAGATTCTTTGGTAAAGGATTGATAGCTTCAAGGTGATCCAAGGTATAATGGCTAGTCATAATGTGTAAGGTGGTTTATCTACTAAGAAAGCACTGATGTTCAATTCATATAATTATGCTTTTTGGATTGATAGGATGAAGACCTACATTATGTCCCTAGGGTTTAATGCATGGCAATCAATTTTGGATGGATATGTTACTCCTATTATTCCTCCATCTAGTGTTTTAGACAAGAAGTTATTTGAGAACAACTCTAAGGTAATGAATGTCATCACTTGTGGTTTTACATAAATTGAATTCACTAAAGTAATTCATTACACATCTACCAAAGAAATATGGGATAAATTGAAGACTATATTTTAAGAAGATTCAAAGGTTAAGCTTTTTAAGTTGTAGACTCATAGAAGAAAATTTGAAAGCCTCAAGATGAATGAAGAAGATACTATGGCCTTCTTTCTATAGAGAATTGATGAGATTATGAATATCATCAAAGATCTTAGAGAGAATGTTGAAGAGACTACTATTTTTCAAAATGTATTAAGGTCCTTTCCCTTAAGTTTTATATAAAATTATCTACTATAGAAGAGAGTCATGACATTACTTAGTTGAATATGGATCAACTGTATGGCACCCTTATTGCCTATGAGATGAGGAAGAATGATGATATACCACCAAAGAAGGAAGATACATTCAAGACAAATATTAAGCCTAAAAATAAGTTCTAAGATAAGAAATCCAAATAGTATGATATATTTGACATTGATGATGATGAACTAATTACTTTGATTACTAGGAAATTGAAACTGGCTTAAGAAAGTATAAGGGTAAACCATGCTTCAAATGTTTTAACTATGGAGAAATAGATATTTTGCTCAAAAGTGCCCTTATAAGCATGATAATAAAGATGATGAAGATCATGACAAAGGACAAGATGAAGACAAGATGACATATAGGAAGAAAGGATTCAAAAATTATAACAACAAGAAGATATTCTTTAAGAACAAGAAGATTCTTTACACCAAAGAAGATTACAACTCATCAGATGAAAGTGAAGATAATGATTCAAAATATGATTATGAAGATGATGGTCCTACTAAAGATGAATCCCTATTCATGACTGAGGAAGGAAGTTTCTCACATAAGAAGGAGTCTACTTGAAGTGATTCAGATGATGATGAAGATGAGATGGACTATGAGATTGTTTTGATAAATGCTCTTAAAGAACTGAAGATTGAGAAGAAGATCAATAATAAGATGAAATCTGAGGTCAAGGACTATGAGGAGAAATTTAGTGTGTATGAGTCAATATTGAATGAAAATTCCAAGGAGAATGAATATATTATCAAGCATCTAAATTGTCAATTAGAAATTCTATCTACAAGCCTAAAAGCTAAAGAAGTTGAATGTTCAAGGTATGTTTCTAAAAATGAATCTTTGAAATCTAAACTAGAAAATATAGATAGTAAAGTGAATACATTTGTGATATTTGAAAAGAGCTCATATGATTTAGATAAGATTCTAAGTGGTCAAAAGCATGCTACTAATAGAACTGGTCTTGGATATGAATAAGAACAAAAGACTATAACTCAAGACAAGATGAAGACTAATGTGAACCAAGATAATCATACTTTGAAGAAAAATCATCAGATAAGGAAAGGAGCTAGCAGAGTAAATAAAAATCAAATTAGATAGCCAAATGCCATGAGGTATGCAAGATTCAATGGTTATTTTTATAAATGTAATCAATTAGGTCATAGGGCTAGAGACTAAAAGAGACCTGTTAGAAAAGAATTTTCATGGGACTATGATGGGGTTCATTAGTCAAAAGGTGTAAATAGAATCAAGTAATTTAATTATATTAATGTGGGAAACTTTGCAAACCATTATCCACATAATATTATAAAAGTTGATTCCTCTTCAAAAAGGGGTGGTTGTTTTGTTTGTCATGACATAGGAAACACTAAAAATTTCTATCCAAATAAGGTAAGGCAAGATACATTTCTTATAAAAGATATGGTGTGCTACAATTGTGAACAAAAAGGTCACGTTGCTAGGTTCCATAAATAAAGGCTTACATGATAGAATAGATTTAATTAGGATCCTATATTTTAAGCGAAAAGGCAAGTTAACACATGGAAGCTAAAGGTGACAAGTGTGAGTTATGATGAGACTAAAGGTCCAAGTAATCTATTTGTTATGGTGGAGAATGCTTTAGAAGTTTAAGAGTACCAAGAGGTCTCATTGTTTACTCATGTTAAGAATGAATAAATCAAGCTCAAGGAGAAGACCAAGGTGATGATTGAGACTAGTCTTGAGGTATGTATGGATCCAAGTGAACATCCTACTATTACTGAGCATGTATCATGTAAAGAACATCAATTTTCAATGTCTAATGATGAGGTTCTAAGATGAAAGGAAGATTCTTCAGATGAAAAGGTATGTAATGAATCTATGTTATCTCCATATATTGTTAATTAAATCATATAATAAATGGAGAATGGTGTAGTGGATGAGGAAGATGTTTCTCTTAAGCCAAAGAAGAAGAACTAAAAATATCAGATGAGTAAGGGGGAGATGGAATATGAGGATTTGTACTTGTTTTAGAGAATTGAGGTATAGAAGGTGTCTCTATATATGATTATTAAGAGACTCCTTTAAGTGGAGAAGCATGTTTATGTGCTCAAGATGATAATGCCAATCAGAGAAGGTCTTTTGTTAAAGGGGAACAACAAGTTCATGAGCATGTTTTAGAGGTTTGTGAAGGAACTATAGTATAGAGTTAGATTGGGTGGTTCCAGGTGGCTTAATGAGATTGATGAAAATATTAAGAAGTTTTTGATGCTTATAAATGTTTATGCATTTCTTTTTGGTGTGATCTAGGTGTTTTTGAGGTCTGAAGGTATGTATGTGCCAAATGAGGATTTTTTAGTGTTCTCAATTTTTTTTTATTTTTGGTTTAAGGGCAAGTAGGCCTAAAATGGGTTATAAGATGTATGGGTTCCCAAAGGTATATAAGCTCAATCTTGGTCCAAAAGTCTATGATGAGTGTCTCTAGGTATGTAAGTAGTTTTAGAGGTATGTGTTGACTATAACGAGGTTTGTTGACCCTGTTTGTTTTGAGATTCTAGGGTTTTGGGCTATACTAGAAAAGTGGTTTGACTTATGAGTTAAGTTATAAATATTATTAATATGTTTAATGTACCAAATGGTTGGTCACATCAAGCTTCATATATATTTGAAGGTTTGTGGTTCTCAAGTTGTTCAAGATTTTGTCAAGTTGGAGGCCTAATTGGATAGTTGGTTTATGAAGGAAGTATGTTACGAAGGATGAGATTGTTAATTAAAATTTGTTTTATTGAGGGGGAATATGATAGTGCTCTAGATATTATTTTTTATGTCTTTAATATGTTTTTACTAAAAATTATGGGATTTTTAGGTTTTAGGTAGGGCTATAAAGAGGCTAAACATGCCTAGTTTGAAGAAGAATGATTTTTACTCAGTTTTATCCAAAAGAATAAGGTATGCGTATTTGAAGGTATGTTATAAAGTTTTATTAGTACATGTTTCCTATTTTTTATAGTTTAGATGTAGAGTTTTCATGATGATGTCATAGAAGTGTCTTGAGAGAAGAGGCTAGTTAGCATGTGTGATGGTTCTTCATGGTGTGTGGAGATATGATGATTATCAAAAGGTAATATTTCTCAAAGATATTAGGGGGAGTCCATATTAGATGTTTTTTGGTGAGTTAAATCATATTTTAGTTCTTTTATGTGTTATTTCTTCATTGGTTACAATTCTTGTTTGAAGAGAGTGTTGACATGGAGAAAGAGGAGGTTGTTAAGATAAGAAGAAGTAGGCTCAAAGTAAGGGTGAGTTTGGATCATATTTATAAGAAGGTCCTTTCATATTTAATAGTATTTTTATATCCTCAATATTAGTGTGTTCCTAATTTGTCATCATGTCAAAGGGGGAAAAAATTCTATTGTAGGATTGCTTTGAAGAAGAGAGAAGGTGAGTTGTATATTGTTGTATATGATGGTTGTTGACATCAATGATAAAGGGGGAGATTGTTAGAGAGTTACCATGATGATGTCATGGGGGTTCATATAAATTATCTAGTGAGTAGATGAAGTTATTTTATAGTCTATATGATAATGATAAAGTGTGCAATGTGTTTATTCTTGTATGTTTGAAGGTGGCTTGGTTGATCTTCAATATCGACATAGCTTGAGAGGATCAAGGATGAGTATGGATGATTAAGCATATGAAAGGGGTCATATAAGATGTGATACATGATTTTATAACTTGTGTGCACAATTTTAATTCATATATTTGATCATAGTTTTCATCTAGACACTTTGGGTCCAGTGGCAAAAAATTTGAGTAGACAGTTTGATGATGTCACCTTTTCCACGTGGGAAGGAGTCAAGAGGAGTTGGTCATATGGTTGTGATCATAGTAGTCTATAGTTTTTATGTGTTATATATCAATTCATTCATTGAATTTTATTCAAAGTTATGAGGGTGAAACTTTAGCTTCTAAGATAGATTTCATTATTTTCCCATACTTGGCCAATTTGGTAATATGGCTAGAAAGAGTTGAGTAAGAAATTTGATGATGGAATATATTGTATGTGTGGATGGTTAAAGATAATTTGATCATATGGGTTTGTTAATTTTTAGACCTAGTTTATTTTAACTAATTTTTAGATCATGTGATCTAGCACATCAAAAGATATCCATATGCAAAGTTAGGCTCTGAGGTAGATTGACTGCATTTTCCCATAGCCAATTTTGTAGTGTGATAGAAAGAGCTGAGTGAGCATCTTGATGGTGTTATATAATGAACGTGTGAAGGTTTAAAGATAAATTTATCACATGGGTTTGTTTAATTTTGATCATATATCATTTGTGCTAAATTTGAGTTCATGTGTTGAAACACGATAAAAGTTATGGAAGCTCAAAGTTGGCCTCTTAGGTAGATTTGGACATGGTTGGCTCTATGATAGAAGATTTTGAGAAGGAACTTTAATGGAATTATATCTCAGATGCATGATAATTACAATATTATTGTGTCATATGGTTGGATTCTCTTATGGAAGGAGGTCATCTAGTCCAACTTTGAGATCTTGCATCAAAGCACAGAAGAAGTTATTAAGGATAAAAAATGGCTACTTAGGCATATTGGGAGGGTCCCCATAGTCATTTTTTAATGTGTTAAAGCTTGAGAAAGATTTAAGGTGAAAAATTTATCCAAGGATTTAGGAGGTGAAAATATGTGGATAGGTGCATGATGTTTAACAACTAAGCAAAGGTACAAGATAATGATCCAATGACAAGTGGGCATTCATATAGTTAATCAAACAATGAGTTTTGATCATTAAAGTCCTGATTGAACCATAGATATTGATGGAACACATTGAGTCAAAGTTCTTATATTACAAGATATTAGGTCAAATATTAGATTTTTAACATTTGGATTTGGTAGTTTGTGTTAAATCTTAGACAAGATCGATGATGTGACATTGATCCTAAACTAAAAGTCCACAAGATTTGAGCATTGTGTTTGGAGGTTAAATATGACTGTTGTTATTCAAATATTTGAATTTAACATACGATAAACCAAATCTCCATATTTCATCAATATATTTTAATAGAAGTAAAATTTACTAGTGATGTAAAAATTAAAGATTAAAAGGACTCCATGGCACATATAATGAACCTAATTTGAAGATCTAAAAGTGAGTACAGTAAAAGTTATTGAACCTATAAATTTACTATGTGTTCATGCTTGTTCTTCAAGTGACCCAAGAAGGATATTTGAGCTTGTATTGATGTCTCACAATGAATCATATATTGGAGCATGTTTTAGGTTCCATAAGGATGTTCAGTGTGGATTTTGGAGGTGTGATCAATCTATCTTGAGTATGAATAATGTTTAATAAGTTGACTTTGTGTTCACATTGCGTTTGAAAGTTAACTATGACCGTTGCTATTCAAATATTTCAATTTAACATAGGATAAAATAAAGCTCTATATTTCATCCATATATTTCAATAGAATTCAAATTTACTAGTGATTTAAAAATTAAAGATTAAAAGGACTCCATAACACATATAATGAACCTAATTTGAAGATCTAGAATTAAGTACAGTCAAAGTTATTGAGCCTAGAAATTGACTGTGTTTATGTTTGTTCCGCAAGTGACTCTAGAAGGATATTTGAGCTTGTATTGAATGTCTCACAATGAATCATATATTGGATCATGTTTTAGGCTCCATAAGGATGTTCTATGTGGATTTTAGAGGTGTGACCAATCTATCTTGAGTATGAATAATGCTTAATAAGTTGACTTTCTTTTTAGTCATGGTGATTGTGTGTACCAAGTAAATGTTTGAGTTCTTTGAGCATAAACATAGGTGAGATAAGTTGACTATGATATTTTGAGGATGTCTAAGAGGACATAAGGAGTGGACCCATGTATTTTAAAGTGGTCTTGTGTTCTTGTTTTGCTCAAGGGAGTGCTAAAGGATGAATGGGCTCACATGAGACCTATAAGGACTACAAGGGCCTTATTAAAAGGTGTAGTTTCTTAAGGGTGAGCCATAGATGCTATGGATAACCAATAAAGATTGTATTGAGCTATGTCTTCATGTTAGAGATACCTTAAGGATTAAGGTATGCCTAATGGCTAACCAAGGTAGTAGTTATTAAGATTTCTCTATAAATAGTAGAACCAAAGATGATAGGTTCTTTATTTTTGTATGAGATATGAAGAAGTGATTAGAGAGAGGATTGTGTGTGTTTTATGAATAAAAGGAGGGGTAGAGTGACCTCAAGATGTGTTAAATATTATAATATATTTGGGACTATTTTTATGACCTGTAAGTCATAATTCTATTAGCAAAATAGTGATCTTACAAATTGAGTGTGAGTGAAGGTGAAGAGAGATAAAGTTGAAGTCCATCATTACGTGTTGTTAACATCAATTTAAAGGTGGATTTTTTTCATAGGTGTTGTTATGAAAGTGTAGCATCTAAGGTGGTTACAACCTCCTTGCAAGGTAAAACTTGATAAAAGAACTAGCTATTATTGTTGCTCAGCTAGATAGGTGTGGTAGCACCTTGTGGGATTAGAGTCTCACTAAATAGGGATTGTAGTTCCTTGATAATTTTTAGATGGTCTAAATTGGATATTATTATTATAGGATAGTAGTCCAATTATAGGTTCCAATGGGTTTTACTCCCCAAGAGAGTTTCCCATGTATGTCATGTGTTATGTGATTAATCTTACATTATCTATTTTGCTCAGTGTTCATTTTAGTGGGCCCTATAGACAAATCTATGGAGGTCCTGAGGTGAATCTGATTCACAATGGTGGTAAATTAGGTTAGAGGCCATATAATTGCAAAGGAAAATCACATGATGTCAGACAGTGAATTGCACAAAACCTACAACCATTGGTGAACACCAAGAAACATAGCCACCTAAGTAATATTGGTCAATGCTAACATTGCACAGGTGCACACTTTTCCATACATATGACATATGCCTACATAAAAATAGATTCATGATAAAAATTATAGGTAGGAAAATTTAATTGATGTAGAGGATGCCTATACATTATGAACTAGGTGAAAGACTATGTGGATAAAATGAAGACTTATGTGTACTTGATGAATGCAAATGTATACCAGAGGGGTGCCTTTATGATCTAGATTAATGCCTATGTAAATTAGATGGGTGTCTATGTGAACTAGACAAACAATTATATGTACTAGATGGCCACTTATGGGAACCAAGTGAATGACTATATGGATAAGGTGAATGCCAATGTGATCTAGATGAGCACCTGTATAAACTAGATGGGCACTTGTGTGAACTAGATGGATGCCTATATGTACTAGATGACCACCTATGGGAACCAAATAGATGCCTATGTAAACCAAAAAAACACCTATGTGAACCAATCAAACACCAATGCGTTACATGTGGGAACTTTTATAAATGGATGCCTATACAGATGAAGGCCTTTGACCAATGTTGATGTGGCCCTTAGCTATGACATAGGTGTCTCTAATAAACACCCACATTGTAAGGGTGGTCACACTTTTTGACTTGAATGCCTATAAATATTTGAATTGCACCTCATTTTGCATATTTTGCCATTTTTGCCTCTTCTCCCATTTTAAAAAAAAATCCTCTTTTCCCCAACTTCTAAAACCCTTTTTTAATGTAGGCTTCCATTTCTCAAACCTGTTTCAGCATTGTCATAGTGGTAACTAGAAGCCCCAAACTCACTTTCCAAAATTTGATGTGCACTATCATCCAAAGGCTTCTATAGAAATAAGACACATAAAATGATTGGGTGGAGCCTTGAAAGTTCAATGGCATTATCTACATGCCCCAATATGACAAAGATATTCCTTTGTTGAATGTTCTATTTTAAAGCTTCAATACTTGTTCCTCCATGTTTCACATCATCTTGGGCTCCCATAATGTTTCATTTGGAATCCATCCAAATGATATTGAAAGACTGACAGGTCTACCTTACAAGGATGGGGACCTAGTCACCATAAATTTATTGCTGAATGATGATAAAAAAAGTATTTAGAGTCCCATTACACACTATAGGTGGATGGTACGTATTTTAAAATTTATAATTACTAATTTTTTGAATAGTTTTACTTTTGTTGTTCTAAGTTATTAATTTTTTTTATAGATCCTCAATGACGAGGTAAAAGGGGATTAAAAATTGAATGTGTTAAAAACCATTTCCTATTGGGAATGCTTGAAATTTTCCAAGCAAGAATTATTTTTTAAGGTAGACCATCCAATATTCCATTTCGGGCTCTGGTTTATATTCTTCATACTTTGGGAACTCAACCATTAGACTGGTGTAGTTTTATTTCTAAAAAAACCAAAGATGATTTAAATTATTCTCTATGAAATGAACATACTTATTTTTATTGTTTTAATTATATTATTACATTGTACTATGAAGTGATTTCATATTTTCAAGAATCCTCTATTCTTTTTACTCTCAATCTTGTAATGTTTGTCAATGCACTCTCCCTTGAAGTATAGGAGGTTAGTTTGAGTAATTGTTTGAATATTTAAGCTTTGTCCTATATATATTTAAAATAATTACATAAATATCAATAAAGTTAATATTAAATAAAATATCTTTTTCTTGCATAAAAAATTATATGAAATGATTGCCAGAAGAAACACACTAAGCAAGGGACGTCAACCTCCTGAGGCCTCATCAGAAACAAAGATGGAGGATGATGCAAAGTCAATTTTATAGATGCCTAAGAAAAAATTGATAAGAAGAAAGTAAATTTGAAGTTCGATTACACCTCTAACATAGTCCTCCACTCATGTTACTAGTATACATTCATAAACTAGCTTTGCTTTGATTGAATACTCTTTTATCATTGTAATATTTTTAATTTATTATATATATATATATATATATATATATATATATATATATATATATATAGCAGAGCCTGCATAATTTGTATTGCAAACACCAACTGGGTCTAATGGAGCTTCAAGAGTTCCTCAATAGCAAAAATAAAAATAATAGTAATATCCATAGAAATAGTGAAAAAAATAGTAAGGTGCACTAAATTAAAAACTTCATGATTAATGAACATTCACCACTAAAAAACCCCTACTTTTGCTCATTACTATGAATGTTATATATGCTTCTTGAATGCTTATGGAAACTAGTTTAGTTTATTTAAAGATTAGAATTGAATTTGGATTATTTGGGATCATTGATTCAACCCCCTATTAGTGATTGTACCTATAACACTCATCTACTCCCTCCTATCAAGATTACACCCTCTCCTACCTAGCATCTAGCAGCCTTACCCTCCACACTAAAAATGTTACGGTACACCCTACATAATCTACATCTAAACTCATTCCACCTCCTCAACTCTAGATAAAATATCTATGATATTTAACATGTACATTTTTGGAGCATATCCCCTCTATGGGTCTTTAGAATGTTTTTTCTTTTGAGAATAACTATCTATATTTAGCACACACACCATATAGCACATCAGATGCTTTAGTCAGCCAAACCCTGTCATTTATTATCTTGATTCACCTTCATTTAAGCCCACTTGTTTATAGTTATGGAATTTTATTATGGGATTTACCTTAAGGCATCTCTGCTTGTATTAGCTCACAACCCTGTTAATGCAAAATGTATACTACATGTTATGCATTTGTGTGCTTAGCTCTCATTTATTACCTATCCATCCCATTCATTACTCCATTTTTCAAACCTATCACCCACTCCTAATTCTATATAAAATCCAATTTTGAGGGGGGATACCTCCTCACATAAACTTGGTCCATTAGACCTCTCTCAGTTTTTGTCTCATGACATGTATTACATACCACTCCACAAAAAGGGGAAAATGTAGAGACTATACTTTCATATATTATCTATTATTTATTTAATGTCATAGGAGAATTATTATTTTTTTATCATCCTAAATATCCCTATCCTAAATTTTAAATTATTTACCATTATATACCTGATAATTTGTTTTTACAAATTACCATTTTACCTCCCTAACCACCTAAATCTATTTACAACCTATGGAATCCTAACCCTTTAACAAACCTACCCATGTATAACCCTATCCTTAAAAACCTCATGTATATAACCCCAAAAATTCCCATATTTTGAATAAAATAATTTGGATAAAATCACTTCCTACTAAAAAGGGTGAATCATTACCAATTTTCCCATGATTAACACTAATTCTCTTGATTGGTATCGATATATTTATATGTAACCAACCATTTAGCTTAGAGAGTATGCATTTTTAAATCTTGAAATGTTTCTTGGATTTTCTTATGAAAATTAAGGAGACTTTAGAACCACTCTATCAAAATTCTACTACACTCAATCCACATTCATCATCATGAACCAAGTGGATCACTTGCATCTTCGAGAAGAAATCCATTCTGCCTACAACTCAGTTCAAGGTAATTATAGTTTAGTTATCTCATTTCCTATTTTTATTTATGTCTCTTACTACTTATTCCAATATTAGAAAACAACATACATCCCTCTATTTTATTTTTATTATCCTCTATCACCCCATAATTCCTTGTGTTTAATTAAGTGCAGTCTAAACAAAATTGATGTTGATTCATCTAAATTGGCACCAATTTTATAGGATCAACATCAATCCACTACAATTTGGTTTTAAAACTCAATCCTTTTTATCCTATAACTCTATCTTCAATCCATTATAATTGTCTATCTTTTTAAACATGGCATTAATGTGTAGATGACTCTACCCAAAATTGTGCATGATGTCATAAATGTTACTAATCTACCCATTGTATCTCAACCCTTTTTTGATGAACATAGTGATATAGCCTTCAATTTATCACTTTGTTCCATTATTTAATCTCCCATAGTTGAGTCCACTTCTGACCAACTTGATGTTATACAAGAGGATGTGAATGCTACTACAGCCTATTGGGATGAATACTTTACTTACATTGATAGTTTAAACAAATATTAATTCATAATATCTTTGTTGTCACATATTTATATTTTGTAATTTTAGTTTTTATTTATCCACTTAATTGTGAAAATAGTGATCTAACATCCACTTGAGGAAGTTCATAACTTCCTGGGATATGTTCCTAACCAAGCAACTCACATATCTATCTATTAATCCATTTTGTCCAAGTTGTTTATATGTGTGTAGGTTATTCTTCCAAGCCAAAAATAATTTCCCTCATTCAGTGGATTTAAGTGGTGTGAAACCAAATTCATATCTCTAGGTATTCTTCATAAAACCTAAATTTCATTAATATTTTAGTAAGTTAATTAAATTAAAATAAAAAATGAAAAACTACTATAACAATGTCATTAATATAAGATGTGTAACTCCTAGTGATGATCAAGTCATCTAAAAAAAATCAAAAATATAATTATTTAACCATCAATCCAATTCATGTACATTATGGGGTATGAATTATAGTTGAATAAATTGGTGTCATGTAAAAAACTATCCATTTGATCATACCAAGATTGAGTAGATTGTTTGAGACCTTAGAGATATATTTTAAGTCCACATACTAGTGAATAATCATTAATATACCTATATGGTTTCTATATGTGCATTTAATATTATAAATATACATGAAATAAGCCACTCTTCACATCCATTTGATGAAATTCATAATCGTGCGATGAAATTATTGAGAGAACAAAATTAATGGAAATCATATTTTTAACTAATGCAAAGATCTCTAAGTAGTAAACGCCCTCAGCTTAGGAAAATAAATTTTTTATAGGAGGTGTGCCTTATAATTTTCAATTGAACCATATATTACTTGATTGGTGTGATATAATCTCTTGAATTAACCCAATTTTATTCCTTTTGTAAGAAGAACTAAGTCCAATGTATCATTATTAAAAAAATGATATTCAACTACCTTTACTTCATCCCATTTAGTTTTAAAAATGGAATCATTAATTGTATTCATAATATATAACATGGGAAACAAAACCCATAATAACATTCTTATATTTAGTTTGATGAGCATCAGTGGAATCACTTGCTAAAGTAACAATTGAATCTCTTACCTTTCTAACCCATTATGGAAGTGTTTTTTAGTAGGAGCTATAATAGAGGTCCTTCATCTAATAGCTTATATATAGATTCATTAGTGTTATATAAATATTAGTGTGAATTTGATACAATGAGAAGAGAAGAAGGTGAAGATGGTGATGTACAACATGAATATTGTTCCTATACATGAAACTCTCACCTATAATTTAATTCATCAATATTAGTTTTAAATATACAATAGGATTTTACATCTTCACAATATCCTAAAACAATGCATGATTGTCTCTTATTATCGATGGATTTGAATTTTTCATTAAGAATGAATGCTTATGCTTGACCACCAATCACATAGAAGTGACGTAAATTTAGATTTTATTTGGTCCAAGCCTCTTCTAGTGTCAAATTTTTCACAAATCGATGAAGATTATGATTTTTAATATAATTTTAACAACTAATAGCTTCAAACCAAAATTATGGGGCTATAATTTTGCCTTGAATCATGTAATTTTCCATTTATTTTAATGTGTAATTTTCCTACTCAACAACCCCACTTTGATGAGGTGTGTATTGAGGCTTTATGTTGAATTTGGATCCCATAAGTATAAAAAAATATTGATGAAGGCATGGTTCACATATTCACCTCCATTGTCTATCTTTAGTCATTTAATCATTAATCATGAATACTTCTCAATGAATGTTTTTAACTTAAAAAAGTGATCATAAACTTCACTTTTGTAGTTTAATATGTAAACCCACATTCACTAGGATATGTCATAAATGAAAGTGAGAACATATTTGTTTCCATAAAATAATTTATTAGGGAGATACATCAAGTCACTATTAACCAAATGAAGTATAAATTTGGATCTTTAGAAGTTTCATTTAACAAAATTCTCATGTGATGTTTACAAAGAACACAGCCTTGAAAAATGCCATCATTTCAAGATAATCTAGGAAACCCTTTGGCCATGTTTTCAGTGCTCAATTTTTTTAAGTACCTAAATTTGAGATGACCAATATCTCATGCCACAATTTTGTCAAATAAATAGCATGATAAATAAGTGTATGAAGATATTTTTAGACTTTAAATTTATAAAAATGATATAGGTGGGCCACATCATTATATTTTACAGAAGTGGAAATAACTTTAGGATCTTGAAAGTCTCTGACAATAACATTATGTGGTGAGAATTTCACTGCTCATCCTCCATGGGAATTAAAATATGATAAATATATAAAATATTTACTAATATATCAAGTATATAAAGGACATCATTTACTTTTACAGCATTCAAGTAAATAGTTTTAGATCTTAAGACATATAAGAGAGTAGAACCCCCCCTAGAATTTTATAGGCATCACTTTTAAAGATAAAGTTGAATGAATATTTTAACTTCTTCATATGATGGGAATAATTTTATTTGAATACCCAAGCATCCTTGTATGAATGATTCACAATGAAATAATAGAAATAGTAAAAGAGATTGGCCTTTTAATTTATCTTTTTGGTTTCAAGATGTAGAAGAACATGGTTTGATAATTTGAATTATGTGCTTCTTCTTGGATTATTATAGAAGTGACATCTTATTCCAACATTAATAAAATGTGATCATATTGACAATAAAAGATACAATTATTTGTATAGGTATTCTTGCAACATTTTGTTGATTAAGAATACTCTTTTCTTAGTTTTATATGGTTGAGACCTTATTATATTGGTGGTCTAAGCTTGTTTTTATTTTTAGGTATAGTATGATTGGCTACCACTAATGGAATGTGTATATTATATTACTCTAGTGAGAGTGAGTTAATCTTGATATTTTGTAATATCCTTACAAAACTATTAAAATTTTGGCATTCAAAATTTGTCTCCAAATTTTTCTATGGTCACAAAAAAAGTGGCTATAAAGATCATAAATTGGACATCCAACTTGTTAACAATGGTCATGATCAAAATATTGTTAGGATTTTCATGTTTGAAACCCAGTGATTGTGATTTTATAAGAAAAACTTTAGAAAAATAGTCTTTGATGTTTTAAATAACACTAGGATACAATGAGGAAAGTTAAGTTTCCATCTAAATAATCTTGAAGTCATTATTTTCACCAAAGAGTTTATGAAAATTTCCCCATGTCTCATTCAAAGTTTTTTTATTTTGAACATGAAATTTAATTCCATAAAAAACACTCATACTTATGATCCCTAAGGTTTCATCAGACTAATTCATCCATTTAATATTTTTTTCTCCTTTTCTAGATCACATGTTGTGCCCATTATAGCCTTGTAAAACCATTAATTTTAAATTAAATCAATCATGTAAAGCTTCCATGTATGATATTTTATTCAAGTTAATATTATTGTAAATTTTGATTTTAAGATGTTTAATTTTTTTTTCCTTTATGAAAATGTTACAATTCAATTTTATACATGTAGAATAATGGAGAAAAATAAAGATAAATATTCAAAAACAAAAAATTCACACAAAATAAAATTACAATCATCACACAAAATGGTGTCGAACAACACACCTTGATTTTATTATGACACAAAAATAGTGCATCGAAACCCACCTTGAATATATACTTTAATTATTTTCTAGATTTGAGAACATATGAGAATAATATGATATACAAATTATAAACATCAAATGAATAAATATGATATGTTTCTATATCTAAAATTTTACATCTAAGAAAAAAATACACCATAAAAAAATGGAGCCTCTCATGCTTTTGGATGTAAAAATTATTTCACTTTGTCTTTATGATCTTTGGATATGAAGGATACCTATAAAAACCTAAGAAAATAATTATATTTTAAGTATCCCATTAAAATTTTGAATTTATGACAAGGAATAGGTTTGAATAAGATTTGAAAAAAAAAATTAATCATGTCCAAACACTAAGTAACACCCAAGATATGGGAAAAATAGTACACGAGTGTCTAAAAACTGATTCAATAGAGAGGGGTATTAATGTGGAAAATGATAATTCCCATCCTAATTTCAAAATAAAAATTCTAATTTAGCATTAAAATTTGATCAAAATAATTATTTTCATAGATTTCACCTCCTATCAAACTAGGCCTTACCCATCGGTCTTCATATGACTAAAAAATGACTTTATAATGACCATGTAGTGTAAATAATAATTTAATAATTGAATTTGGGACTTTTGGAAACAAATAATTTTTTTGTAAATTCATATTTTATAGTAAACTCTCCCTAGTTTTCTTATTACTACCTATTAATAGTTTTCATTATGACATCCCCCATTTTAAAAAGGTAAGTCAACATAAAAACATAACTAAGGTGCAAAAATTAATAAATATTTAGGTCAAAATAAAAATACTTTAAAATTGGCCTAGTTTTAAATCACTTTTTCCTCCAAAATTGGAACAAGAAACATCCACCCTTAGATTAGATTATATCACAACCATTAGATTGGGAAAACCCTAAAACTTTCTCTAATCTGTATTAAGGATGCATCACACAAAATTTATCCTAATATTTGTAGGATCATTTAAATCACCAAAAAAATGGGATGATGAGAGTGGGAGAGTGGAAATACATTCCCATGCCTTTTCCCTCCTCCAATTTAACTCCAAAAAAACCTACATGGGCCCTTATGCCATAGATGATTATAGACATCATATTTTTAGTGTAGATCTATATTTAAATTATGTATTGGTTTTTTTTTTTTTGTTATATTATTTTTTAGGTTTGTACACTATGTAAAATAAGAATAAATATTTTATAGAAATAATAATTATATCAATAATAAATTAATACGCCATGTTCTATGCATGTAATTATTTTTATTCTATATTTTATAGTATATTTTTAAGCTAACAAAAAAATCAAAAAATTGTTATCATAATTTGTATTTCATATTATGAATCTCTAATGTACATAAAAAATAAAAAAATCATAGGATGTACATAAATATTACTTGACAACACAAATTTTTCAATTTATTTTGCATAAATATAGGGTTTCCCTATTTCCATTTTTCCCTTTCCCATGCACAAATAAAACAACACAAATAGGGTTGTATTTTTGAAAGGGAGAGGCATTGATTTAAGCATCAATGAATGCACTCGACCATTCATAAAATTACTCTATATTATTTTACTCCCCCACTCTCACCATGATTTAAAATGAAATACAATAATATAATTATTAAAATAGCCTCCAAACCAAACTAGATAATTTTATTTGGTTTAAGGTTCAAATTGGGCCAAACCTAGTCCAGGTTTAGATGAATCGGATAACAATTGAATAAATTCAATTATTTTTTGATATACTCAATGAAATTAAATATAAAACTAATAATAATAATTTATAAATGATAAATAATTCCATTAAATAAATATAAATCTTCCATTCATATAAAACATTGATAGTACATTGATTTTAAGGTATTATTAGAGCATGCTTTATAATAGCAATGCTATATCTCAGGCCAAGATAATACCATATATTAATTTATAATCTTTAATAATATCACTAAATAAATTAACCCTCATTTCACTATGCAACAAGTTCAAGATATAATTCAATGGCCTCACGTCCTTTATTAGGTATATTAATCAATCCTCCTTTTCATGTTTTGTTTGGAATACATGCCCAAATGATAGTATCAATATATATCTTTTTAAAATTTCATCTAACTTGGTTCATGTCTAATTGGCCTTCAATAATATTGATACAATTTTTGACCTTATTCTTTCCCCATAGGTTTCCAATATTGAATGCTCACCTTTTTATCCACATTATTTCCTTTAGATTTAAGAAAAATATCCCCATCTTCCTTTCCATTTCATATATTTTAATTATGATTTTTTTTTCATATTAAAATCCTTTATCCCACATACACATCCATAAATTTATTTAATTCTTCTTTAAGTATTTCAAAAATTGGCCAAACATAAATATCATTATTACTTGGGATATTTTGATTAATATAGTCTTTCCCATGAAAATTTGTAGCTCATGTTAATATTTATTCCTATAAATATTTGGTTTGTATTTTTTTTTTGAAACTAAATATAATGTGACATCCTTTTACAATTTACAATTTATTTCAAACAACCCCTCCACCAAATAAATCCACAACCACTTTGAGGCTTATGATAGATTCTTCCAAAAGTGAGCAATATCATGAAATTATAAAACCAATTATAGATAAGAATGAATAAGACATTACTATAGCATATTATATTATAAATCAAATATACATAGGCCTAACAAATATGAATAATATATCAATAATTTTAAAGTGTCTACATAATATTGATTAACAAGACCTAGAAGGAGAAATAATTGAAAGAACAAATTGAAGACTAGGTTTGTACTCTATCTTCCTATTTCAAGTCCATAATTCATGAAAGTAAGGAAAATATTGATTTAAATTCCCTCACCCAAATAAAATCATCACCCTTTAGTTATTTTATTTATAACGATACCATTTAAATAATCATTAAATATCAGAGATGCAAAAGGGTAATAGAAAATTAGGCTAAACAAGTAACTTTGGTTGGTCTAAAATTTATTGAATAAGGTATGAAAGCATATATTTTTATGAAATTACATAATAAAAGGATGAATAATAAAAATTATTTAGTGGAAAAATTAAAAAAAATTATGGGATAAAATAATTAGATATTCTAAATAAATGGCCCTAACTAGTGATAAGCTACTGGTTTCTAAAGGAATTTTATCTAAAGTTGATGAAAATTCTTCTCATTTTGGGTGAAAAGTGTGAAATGGAAATTAAATGAATTTTAATAAGATCTTTAGAATTATTGAAGTCTCATCAAGATTATTGATGACATAAAATATGAGATAAATTGCCTAAATATGCTTTATTCATTTTGAATTTATAAAAGAAGGAGAAATAAAACTCCTTACTATCACTGAGATGAAAGAGAATTTTTAGAATATGATCAAATAAGATTTATTTAACAAATATTATATCAATTTGGAATCTTTTAATACACTATATGATATTTAATCTATGATTTTGGAGTGAAATGAAAAAATTATAGATATATCAACCAAAACAATGAAAGAAAGTTGGCAATGAGAGCATGGATGGTACATCTTTCAAATATAGTTGTACCCAAGCACAGGGGAATTTTTTAGATTTTAAAATAATTTATAGTACGTAAGTTGAAGGTTTATCAAAACAATTAGCCAAAAAGTAGCATATATCAACTATAAATTGTCATGTATCTCCTAATGATAAAACTTATCTCCCTCCATAACTTTATCTAGGCTCATTTTGTGTTTTTATGTTTCTCATGGAATATTCATTATTTGGATAAAATTTCATCTCTATTTTGGGTATAATAAGGAATTTTTGTATATGGTTTCAATTCATTATAGTTTCTTACTTATAACTAAATAAAATTAAATATTAATGTTGTTCTTCATTGCTAATGTATAATGCTTATAATATCTATCTTAGTATTAACTAAAGATTGTTATAATATTTTTTATCCATATATTACCTTGAAAATAATACACTAATATTTTTTATATTATTACCTTATATTTCCATTAACATTGATATTAAGGTGAAATTTACATTAATATAAAATGGTACACCAAGGCTTACATGGATATAAATTTAGTTTGACAATGGATATAAATATTTATGAAATAAATTTCTTGCAATCACCTATTGTTTTGTGTTTGGAACAACACATTATTTTTTATTTTATATAGTATTAACACATATAAATCATCATTTGACTAAATTTTGTTAAAACTTATACTTTAATGGATTTGCTCTTGGATATTCAAAAAAAATAATTGATGAGACTTTTATTTGATATTTTTATGGAGTATATCTAAATGGATCTGAATTTATAACAATTTGTTATGTGAATATTTCAAGTCACACCAATAAATTTTGATTTTGTTCAACTTGAATGGTGTTTTAATTAATATAATTCATAAAAAAAAAAATATGTCGATGGAAAGAACATCAATATAGCATGGGATATTGAACTCAAAACAAAATAATACTTCCTTAGACCAAACTTAAGAGATTTATTGCATATATGTTTATGTATTTTCAAAAAATATATATGGGCATCAACTAATTCAAAAAATGGATAGATCCTAATGATCTCATTGCTTCTATAAATAACATTGACATGAAATAACTTTGAATTTATATTTATCAAAGAATATTTTGAACCTTCTAAGAAGATTATAAAGTTTTTGGAAAGATTGTAATATTTTGAAAATCACTTGAGTTCGTTTGGAAACTTATCAATGATTTATATAGTAAATTTAATACAATTATAATTAATGGCTATTGCAACAAAAATGTTTGTATTTATAATGGTAATTATATCATTATAAATACATTTTATAATTACTTCAATGAATATAATTACTTGATTTATAAATTATGGTCAATGTTGTTGTGCATAAAATATGTCACTAATTTAATTAAAGTAATAAATATATTGAAATGATAAAGATTATTTTTAAATTGATACATGGAATGATTATTCTATTATAATCATAATCTTAGTTATGAACTAGTTATACATATATGTATTAGGGTTAACCTAATATATGAGAATACTTACCTTTTGATTTTTAATTCATATTGTGGATAATCAAATAAAATGTGTTGATTCTAATTGCACTTGAAGACAAGTTTTTAGGTCATATTAAAAATTATAATTAAATTTAAATGGGTCATTATCTTTTTATGGGAGAATTAAATAGAATATGATAACAAGATACTAGATATGGTATATGCATGTACACACACACACGCACGCACACACGCACGCATGCACACGCGCGCGCACACACACACACACACACACACACACACACACACACACACACACACACACACACACACACACACACACACACACACACACACACACACACACACACACACACACACACACACACACACACACACACACACACACACACAAAATCCATTTATGTTAATGTTTAGGTAAACTAAGATGATATAGAGTTGGAAAATAATAATCCTAAGTTGTATAGGATTATGGATTTACATCATCATATAAATAATAAATAGGAAAATCATCACATGTTGAGATGTATCAGTGGAAATATATTATAAAATGGTACAAACTAGTGAGATATTTTGAAAAATGGTAAAAAAAATTGGAAATCAAATTTGGATAAGGAATATGAAAATGTATATTATTGTATGTTTAAGGATTATTTTGTGTAGACCTTGTATACAATTTAACTTAGTAATGAGAGATGAAGATATAAGTTTTGGAGTAAATATCCACCTAAGATCAAATTTGGAACATTTTGAAACACTTTAAGTCTAGCTCCATAATGGTTTGACTATAAAATTATCATACAAAGGTAATACTAGAACAAGAATGAGACTGCTCTAGCTTAATACATGTATGGTAATTTAGAACCATATCGGTGCATGTAGCCCCTAAATAATATACAAAAACTTGAGAATGTGTAGAAAGATCATTTTGAGGAGGGGACCAAACTATCATAATGTCAAGAACCTAAGGTATTGATTTGTAAAATCCCATTGATGAGTAGACAATATTAGGAAGTGTAGCTTTTGGAGTTAAGGTGAAATATCTAAAAGAAGGATGTAAATAATGATAAAGCTAGAATTTTCTAAAGGAAAAAAGAGGATGACTAATATTGATCTGTCTATCATTCATTTTAAAAAGGAAAACAAATAAGATGAAAAAGAGTGAAGGAAATATGAATACTTTAAATATGTATTTCATATATGCATGTTTGTATTCCTATAAAAATGTTTTAGGTGTTTTTTGCATGGGCATGATAAAAATTTTCCATATATATTTTGGTTTTTGCGTATGGGATTATGAAACTACGTAAAAAATGTTTTAGCCAACATATATAGTAACATACAAGTCATATAAATTATATAAATTATAATAATTTATAATGATATAAAATTATAATAATAGCTTATTTTCTATTACAAAGCTTGTTACTAAACAATGTATTAATACCTATACATTATACACTAAATTATATCTATATATGATTACACTTCATCAAAATATATATTTAAATAATGGAAATGATCATATAGTGAAGTAAAGGACATGAGTCTGAAGTCATTTAAACCAAATCTAAAGGCCATATTCATTGGAACTCTACATAATTTACCCATTATGTCTTCATACCTTGCAATTTGTTGAAATACCCACTAATTATACTTTGCATTTAAATTTGGTGTGAAATAATATGTGTTTTTTATGTTAGTTAAGTCTTGAAATGATAATGGGGATCAAGAATAAATTCAAACAAATTTTATTACAAAAAATGAGGCCAACATTCTAGAGGCTATTACTTTTATTTCATAACTCTATTTGAGCCCTTATTCATGCTAAAATGATCGTACCAAAAAAATTGGTACATCCATAATCAGACCTATCCATTTATGTATGTTCTCAATATTTTTATAAGACCATACATGAGCATTTAAGGGTCTAAAGATGTAGTTAAATATTTTTTTAAGTTTTTTCTATTTTTATAAATTATGTATTTTTGTAACCAGAAGTGAAATTTAGTTCAAATTATTTTGATAGATTCATTTTAGTATTTAATTTATTTTTGGATATTTTATAGCTACATTATTGCATGCAAAACTTACTAAAATTAGCAGTTGCTAAAAATAATAGGTTGAGTTTTATTATTTTTTAGAGTTTCAAATTTTTCATGTCAACTCCAATTCTAAGTTGAGGCTTATTAATGCATGGTTTATAATTATTTGAATCATTCAATATGAATAAATATATGTTATTGTTTTTTAATCTATACCTATTAGTATTTTCTTGTATTGATAGTACTTAGGTTCATTTCTTTGACATATGTTGTCTCTTATTAATTTATAACTAGGATCTAGATAAAAACACACTTCTTACTCAAATATTTAAATATGTAATGTGGTTTGAGTCTCCTAAGAAATTACAAGGATTTTAAGAGGTAATTATTGAACAATTCATATGAAATATTAATGAGGAATACTCTAAAGTATGGGGTGTGAAGATTAAAGTACTTTATGTTTTCATAAGTAAATTTTTTAGTATTATTGAGTAGGGAGAAGGTTTAAATGACACTAGATCCCCTATAATGAATTAATTATAATTTTTTGTAAATAAATAGATCCATCTCATGAGTTAATTTATGAAAAAAGGGGGAAAACAAAGGGTTTGTTAGAGATAGTCTTCCATATCCAAGGTAGTCATTACTTGTATGGGTGATAAAATATTTTACATGTGATGGCCAACATGAAATCCTTTTAGGGTATAGAATTAAAATGTTAAATGATCTTAGATATGTGGTGTAACATAATGAATACAATGTAAATTTTTTAAATTTATTGAATTCTTCCCTACAAACTATGGCCAATAAATTTAGACAATGATTATGACATCTTAAGCATCATGACCTAGTTAAATTTTTTTTAAATTAACATTTTCTTAGATGACCAATGGGGAAGAAAAAGTGAAAAAAATTTAACAAAAAATCACATGGATTGTTTATCAAAACATTCACCTTTTATCTCTATAAAACTAAAAATGGAAAATCATCTCATCACATAAGGACTATGAGGAAGAACACATGGTAGATGACATTATTAAAACAATGGCTCAAAGTGGTGATATATTTATGTAGACACCACCCATACCTTCCCATGTAGAATAATTCAATGAGGAAGCTAAACCACCTGAATTCCTTTATCTATAACATAGGAACCTAGTTGATAAAGGTAAAGTACACATGAAAATATAAGAGGAAGGGAAAGCCAATAATCTTATAGAATAAGAGGTACAAAACCTTCAAGTAATAGCATTTTATAAAGCTAAATTTTATTTACAAATGTAATAATAATAATAAATATATGCCTTAGAAAAACTCTTCCAAGGGAAGGATAATACTACCTTCACATTGCAATAATAACTTGAGGAATAAAAATTAAAATCTCTTGTATATGAGGAAGAAATTAAACATTTTAATGAGGAATTAAAAAATATAAAGCAAGAGGCATTACTATCCTTTTAATAAAAAGATATCAAGATAAAATTTTTAGAAGATACTCTTAGAGAAAAGGAAACTACCACTAAAATGATAGCACAAAATTTTCATAATACTAGTGTTGTGTTTAATTAAGAGATTATTGAGAAAATAAAAAGAACTGAGGATTTATATAATGCACAATAAACACCAATTATAACTCCAAAAAAGGTGATAAGATGGTTCAAATTTATTTAGTCTTACTATAAATCTTAGTGATAAAAGGATTGATAGCATGGATAAAAATATGCTATGTATTGAGTAATGTAGAATAAAAAAAATCAAAACTAGAAAGTGGATCTTGAGAAACTAAAATAAAAAAAGTAAATTCTAAAAGGTATATTATTTGTAGATTTTAAAATTATGGAATCTCTCCTATCATATATAAATCCTTTCCATTTCAATTATCTATTAATAAGGGAACAGCTCCTCAAATGGAAGTTATTTATGATATCATGAAGGTATCCAAATGAATTTGATGATGAAAAAAATTCATGGAGGCATATGTGAGTATTAATAGTCAACTACATAATTCACTATGTGAGTTATTTTTACATAGATTCTTCCTTTCCCACATTAGCAAATTTATCATAAATATCTATAAGGGATAAGCTCAAATCATAGGTTACATTTAATTGTTGTAGAATCAATAAGAATGGGTTGATACATTGAAATAATTTTATTTTGAATAGGCAAGTGTAGGCATCATGATGAGGCATGAGTATCTACCTCTAGACCAATTTTTTTCCTCCTTGCATGTATAAATCAATTACATTTATAGTATATATTAATAATGGATAATCACCTCAAATGGCATCTATTAATGATAACATGTAGGTATCCAAATTAATTTGATAATGGAAAAAAATTCATAGAGGCATATGTGAGTAGCAATACTAAACTGCATAATTCACTATATGAATTATTTTTACATAAATTCCTCCTTTCTGACATAATGAAATTTATGATAAATCTATTTGAGGGATAAGATCAAATCATATGTTACATTTAATTATTGAAAAACCAACAAGAAAGGGATGATAAGATGAAATAATTTGATGTTCAATAAGCAAGTGTAGGCCTTGTGATGAGGCATGAGTATATATATCTAGACCATTTTTTTCATGTTACAAATTATAATACTACTTTATTAATTTTAAAGATAAATATATAATAAGTTTGAAAATGTGCATAGATGATTTTATAATGTATAAATAGATCACCTTCAATTTAACTTATTTAACTTGTAGTAAAAGATGGGAAGGGCTAACTGACTCCAATAGAAAGGAACTAATATCCACAAAACATCTTTTGTGGGAACGTAAGAGGGCCAAAATCCTTAATAAAATAATAGATGAGCTAAATAATCAATGTATTGGGATGAGATACAAGCTTCTTTTTTAATTATATATCCCTTCATGGTACTTGGAAGGTGAGCATCCCTAGAATACTTTCAAATATGGAAGGCTAAAATAAAAGATCACAAAGGGCATGGTGATACTCAAATTAATAGTTGGGAAATTTTAATAGATGAGTAAAATTTCAAAATTCTCATATATTCCAAAAATATAGAAAGAGCAAGACATTATGCATGTTGAGGTCATGTAAGGTATTAAGTTAGGGGGATATGATGAGACTATAATTCGTGTCATCCAAAACACAATGTAGTTGGATATAAAAATTATATATTGTAACAATCATGTGAGGAAATATTTGGTACAATTATTATTAATTATACATTCATTGTACCTTTATAGTGCTTATATTTAAACAATTAAATTCATAATATTAAATTTCATCTAAGTTAGTTCAATTATCCCTTTGAAATCAATGTGGAACTATTTTATGGAAGGTTTTTTCACTATTCTAAATGTCATTGATCAATTTTATGTTCATCATTAAAAACATCACATCTTTGTTCCAATATTAAATATATAAATTCTATTCTGATGATTGTCACAATGTTTAATTATATTGTGTAACTATGTGGAAGTTAGCACATAAATGGACTGGACTATACCCTATATTATAACATTTCCTTGGAAAATAGATATGATATTTTTTAAAACATGGTATAATAATAAACCATTGAATAATGAGAATTTAAGTTTTAGACTAAAGAATGAGTATCAAAATAAAATTCAAAATATTTTCTTATAGTTCAAGTCTATCTCTTCACTATTTTCAATCCAAAATTAGTACAAGAACAAGTGTCAAACTATTCTTCTTCTAAATCTGCATGGGAATTTGTCCCTACTATTCAAATTAGCTCCTAACTAATACAAATTAGGTCCATAATGCATAGAAATATAGTCATATTTCCTTTTAAAATCATACTTCCTTCACTCATTTTCATCATCTTTATTTTCCTTAGGAAAAACAATGATAAATTGATATTATTATTGATCTTTAAATTTAAGGGTTTAATCTTAATGACTTTTTTTTTAATTCATTCATTGTAAATTCAAACTACTTATATTTAAACACATAAATGCATTTTATAAACAATATATTAAATTTCATTTGAATTAGTTCTATTATCCCTTTGAATGTAATGTCAAATTCTTGTAATAATAGAAGGTATGTTGAAATTATTTTATATGTGAGCGTTCCCATCTTGTTTCCAAAATTTGATCAGATAATATAATGACACTTAGAACCTATTAGTTCTTGATGATGATTTCTTCACCAATTAGTGAAATGAATATTTGGATTAATTCATTAGCTCCTAACAACACACTAATCATTATTGGGAGGTTTATAGGAACTAAGTCAGTTCTTGATAGTCTACATTTTATTGATTCACTAATAAAATTTATATATTATTTAAATTATTTTATAAATGTTATAGGTCATAATATGATAGTTATTAGATCATTTAAAATTTAGTAAATTATGTCCTTACTTATGTAATTAGAGGTTAAAATATAAATGTGGCCTACTTAACATCATAGTTTTTGTTTAAATTAATATGATGCACAAATACGTCTTGGTATGAACAATTTGAAGTATGTCACTTTAAATTTACTTAGAATATATAGTATTTGATATAGTTGAAATTTTGATCTAGATTTAGTCATTTTGTATTTAATAAAACTTGTCCTTACATGGTAATAAGAGGATGGGAATTTATGGAAGATAAGTTGATAAGTTGGCAAAATAGTTAACTTAGCATAGCTCTAAATGACTCATTATTTTGGTTGTCTCTTCTCCAACTTAACAAAAAGCTTCAACATGGAATGTTTTCTAATTTAGAACCCCGAATTTTTGGAAACATTGATATTATACCAAAGTTTTCATAAAATACTTAAGATGGTAGAATTAATTTTACACATTTTCCAAAGTCATGATTAATTTTGCCAAAGTTCTCAATTTTTTAAAAGACTTAATTATTTACCAAAGTCCTCATGTTCCATATCACCTTCAAGCACCTAGGAAACTGTCAGTAGAAGTGAATCTTTGAAATTTGAGTTAATTATTGCATCATTTTGAGTAAAAACATGAATATAAGGTAGTCAAGTTAGCTCATGATTTGGAGGCTTAGTTCTAGATGTTTATTGAAGACATAATTATTTTTAGTAAAAATAAATGGGTATGCTTCATTTTTGGGAGGGATTTCAATTAGTAATGGGTTTTCAAAATAATTTATTAAATTTATAGGTTTGAGTTGTAATATAATGTGTGGGTTTCATTTGAATTTTTATTGAGCAAACACATTCAAAACTTTGTAGTTCCTGAGTAAACATTTAATTTATAACTTTAAAAATTCATGTAATGTTTCATAAAAGTTAAATAATATAGTCTATTTTCATTATCCAACCAATAAAAGTGACTAATTTGAATTATAAATCTAATAGTTATAAAGTTTGGAATGTAAAATTATGGGGACATTATTTGGAGACATATTATATGTTTTTCAAAATGTATGTTCATGATTGGCTCGATGTTAATTACTAATGTACTAGTCAAATTATCTTTGACTCTATGATAAGAAAACAAATATTTCATGATGAATAGTGAAGGATAATATCAATATTAATTTTAAGATGTAAATTTTAACATTCTTTATGGACATAAATTATAGTTTGTTAAAAATATTTATTCGTGATTAGCTCATTATTTATTGTGAACGTAGTCATCAAATTCTCATTGAAATTATGATAGGAAAACAAGACTAAATGACAAAGAGTAAGGATAATATGAATATTATGTTTAGTAAATTTCCATGTATGCATGTGTTTATTCATAAGAAAAAAATTACATGTTATTTTCATGTCAGGGATGACTCATTAAAAAAAAAGGAAGTAATCTCTACAAATGACCTTACTTGGAAAGAGGGAAAAAATTCTTGTTAAAATAATAGCTCAGGTGAATAATGAATGGATTAGGATGAGATATATAATCCTTTACTACCATGTAAAAAATTTTAAAATATGGAAGGAATAAATTTAATCCCTTTCACCTCAACACTGATACACTTTTTATAATTTATTGATTTTATATCATTTATGTGCTTCAACATATCTATTCACATGATAAAATATTGTAGAAAAAAGAGTTAATAGGATTTTTATACTTTGTTTATTTTTATACAATTTATTTTCTTTGAAAAATATTTTTACTTGATACAACATTATAAAACAAAAGTGATACATCAAAATTTATATATATATATATATATAATTACATGCTTCAAGGACCACCTTCATCAAAAAAACTGACATACATTTGAAAGGACTCATTTTTTAAAGGAAGACTCATAAATATATATGGCAATATGCTACATGGAAGTATGATCCATTATCTAAGGAATGAAACACCTCTTACTAGAATGTTTTAAAGTGTAAAATGTGTGTTGAAGACATAAATGGAGAAATAAAAATCAAGTTTTCATTTGCATTATAACAGTAATTTTAATATTAGGTATAATTTATACATCTAATTAGATACATAAATGTTTTTTAAAACATGAAAATTATACTTTAATTGGAAAAGGAAGCACCCCAATAGTCTTTGGGAAATTAAGAGGGTTAAAACCCTTGATATTAAAATAGTTGATTAGTTGTAAAATGAATAGAGTAGGTTGATATTTAGGCCTCCAAGGTCTTAATTCATGGAGATATGATTATTAGAATACAAATTGTCTATTATAATATATAAAAAAATTAACATTTTTCATTCTCCATGAACTTTAATTTTAAAAGTGGATTTAGGTGTTACAAGTAGTTATTGTCTAGTTTGAGTGATCTGGATTTGTATATAAATTTGTCATGGGATTTTTTGAGGTATATATTGACTAATATCTTAAATTTTATTTGAATTTAATGATACAACATTATTTTAGTTAATAATAGTGAAAATAGGATGAGTAGTATTATGTTTACTAGTATCTCTGCCATGGTTTTATTTTAGTGTGGGTGGTTTCCCACTCCATTTAGATATTTTAAGGATGCATTGGACTTAGTGAAAAAAGGATCACTAATCATGTTGTTTTTATATGTAATGGTTCAACATAATTTCAAGTAATTGTAAAGGGTAAATAAGATTAGTAACTTTTGATTTAGAGTGGATGGGTGCCCACTCTAAGATTCACATGAATCTCAAGATTTACTTAAGTGTAAAAAGGAAAAATAACCTTTTTTTTGGTAAATTATGTATCAATTTTTCCAATAAACATTTTAATGATAATTTTTTGAATTCATCTGGTCTCATTTTGATTTCAAAACATATGTATAAAAATAAAGTAATTCAACATTACAATTTTACATGTAAAGGTTTTTATTTAAAATGCAAATATGATGATTAGTATTAATAATAATAAATATTACTATCCATACCATGGTTTTATTTTGGATTGGGCATTTTCCCACACTATTTATAGCTTTCTCTTGATGGACTAAGCTTACAAAAATGATAACTAAGTGTGCATTTATATGTAATGCTTTTAAATTATTCAAGTTATTAAATATAGTGTAAATAAGATTATTATATTCTCATTTAGAGAGGGTGGTAACCCACTCTAATATTTATAATAATGTTTTTTTTTTAATAGTGAAAAAATAAAAAACAACCTTATTATTACATAAGGCAATTGTTATTCACATTTTCAATTGAACTTGTCAATGACACAATTTTCTTCACTCGGTTGGAGTCATTTTGATTACAAAACATAAATATAATAAGGAAGTATTTAATTAAATTATTTTTAATATTATATATACCATTTATATTTTTAAATTAGAGTGGGTGGTCACTCACTCTTTTTAGAGCTTTCTCCTAATGGAAAAAACTTACAAAAAATATGACTAGTTTTTTATTTGTGTATTAATTTAACATAATTTTAGGTTATTAAATATAATGCAAATAGGATTATTAGATTAACATTTAGATAATTTGGTCATAGACTCTAATATTTAGATAAATCTCATGATTTGATTTAGTGAAAAAAGGATGACAAACCTTATTATTACACTAGCCAATTTTGGCTCACATTTTCCATTGAACATGTCAATGGCATATTTTTTTTCTCTCTGTTGTAGTCATTTTCATTAAAAAATATAAATATAAGAATAAATTATTTAGATAAAAAAAATTTACTAGTATCCATACCATTTATCTTTTTAAATTAGAGAGGGTGGTCGCCCACTCTATTCAAAGCTTTATCCTAATGGACTGAGCTTTCGTGATTCTATTTTAGATTGGGTGGCCAACCACTGTAATAACTTTCTTAGGATGAATTTATTAAAAATATTTAGTGGATTTAAATATATATTCCCACTCTAAAAATATTTTCACAAAGAATTCATAATGTTATAAGATTAATGGATTTAAATCTTTAATAGGTCTTAGTAGAGATATGATAAGTGGCACCTAAACTTTGGAAAGATTCAAAAATTTAAATGGTATGTATAAGTATGCCTCCACTCAATTAGAGACTTGTAAATTAATTCCATTTATCATATTTTCACATTAAATACTTAATTAAATTTGATATTCTAGATTCAATGGATTGTGATTTTAAGAATCCTTTTATAGATGATCATATTATGTATTTTATATGTCAATTATAATATAAGGCCCACTCTAATTATATTTATTAAATATGAAGTAAGTTTGAATTTTAATACCACATATTAATGTGTGATACATCTCATAAATGAACATTACCATTTAGATAAGACAAAATAATAGTTACATTTATATAATTCAAAATAATTTGATTTTGAGAAATCTATTTCACAATAAAGGTAAAAAAAAGTTATCGTTGTTTGAAATATAATTTTGATTTTTGTATATTGGTCTATTAAAAAGAAAATCTCATAAACAATTTTTTTTTAAATATAATAACCATTCTATGTTGTAGATCCCCTTTTGGAGAGATATTCAAAGAAAAGGATTGTTTAACACAATTTGTATTTGATAAGAATGAAAAATGTAAACAAGGTCATTTTTTCAAAAAAATTACATAATTTTACATGTACTCATATAAATGAAAATATTTAAATATTATAAATTAAGACATAGAAAAAAGTTAAATATTGTTGAATATTTTAAATTTGTTTTTAGTATGCATGTTCAAAATAAAATGTTTGCTTAATTTTTTTTTAAATAGTAAAAATAATAGAAAACAAATAATAAATGAGTTTTATATAGACATTTTATTAAATGATAAATTTGATTCTCATTGAAAAAAAATAGTTATAAATATTTAAGACATAATGGAAATGAAATTTAGAAATTAATATAAATTATTAACCCCATTATTCTAATTATGTAAGAATCAAACTATGTAGGAATCATACTAAATATTCAACTAAGTCTCTTCTCAAATGAGTGGTTTCTCATGATGGACATTGTGATGGAGAATATATTGATAATATCAAACAAATTATATATCAAGCATGTCTATAATTATTTGAAATGTAGTTATGTAATTATAAATGTCATGTATGTACTCCTTTCATTTGTAACTATAGTGTACCAATGTCAATGAATTGTCTTGTTCCTTTTCAAGCCCATACTTGTATATTCCTTGGGATTGGTTCATGCCTTTAAAACATGAAAAATGGTTTCAAATCTATGCACTTATTTATCTTCTTTCATTTCCTTTTCTTTTCTTTTGAAAAAATGAAAAACTAAACCCTGAATATTTATTTTTGAATAATTTATATTGTATTGTCCTTTAAATAAATCTTACTTGATTAAACTAGTGGGATTTTGGTGTCCTTCTCAGACCATCTAAAGACACCTTTAAATATCCAAGAGTGGTTTAGTAACTTTTTTCCTACACAAGGTTCATGACAATATATTCTTTAGGCAATACATAGGCACTTAGGCTTGGATCTTAACATGAAGCTATATATAAAGACTCATATACCATAAGTACTAATCTAGACACAATAAACACAACCTAACTAAGCTAACCACACCTAAATAGATACCTTGGAATGAATCAAAGTCACACCCCAAGACATAAGGCCTTTTTTGCTTTGTACATGGGTTCATGGGCGTGTAACCCTATTGACCCTATTTTTGGAGCATAAATACACCTATATTCTTGGTAATACAAAAATCAAACATTATTTGGCTACCCATTAATGGATTATACAACATATCCAAGATTCACCTAGGATTGCTTCGTATAGATTAGTCCTACTATAGATTGTGTCAGACCTAATTAGGTCTCTCAAGTACCCTATTTTGGGGTTATAGAGAGTTTGAGGAGGATTTGACTATTTTGAAACATGTGGAAGATGTTATTTATCATTTATAACCTATCTAAACATTAATCATTCAACACTTAATCCTAAACCATCATCAAGTCTCTCTAACACAATCTACCTAAGCATTCAAGGCTCAAAACAAGGTTGAGCTTAGAAAGTTGACTTACCCATTGATTTAGGTCTTGAAACTTTAGACAATACATGAATACATTGAAATAAAAAGGATTTCAAGTTTTTGTAATTTTCTACTATATGGATGTTGAGATCAATAAATCCCTAGTTTTGACATAATCAACATACAAAATAAGCTACAGAGAGCATCCTTAAGTGTCAAGACTTTAAATAAATTTCCTTGAGTTTGTTTATGTCTCTACTAAAATTTTGAGCACTCATAGTTAAGAAAGAAACCCCTTAACCATTTACTGTCAGAACTAGGCTTGCTTCTTATTGAGACTAACACCCCCCATATTTTTTTTGGAAAGGGGACCCATGTGATTGTTTCCTGAACTTATATCTTAGAATAAGTGTGAAAGATTATTTGATCATGTTTTTGATGTTTCTAAAAAATCATCTTAAAGGTTATTAATTATAGGTTCCATGAAAGAAGTTGGGGTTCCCAAATAATAAACCCTAGTAGTTTGAATTTAAATGTTCATGAGAAAGTCTACCATGAAATTTTATGCATGATCTAGTTTTAGCTTAAAGTTCATAAAATTTTGTAGATCTAATGCTTTACACTTGTTCACTATATTTGATCTAATGGTGCATCAAGCTTGAAGTCTTTTCGAAAGGCATACAATTAATGATTTGAACCCCAATAAATATCTAATGGTGATCACTTGATCAGAGGTTTTAAATCTAATAGTGCAAAAGAAAGAATTCATTGTCTTAAATTTGATAGCTTCACCCCCATAATTTGACATTTATGAGGACATGTTTTATAGGACTAAACCCATTAAATTTAACTTAAACAATCCTTAAAGCTTTGAGATTTCCAAATGGTTTTACATGTGGCATTCAATTATTAGATCAATAGATTTTATTGTCTTAAAATTGACAAGTTCACCCCCATCATTTGACATCTATAAGGACATATTTGATAGGACCAAACTTGTAAAATTTAAATTGAAACAAAAATATTTTAATGTCTTAAAATTGATAGGTTTACCCTCATCATTTGACGTTTATGAGGACGTATTTGACAAGACTAAAGCCATCAAATTTAACTTAGACAATTTTTTAAGACTAATCAAAGGGGGTGTTTCTAAAGCCTTTTTAAAAAATTCTTGGTTTTCTTAAAAAGACAAGATTGAGACATAAAATCTTGGCCTAAGTATTTTACTGATTAAAAGGGTAAGCTTCTTGCAGGATCCAATAGTGATCTCTTGCTCACTAGATTTGATCCAATAGGGCACATCAAAATGGAAGCCTTAAGATCTCTTGAAGGATCCAATGATGGTCACTTGCTCTCTAGATTTTATCCTATTGTGTGAGCCAATTAAATATTTTTCAAAGGCTTCAAAATCTTGATAGATGGCATAATCAATAAGCTCAAAGATTATGAACCAATGAAATGCAAGGACCTATATTTGGATTTTCAAAGAAAAATAAAAGGGACTTTTAAAACCAACAGTCACTCTTCAAATAGAATTTATGAAAATTTCCATGAAATGCATGTAACCCTACCACATAAGCTCCACATAAGTATGGAGGATCCAAATGAAGGATATTTCATGATTGAAAAACATAGGAGAGATGATAAGAAAGGTTACATCATATCTAAGGCATGTATGAGATCAAATTTAGATGTTTTGGTTATTAAAGCAAAAAAACCCTAAACCCTCCATAAAAAAGGCTATAATCAGTTCAAATTGATTAGGTGACACTTGAGATAGTTGCAAACTAAATTCAAAGAAGGTGCCTTAGTGAGAATTTTGATAGCTTTACAATTACAATACACTGTGATCAATTGTAGTGAGTAGGCAATAGATGAAGATTTAAGCAGAGATTTATCTAACTTTAGATGGTGAAGGAAGGGTCTTTAGAGACAAAATTATATTCAATAGCACTGAATGTACATGGAATCAAGAATTGATTTGAGTTATTCTTCTTTGTCAAAGAGTTGTAACCAATTTCTCAAAAAGAAAAGAGGAATGCTTCGATGTACCAAAGATTCAAGGATTTAGTATCAATTCAAATGGTAGGCCTTCATCATGTAGCTACTAAACTAGACTTAATGCATTGCATCAACCTTCTTGTTCCTATTTTCATTGACTATAGAGTAGATGGAGAATGGATTATACATGAAGGAAATGTCAGTAAATTTGCATGCATAGCTCCCATGGCCTTTAAGACTTATTATAATCTCCATTTACCTCATGTTTATCTTCCTTCCTTGAGGGAATGGATAAATTCCCAAAACTTGGATTTATTTATTTCACCTTGGTTAATCCAAGGTTCCCATGTTTTTAGTACCCCTAATGATGAGATTCTTATTACCCAATTTAGAGAAGGTGTTAGGGTAGCTATGACCTTATTAAATAGAGCCTTTGGTTCCTCTTATATAATGTATGTGAGTAAGGTCTAGGTGTCTTATGTCCATTACATGTTGGAGTGGAACCTAACCCCTCCCATTAGAGATTTGATAATTTTCTTCTTGGCCAAACAATTTATAACCATTAAGAGAAAGACCTCCAAGCATTTATTTATGATGTCTTACCTCTTAGACTCACTCCTAACCTCTATTAATTTCCTTGGTATCCAAAATTGGTCCCTTAATGGTAGGACTACCATATCTCATCATTACTCCAAACTACATATTTTCAAATTTAGGAGTCATATGTAATTCATATGTGATGGTGTCTTCCTAGTCATTTTTGAGACAATCACTAGGATTCTTATGCCTAGACTTCATACTCTAATCAAAAAACAAGTGGAGACCATGGAGGATGTGTGGTTATATCCATTTTATACTATAATAAGGATAGAAGGAACCATGGTCTAGCCATACAGACTACCCATATATGTTCATATTAAGCTTGTAAATCAAGAAATTGCTTATCAAATCCTTTAATTCATAGATTGCCATTGCAAGAAGAATAAAAAGGCTCAGGTTCATCCCTTCCCATAAGACATTGGTAGAATTATAATCAAAGATTGGAAATATTTGGAGATCATGGTGGTTTATAAAAACTCTTTTGATTTTCAATTAGATGATCTTAAGATGTGAGACCCCAATAATAGAGTGGCTAACCATATTTAGGATAGGAAGGTCCCAAAAACTAAGTACAAGCATCAAACAGGTGTGGGGGATGGTATTTACACAAGGGAAAAGAACTTTGAAGAAGTCTTATCTAGGGTTAAAAACTATAGCATAACCTTAGAACGTAGGTTGGTCAAGGATAATAAGCCCTCAAGAGAAATATGGTAGTTACATCCTTTATAGTATCACTTGTTGCCAGGACCATCTAGGACTACACATCAAGAACCACCTATTGAGGGACAATCTTCTTAGCCTTAGTAGTGAGAATTTACTAAGTCACCTTGAATTAAGAAACTTGAGGATGTAAAAGGAAAAGGTAAAGATAAAAATGAGGAGTCCAAGATTGAGCAAAGACCTATTAAAAGCCTCCAAAAGTAGGCATCCCCACCAAGGCCTTCTTCCCCAATATAAGTTATTAGCTTAATTTCTTTGGAATCCAGAGAAATAGTGGAGAGTTCCCTTGTTAACATCATGGCTACTTATGGTTCGGATAAGGAAGAAGACCTAGTTGAGGAAGTAGGCAAGGAATTGGTTCTATTGAGTAGTGGAAAGAGATAGGAAGAATTAGCCTTAGTTCCTTTGGCTCCAAGAAAGATGCCTAGGTTAACTTTCACTCACCCCACTAGTGAAATAACCTTTTTAGTGACAAAAATCCTATTTATGGACCAACCATTCCTTATTGGTTTAGTTATGGGAAGTATAGAAAATCTCATCTCTTTTTCCTTCATTAGATTTGACTCAAGTGGACATAGGTGTTTAGGATAATTTCAAACCATAGATTCAAGATATATTGAACAAACAAGTAGAGAGAAGTATCCAAATTCTTCATAACAAGGAAATACAATGGGTTTGTACCCCAAGAGCCTTTAGAAGTTCAAACGTAAAGATTCCCAAATAACTACAGGTGAAAGAACTTGATCCTTAGGTCTAATTTAATCCATAGACATCAACTCTTGAAAGAGTAGTGACCAAGAAAGTCATTATTGGTACTGAGGAGTTCACCTTGTAGAAGGTGGAACCATTTATAGTATTTAATCCTATTCTAGGATAGGAAGTAGGGGAGCATCCTATTTTTCAAGAGGATGTAGCTAGTGTGGTACTAGCCCAATCAACAATGGCCTTCACTAGATTTTAAGGATTGAAATAGAGGATCCTCAACTAGGAAATAGAAAATAAATATTTGAAAGCTTAGGTCTTCTTGACAATTCCTAAAAATATATTGTAAATGTTGAATAAATCTTTGATGGATGCATTAATTTTTTTGAAAAGCATTAAGTATATATTGAATTCTTTGGACCATCAAGTTGAGATGGCACAAACCTTAACCACCCAATGGTAAAATTTTCAAGCTCAGATGGAGGAACTCATCAAGGTGCATAAGACAAAGTAGGACTTGAACTTCAAGATTATAAAACTCAGACATCTGGACATCCTCATGGTAGTTTTGGTATATAAACAAGAATATTTGATCACTTAGAGTAGTGATGTTAAGGAATTCAGCAAGAGAGACACAAATTTGGTAAACTAAATTGAGAAACTTCTAGGGAATCTATTAAATAACCCTTCTCAAACCACTACTTTAGGTTTGATTGATGATGAAGAATTCAATAAGAGGGTTGATACCCACATGCAAGGCATCATAGATAGCCAAGTCATTTATCTAAGGACAACTAGAAGACCCTTGATATCATTACTTTTATAGGGAAGCAAATTAAAAAAGTATAACATGTCAAGCAACTTGTATCTTGGATAAATAGTGAATTTGACTAGTTAGTGGATAAAGAAGGGGATTATCTAATGAAGCTTGCAGTGGATTTTGAGTTTATCAAGGAGAAATATACCAAGTTGAAAGACTTCTCTAGATAGGATTAATTGGAAGGATCCACTAATGGAATTCTTAAAGGAATATTCTTATTGTAAAGTATATGCTAGTCTATTAGCATATACTTTTTCTTGTCAAGTTGGCATGTTTTTGGTTGCATTATAGCTTTGTATCAAGGATGGTTATCCTTATCCACATCTAGATATTTTTTAAAGTTAACTAGTTAACTACCTATGTTTATTATAAATAGGTAGGTCCTTACCATTTGTAAAGGGAGAGTTTTTGAGTAATTGATACCAAGAGCATTTAATACAACTAAGTAATTCTAAAAAGATTAATTGTTTTCATTAAATGTCTATGTTATCTCTCAACTACATAGAGTTATCTTAAATTTGAATGATTCTTATTGTTTGAGTTACATTCTTTGTCATAGGGTTATTAATTCATGATAAATGCTAAATTGACTCTAAAGATCTCAAATATACTTTATTTTATTTGTTCTATATTTTGATGTACTTAGGTTATCCAAATCATAATAACAAACCTTTCAAGTAAATTTGGTTCTTACTTATGATTCATATTTTTCCTTTGAATTTTGTCTGATTTGTGATATAATTTGATCTTGTGCTATTTTATAACATAAATTGGTTTAAATGTGTTCAAAGTAATTGGAATTTTGACATAATATTTGAGATGAAAACCTGCAATCATGTTTCTTTCTTCTTCACCCTTCCTTTTTCTTATTTTTATCAAGATTCACTCTAGCTTAGAGGTCATTATTAATAATCATTTAGTTTAACTACTGAATCCTCAAAATTATTAAGTATTCAAATAGTATAGACCCTAGTGGCTCCTAACCACTAAATCAAATAAATATTGTGGACAATTTTCATACTTTGCTTCTATTCCACTATAGACAATCACTACATAGTCACAAACTACAACCCATGCCATGGATTCTCAAAATCCTAAAATGAGAAGTGTTCTTCAACACTAAGAGCACCTATGGTATAATTAGAAGCATAAATAGGAGAAACTTCACTGGTGCTAGAAGGAGGGCCTCTTTAAAGATGCTTAATATGTTTTGGAGTGTATTCGGTCAAAATTATCTACATTTTACATAATTATGTTTATTTTAACATAAATTGTGTAAAGATTGGTAACCTTTGTAGAAATATGGATTTTGTTATTAAAAATTAATTAGTATTTGGAGTTAAGGTGGCTTATTTTACTCAAAATCAACAATTCTTTGATAATAAAAAGTTTATTTGAGTCATAAGTTGTAAATATTGGTCATCTTTGCATAATTCAGTATATCTTTGAACTTGTTTAGATAAAGATTGATGTCCTTTATCCTCTTATCAATATTTTTTTTCAAATTAAGATTAGTGTGCATATTATTTATCATTCATTGGAATTAATGTGTTACACCATGTTTTAAAATAGGATCCTTAGTCTTCAAGCTATAATTACCAAGGATTAGGACCATATCACATTTAGAGACTAGAGAACCCTTAATCAAATTAAAAACTCCTAGAAGGACTAGGAAAGACATAGGTAATCATAGGTATTCTAAATATCTACCATTGTTACCTTTGCAAGGGATTCTTGTGCTTGATCTTCATCCAAACATGGCATGGATTGGAAGTTCCCCTATCAATATACTAGGTGTGGTTCATGATTTACCATGTAATCTAAAAAAATATTTGCCAATATTTAGTCCAATTGGTATTACAACTACTGAAGAACATGTTAAATATTTCAAAGTTCCATTAATATTGTTGAATTTTATTCATGAAGATGTAGCATGTAGGTTGTTACCATTTACATTTAAAGATGCTACATATGAATGGCTCCTCAATCTACCTAACAATTATATTTTTTCATGGAATAATTTTGACAATATTTTCATTAATCAATTTGGAAAGATCATAGGCCCTTGTGTCATTTATCATCAATTCACAACTATTAAAAGAGATATAATTGAACCTATTAGGTCATTTGATGCCAAGTTTCAAAATATGTTTAGCTAGACCATGGATCCATATAAACCTAATGAAGATTTAACTTTGGATATTTATAAAAATGTTATTGACCCCATGACTGTGTTTTTGAAGAGAGTTATTCCACTTATCATCACATTAGCTCAAGCCTATTCTAAAGCAGTGGTTATTAGTGACCAAATGCAAACCCAATGATAGATGGCTTATTTTATCCCAAATGTTAATCCTCAAATGCCTGCATTAAACCTTTTCCCAATTAATAACCAAAATACTCCAGCATTAAACTAATTTTCTATTTTGAATGTATTTCCTACTAGTCATGTTGCTCCTAATCAAAATATAGGCTTCTTGAGTTGTCAAGTTACCAATGGATTTCATGACAATGATCAGAAGGCTTTAGTGCTTATCAATATCATTAATAGTAACCAAAGTCAAAATGCCAAGGTTCTAAAAAATGAGAATGAATCTATATTGCAGATGGTACAGAAGCTTAGCACCAATTTTTTGCAATTGCATAAACAAGTTGGTAATGCTAATGACAATTCTAGAAGGAACTTCACTTTCCAAAAATTCAACAGACCCAGGAATAGGTTTTAGAATGATAGTTTCTACAATAACAAAGCTAATGAGTCTTTCCCTAGAAAAAATAATATGGATATAAACCTCATTGATATTGCCTAACCAAATTATTATAGGCTACATGCTACTTCCAAACATGGTGAGATTGATTGTATTGAGTTTTATAAAGCTTTTAAAGCTTTTCAAGAAGAACTTGACACATTTGAAGTGGTTCCAAACAAAGAGGTTGCTACAAATTCTTCTGAATCTAAACCATCTAACTAAGTGCATATGGTAAAAACATTTAATTTCCCTTTTCAAGAGGATAATGAGCCTAAGAATATTCTTAAGTAAATTCAAGCATTTCAACAATTTTTTAAGACATATCCTCTAAGAAATAGGGAACAAAAACAACCATTGACTACCTCTACCCCTCTAAAAATAATGGGACCAATTCAGACACTACATTAAAGAATAATATTGAATCTCCTAGAGTAAGTTCTTCTAAGTGAACATTAACTTTTGATCTTCCAAGCAAAGCTGGCTACAACAGTGTGGAAGATATGAAAAAGATTAAAGTTAATATCACTCTACACGAGCTAACTCAAATCACATAACAAAGAGACTTACTCTTTGAATCTTTGTCAAGGAAAAGTGGGAAACCCCTTAAGAATGATAGTGCAACTATAATTACACAAATGATCAAAGCGAATTCCCTACCTTTTTTACTTACAGTCAGGATATTTGGAAAAAATGTTCATAATTGTCTTTTAGATTCATGAGCCTCAACCAACATTATGCCTATTGGGATATGTGAATAACTCAGGTTAATTCCAATTAAATCTGATAGGGTAGTCACTCAATTGGATAAATCTAGAGTTAAGGTTGTATAAGAATTATTAAATGTGCATATACATCTGGCTAGTGAACCAAGGGTTCAATAATTCATTGATATCCAAGTGGTAGAAATGCGTAGTGCTTATGGATTGTTTTTAAGTAGAGAATGGACTAAATATTTAAATGGCTATATGTCTACTAATTGTTTGTACTTATGGCTTCCTTATAAAGGTGTGATAAATCAAATAAGAGTAGAAATGGAACCTCAAATGAAAAACATGATAACAGAATATAATGTTGTTAATGAAAGGGTAAATTTATTGGATTCTAATTTGGGATTTTTCACTTTGGAAATTACAAAAGAACTAATTTCTAAGAGTTCTTCTCAAATGTGTGGTTTGTTTAAGTTATAAATTTATGGTGCCAAGTGCAAATTAAGATCAAGAACTAGTATTGTATTGATGAATCCTTCAAAAAATAAATACCATGTAGCTTATAAGTTACAATTTCCTTGCACCAATATTTTAGCTGAGTATGAGGATCTCATACTTGGATTGTAGTTCACCATTAAACACAAATTTAAAGAACTCCTTATCTATGGAGACTCTAAACTTGTGTTTAACCAAGTGAAAATTAAGTACCAATGCAAATTATCTTAAAGATATCTAGGTTTAGGGTGTGGGATTTGATCAAATATTTTGATGTTTTCAACATCTTAGCTATTCCAAGAGATGAAAACAAAACTACTAATGAACTTACCTCTGTTATAGTTAACCTCATGCATAATCATGATTCTCAAAGCATCAGTATTAAGTTAATACCTTGTCTTTTAGTTCTAAATAATATAAATCATTTCCAAGTTTTTAATGATGATCAACAAACCATAGATTTCTTAACTAATTTTGGGGATTTTGAAGCTCACATTATTGATTAGATTGATGAAACTTCTCATGAGGAAGAACTTAATGGTAAAATCATCCAATTAAGTGATAATAAGATACATAAAGGGATTATTTCATTGGAAGAATATTTGATTTTGATAAAAAAATTGAAGCACCTAAGAAAACCAAGGTAAATGGTAAGGATTATCATGCAATGAATCTTGGCTCACATGATCAGCCCCAAATGGTGAATATAGGGAAGGTTTGCACTGAAATGGAAAATAGAAAAGCTAGAGAGTTAATTACAAAATACAAAGATGTAATTACTTGGTCTTATGAAGATTTTAAAATATTTGAGTCAAGGGTCATTACTCATACCATACCCCTTCAAGAAGGTTGCAAACCTTTTAGATAGAAGCAAAGGCCAGTTAACCTTGTTTTAAAACCCATGATTTTTAAAGAAGTAAAGAAGTTATTTGAGGCAAGGATAATGTTTCCTATTAGACAATCCACTTGGGTGGAAAACCAAGTCCCAACCAGAAAAAAGAATGGAAAACTAATATTGTGCATAGATTTTAGAAACCTAAATAGAACATATAAAAAGGATAATTATCCTTTACCTTCTCTAGACCAATTTATCCAAACTAGTTTACGATCTTCCATGATGTCCTTTTTAGATGGATTTTTTGGGTATAACTAGGTGCTTGTTACTCTAGAGGATAGGATGAAAATAGCTTTTACTACTAAATGGGGAACATATGCTTATAAGAGAATTCTTTTTGGATTAATTAATGTAGGTTTTTAAAGGGACATGGACCATGCTTTCCAAGGTTTAGTGGTTAAGTGTATCATCATATATATGGATGATATTACATTATTTTCTAAAAATAGAGAAGATAACTTCATAAATTTGAGACAAGTATTTGATAGATGCAGGAGGTATGGTTTATCTCTTAACCCCAAGAAAAGCATATTCTATGTCATTAAGAGAAAATTATTGGAACATGACATTGCCAAAGATAGAATCTCTATGGGTCCTGATAGAATAGAGGTCATTAATAATATTGGGTTGCCCAATAGTTAAAAAGAACTTAAGTCATTATTTGGCAAGATTAATTTTGTGAGGAAGTTTATTTCAAGCTTTAATGATATTGTTAAACCTTTGAATGACATGATTAAGAAATATTCTATAATTTCTTGGAATTAGGAATCCAAGAAGAGCTTTGTTGACATTAAGAAGGTAATTATTAAAGCTCCAGTCCTCATAAATCCTAATTTTTCAAAGGATTTCTATCTATATTCATTTTCTTCTGAGCATACTATGGTTGCAGTGTTAACTCAAAAGGTTGATGGGAATGATCATCCTATAGCTTTCATGAGCACAAAATTTTAAAATGTAGAAATGAATTATTCTATGATTGATAAGAAAGATTATTCATTAGTAAAGGTAATAAAAAAATTTAGACATTACCTCCTTAGTAATAAGGTACATATTATATTACCTGATCCATCTATAAAACTTATGTTGAGCCAGAATGAGCTTGGAGAAAGAAGAGGAAAATGGATGGTAATTCTACAAGAATATAATAAAGAGTTGAAAATTGCCAAATTAGTGAAATGTCAGGGTTTAGTTTAGATGATCACTAGTATTGACCCAAAATTTCATATCATGTAAGTAGATCAATAAAAATTTCAACCTAATGAGTGGTATGAGTCTATTATCCATTTACTTATCAATGGTGTTTGTCCCCTAGGATTTATAAGAGAAAAAAAGAGATCCTTAAGGTTCAAAGAAACCCATTGCCTCATTAAGAATGGAGTCTTGTATAGGATCAACTTTAATGGAATTTATTTGAGGTGTGTATCCAAGGGAGAAGCAGCTTAGATTATGACTACCTTTCATGAAAAATTAGGAAGTGGACACCCTTCAAGAAGAACCATAGCTTATAAGATTCTTAGGGATGAGTATTATTAGCCCACACTCTTCAAAGATGCTTATAAGCATGTGATGGAGTGTCATTCATGCTATATCTTTAACACAAAATAACCAAAGGTAGTCATGCCTTTACAACTTATGATGGTAGATAAACCTTTTACATAATCAAGTTTAGACTTTGTTGGAGTAATAAAACCAAATTATTTTGAATTTCATAAGTTTGTCCTAATTGATATAGATTATTGTACTAGGTGGACTAAGGCAATAGCCACTAAACAATGCATAATAGAGGAAGTAATCAATTTCCTTGAAGAAAATATTTCTACTAGATTTGGAAACCCAATTTCTTTGGTTTATGACGATGGATCTACATTCATTTATATTGAAATAATGAAATGGGATTATGACCAATGCATTACACTTAATTTTTCTTCTTATCATTATCCTTAAGGAAATGGTGTTTCTAAATCCACAAACAAAAATTTAATGAAAGCTATCAAGAAATATGTTGAAGATAAACCTAAAATATGGCATAAAATTCTTAAGTATACAATATGGGTAGATTGAAAGAGGATCAAACAATCTCTAAAAACTTCACCATTTTTGTTGTTATATGGCTAGGATCCCATCTTTCTCATCACTTTGAAGTTTCCTACATTCACATTCATGTAGGAATACATGGAATACAATCAAGAACTTGTTAATTCTCAGTTGTTAGACATTATTCAAATGGAAGATGCCAGAGAAAAAGCATTTATAGACTTCAGTATACACCAATCAACCATGAAAAGATGGTTTGATAAGAGATAAAAAGTGAAAGTATTTACATAGGGAGATTTGGTCCTTTGGGACAAGGTATTATAACCCAAAGGTAAACATGGTAAATTCACTCCTTTATGGAGTGGTCCTTACCAAATTGTAGAAATCTTGGGCAATAATACTTTCAAGCTGAAAGATCTCTAAGGAGTAGATTTCATATTACCTACAAATGGAAAATATCTCAAACATTACTTTTTTTCTACCCTCCCAAAGGTCCTCATGGAATAAATGTGTAAGATTGCTAGAATTAGAATAGGTAGGATAGTTAGTTATCTTTCTTGCTTTGTTTTTTCCTTCCTTGTTGGGTGTGTATATTTATTTTGTTTGCATTTTTTTTCTCTTCTTCTTGCTTTTTGTTGTTCCTTGGTTATGGTAAAGTCTCATGTTATTTTTTTTTTGGTTTGGAATTGCTCAAAAGTGTGGATATAAATCTTACAAAGGTGACTATGATTGGTAATAAATTAGTATGAAGCAACCAGGGGTATTGGTAGAAATTGGTATATGAATTTGTTGTCATATGATTATTTAAACATTATTCTACATAAAAACTTGGTTTTAAGAAGAATCATATGTATACAATTTGGATTTAGTTTATTAACTCATATTCATGCTTATACTTAAAACACATGCTTGTCATGGACTAAAGTTTAAATTAAAGGGGAGAGTATCCTAATGCTAGATCATTTAACCAAATCCTTAAAACTAGGATGTATTGGTTTCCAACCTTTGCAAAAGGACCTAGAAAATGTATTAAAAAAATAGCTCATTACAAAATATATGTAAATATAAGAAAAGGCCATTCAAGTAATCTCCATCAGGGATATGGATGCATGGCTAGTAGTAGAGAAAGACCTTGAGTGGAACCAAAGGTATATCTATCAGGGATATTGACACTTAGCTAGCAGTAGAGAAATGCCCAAGCCTCCCTTAAATTAAGAGTTATTATTCTTAAAGAATATCTAAAGCACTCAAAGTTAAGTTTAATAGACCAAAAGGATATGAAACTAGATGTTTTTTCTTGAAATTCATGACAAAAATTAAGTGGAATCAAAGCACACACTACATGTTTATGTTTTACTATCTAAGTTTAAATTTTATACATAAGGAACTTGTTTCAACCAAAAGTTGATTTAGGAGAGAATATATGTCCAAAAAGGGATATAAAATTCAGGTACAAGTTTAAACTAGATATCTGTGTTCCAACATATTTCTATGTTTCCCCTATGATTCACCATTTGTTGAGACAAACACCCCCCATCTTTTTTTTGGAAAGGGGACCCATGTGATTGTTTCCTGAACTTCTATCCTAGAATAAGTGTGAAAGATTGTTTGATCAAGTTTTTAATGTTGCTAAAAAATCATCTTGAAGGTTATTAATTTCATGTTCCATGAAAGAATTTGGGGTTCCCAAAAAATAAACCCTAGTGTTTTGAATTTAAACATTCATAGGAAAGACTAGTATAAATTTTATGCATGATCCATTTTTAGCTTAAATTTCATGCACTTTTTCAAATCTAACTCTTTATGCTTGTTCACTAGATTTGATCCAATGGTGCATCAAGATCTAAGTCTTTTATAAAGTCATACAATTAATGATTTGGGCCCCAATAAAGATCCAATAGTGATTTCTTGATCAGAAGTTTTAAATCTAATGGTTCAAAAGAAATATTTCATTGTCTTAAATTTGATAGGTTCACCCCTATCATTTAAGATATATGAGGATGTATTTGATAGGACCAAACCCATAAATAACTTAGATAATATATAAAGATTTGAGATCTCTTGATGGTTTTACATGTGGCATTCAATTATTGGATCGATAGATTTCATTGTCTTAAAATTGATAGGTTCACCCTCATCATTTGACATATGTGAAGATATATTTGATAGGACTGAACCCATCAAATTTAAATTGAAACAAAAATATTTTATTGTCTTAAAATTGATAGGTTCACCCTTGTCATTTGACATCTATGAGGATATATTTGATAGGACCAAACCCATCAAATTTAACTTAGACAATTTTTTAAGACTAATCAAAGGGGGCATTTAAAGCCTTTTTAAGAAATTCTTGGTTTTCTTACAAAGACAAAATTGAGACATAAAATATTGGCCTAAGTCTTTTACTAATTAAAAGGGTAAGCTTCATGTAGGATCTAATGGTGTTCACTTGTTCACTGGATTTGATCCAATAGTGCACATCAACATGCAAACCTCAAGATCTCCCAAAGGATCCAATGGTGGTCGCTTGCTTGCTAGATTTGATTCAATGGTGGGATCCAATTAAAGACTTTTGTAAGGCCTCAAAATATTGATAGATGGCATAATAAATAAGCTCAAGGATCAAGAACCAATAAAATACAAGGTCCTATATTTGGATTTTCAAAGCAAAATAAAAGGGAATTTTTAAAACCAATGATCACTCTTCAAATGGCATTTATGAAAATTATTATACAAGCCCATGAACACATGTACAAAGAAAAGAAGGCCTTATAGCCTAGGGTGTGAATTTTAGTCATTCCAAGGTATCTATTTAGGTTTGATTAGATTAGTTAGGTTGTGTTTAGTGTGTCCAGATTAGTACTTCTGGTATATGATTCTTTTTATATAGCTTCATGTTAAGATCCAAGCCTAGGTGCCTATGTATTGCCTAAATAATATCTTGTGATGAACCTTGTGTAGGAAAAAAGTTCCTAAACCACTCTTATATATTTAAAGGTGTATTTAGATGGTCTAAGAATGACACCAATTTTAGTATTAGATCCAAAGGATTGTGCACAATCTAGGATCCAAACAAGAGAAGGAAAGTAATTTGTGAGAGAGAAGAAAGATTCTAAGATGGCCATGAGAGTGAGGAATAGAGGTAAAGCTGGCGTAAGGAGACTAGTAGGACAAATTATAACAATATAAGAGACTATGAACCTATAAGATAGGTTTAAAAACATAGATATGGCTCAAAGTAGTGGTGTTGGCATGGGAGAAGTCAGTGAAGGAGAAGAAGAACTATTAGAGGATGAATTGGTGGTAGAAAATGAGACAATTAAAGATAGGTTGATCAGAGCCATTATGAAGGTGAATAAAAAGCCAAAGATGGAGGTTATAATGTATTAAGGAAACCTAAATGTAGAATACTTGATTGATTAGATCAGTGCATAAGACAAGTACTTTGAGTATGAAGGGATAAAAGAAGATGACAAGAAGGTCAAGAATGTCATGACCAGGTAAAAGAGTCATGCATCCCTATGATGGGATGGAATTAAAGAGGAAAGGAGGAGAAAACTAAATCCAAAGATTAGGATTTGGGATATAATGGTAGCAAAAATGAAAGGTAAGTTCATGCCCTTAGATTATCAAGTAAATCTTTTTAAGAAATTGCAAAATTTGAAACAAAAGGGCATGTCTATCAAGGAATACAACGATGAGTTATATATGCTAACCATAAGATTATGACATATTGAGGATGATATGTAAAAATTATCAAGGTACACTAATGGTTTGAATTTTGTCATCCAAGATGAGATTAGCCTTCTCATACCCAGGACAATGGAATAAGCATACCAATTTGCTTTGAAAGTCGAGGAGAAGATTGCAAGGAAAAACCTTTACAAGAGGAAGAGGAAAATAAATTACAAGATGATTATAAGGAGGTATAAGGTAGCTAAAAACATCCCAAGATGAGGCTAGTATCTCAAAAAAATTAAGAGGTAGCTATACACCAAGAGGAAGGAGGCCATACCAAGGCTACCAAAGAGGAAGAGGAAGATTCATGGGCAAATTATTCAAGTGCAATAAATATGTAGGCCATAGATGATATGAGTGTCTAGAGAAACCTTATACCAATCATAAAAGAGGTACACATGTGGCCCAAGGTGAATAATATGATGGAGTAATAATTCATGAAGATATACCAGAATAAGGTGAGTCTCTCTTAATGAAAAGAATCTTGTTAAAGCCTAATAAGGAAATTGTGGAACCAACACAAAGGAAAATTTTTTTTAGGACTACATGTAAGATCAAGGGGAAATGTTTCAAGGTCATCACATATAGTGGAATTATGGATAACCTTATTTCAACTGAGATGGTGGAGAAACTAGGCTTGAAGAAGGAAGTGCATCCTTCACCTTATCAAGTCTCTTGGTTGTAATAAGGACACAAAATCTTGGTAAGTGAGCAATGTAAATTGGAGTTTTAGATAGAAACATATAGATATCATATTTTATGTGATTTTATACCTATGGATGTGTGCCATATCTTTCTTGGAAGTCCTTGGCAATTTGATAGGAAGGCCATGTATGATGGAAGGTAGAATACATACACGTTTGAGAAGGATGGGATCAAGAATACACTTACACATTTGAAAGAAGAGGTTGATAATACTGTAGGATATAATTATAAAGTGGTGATCATGAGTGGTAAATAGTTTCTACATCAAATGAAGAAGGAAGAGGTAAACTTTGCTATGATTGGTAAGCTAAGGAGTGTAGTCACTAGCACTAAGTTAACTAATTTACCTCTAGAGATCTAAGATATGTTGAATGATTAAATTTAAATTATAGTATATGATTTTCCTAATATATACCACCATTTAGAATAATTATCCATGACATAGAATTGATTCCAAGAGTAAATCTTTCAAACAAGGTTGCATATAAATTGACACTAAGGGAAAAAGAAGAGATCAAGTTGGTAAGTCCAAGAATTATTGAACAAAGGATTGGTAAGAGAGTATAAGTCCTTTTGATATTAAAATAGTGTTGAGTCATAATAAATTTGGGAGTTTGATAATTTATATAGACTCTAGAGTAATCAACAAGATCACTATCAGGTATAGATTCCTATTACCTAGAATTGATGATTTAATTGATTGTTTGAGTGGAGCTGCATATTTTTACAATATAGATTTGAAAATTGGATACCATCAGATTAAGATAAGAGAAGGGAATTAATGTAAAATATCCTTCAAGACCAATGACGGACTCTATGAGTGGTTAGTCATGCCATTTGGGCTAACCAATGCACCAAACACCTTGATGAGGCTGATGAATGAAGTGTTTCAGGAGTTCACTAGTAAGTTTTTGATAGTATAATTGGATGATATTTTGGTGTTTATTAAAACTAAGGAATATTATTTGAAACATTTGAGGATGGTATAGAGTAATCTAAATAAAGAGAAATTGCTAATCAATGTGAAAAAGTGTAGTTTCATAAGGGCATAATTGATCTACTTAGGATTTGTGATTTAAAAGGAAGGATTGAAGATGGATAAGGAGAAGATAAAATCCATACTTGAGTGGACAACACCTAGGAGCACCTTTGAGGTAAGAATATTTCATGGTTTGGCTAGCTTCTATAGGAAATTTATAAGGACTTTTAGTGGAATTATTGCTCTAACGATAGACACAATCAAGGGTGATAAGAAAGTTTTTTGTTGCAATAAGGATACTAATAAGAGTTTTAGATTGTTTTAAAAGAAGTTAAATAAATAACCAATCTTAACCTTTCTTGATTTCAATAAACTATTTTAAGTGGAATGTGATGCTAGTGGGACTACCATAGGTGTAGTCTTTAACCAAGATGGGAAGCCTATAACATACTTTAATGAGAATCTAAGTGATGCTAAGAAGAGGTACTCAGCCTATTATCAATATTTATATGCTCTTGTGCAAGCCTTAAAGAAATGGAGGCATTACCTTTTGCCTAAAGAGTTATTTTTATTCACTAATAATTATGCTTTGTAGTTCATTAGCAATCATAATAAGTTAAGTCAAATGCATGTTAAATGGATTGAGTTTTTAAAAATTTTCACATTCACTATTAAGAACAAGAAGGGACAATCTAACAAGGTTATAGATGCTTTAAGGAGGATGAATCTAATCATGCAGGAATATCAAGTGAGCATCTTGAGATTTGAAAATTTTAAGATGTATATAGAAGATCCAGACTTCAAGGAATCATATAAATCTTGTATTAATATATTAGGGGATTATAGGAGTATTTGTATAGACTTCATGATCCAAGAAGGTCTACTATTTAAAGGCATCCAACTTTGCATACCCAAGAGTTCCATGAGAGAGAATTTGTTAAAGGAGAAACATAGTGGTAGCTTGGCAGGACATTTTATGTAGAATAAGACACTAACACAATTGAGTTCTCATTAATATTAGATAGGTATGGGTTATGATGTCAATAAGTTTTTTTAGAGGTCTAAGACATGCCAAAATTCCAAGGTAAGTAGTCAAAATGCAGGTTTGTACCAACCACTACCAATTCCCAATAGGCCTTGGGATTCATTATGGATTTTGTACTTGGTTTGCCAAGAAATAAAAAAGGTCATGATTCTATATTTGTAGTAGTTGATAGGTTATCAAAAATCACTCACTTCATTCCATATTCAAAAATAATTGATGCTACCTTCATATCCAATCTATTCTTTCAAGAGATTTTGAGATTACATGGGCTCCTTAGGAGCATTGTTTTAGACAAGGACACTAAATTTTTTGGGTGATTTTGGAGGACCTTATGGAAGAATTTGTGTACACACTTAAGATTAAACTTATCCTACCATCCATAAACTGATGGTTAAACTGAAGTTGTCAATAGGAGCCTTGACAACATCTTAAGGAGGTTGGTAAGTATGCAACCAAAATAGTGGGATCTTGTACTTGCATAAGATGAGTTTTCCTATAATGATTCTCCTAATAGGAGTATAGGGATGAGTCCATGCCAATTCTTGTATGAAATACATCATAGGGGTATATATGAGCTAAGAGATCTAGGCAAGATGGAAGCAAGGAGTATTGATGTAGAAGAGTTTGCCAATGCAAAGCAAAATTTGCATGAATAAGTGACGAGGAAACTTGAAGAAAGAACCATCAAGTACAAGCAAAGGGCAGATCAAAAGAAGAGATAAGTTAGTTTTAGTATTGGAGACCTTGTTTTTGCCCACTTTTGAAAGGAAATATTCCCTAAGAGAGAGTACAACAAGCTAAAAGTGAAAAAAATTGGTCCATGAAAGGTGGTAGCGAAGTTTTCAAACAATGCATATGAGATAGAATTGCCAAAAGGGATTGGAATCTCTCTAGTCTTCAATGTTGCAGATCTATATCCCTATAAAGGTGAAGAATAACCAAACGAAGAGACTAAAATAGGGGTTGATGAGGACATTCAATGGGAACAATAATGAATAAAGGAAGTGCCAAAGGTGATTGAGAGTATTTTAGACAAAAAGTAGTTAAGAAAATAAGAGATAAGGAATAATACTAATACCTAACCAAATGGAAGAACCTACAAACTGAAGATGCAATATGGTTGACTACAAATGACATCTTAAAGCTGGGCATAAGTGTGGAAGAGTTGATGAAGAACAATAACAAGTGAATAATGCTTCTTTTTTCTCCCTAAAAGAATAATGCAAGAGCATCTTCATGCTATGAGTGTGTTTTAATTATTTTTGGTTGAGTCTAAATTGCTGAATCATGCTTAATTTTCACTCCAAAATTATGGTGTTCAAATTTTCAAATTTACAAATATGTCCATTAATCTTGTAATAAGGCCTAAACGTGTATAAAGGCCAAGATTGTATATATTTTCATCCAAAATGGTTTTAGAGATCATATTCCATGTGATCTTAGGTTGGTTGGATGAGATTAGGTTGGTCAGAATCTTATTTGTTTGGAAAAGTTGTTAGTTCCATTCTTAGAGTTTGTTGAATGAATCTAAGAATAGAGATTTGGTGTCTAAGTTGAGTTTTTCAGTTTGGTTGAGTGATTACTTTGATAAAAATAGAGGTATTATGTTTATTTGAATGTGTAATGAAAGTAAGGATCATTTGAGGACAAAATTTTATGTTTTATTAAGTCTTTTCTCATGATTGTAGATGTATACTAGATAGGGCAGTGTTAATGCTTCTAATTGTACCAAAGGTGATCTTAGTGTTTTAAGAACACTTCTAATTTTAGGATTTTGATAATCCATGGCATGATTTGTAATTTTTGACTATTTAGTGATTGTATTTGGTGGAATAGAAGCAAAGTATGAAAACTATCCACAATATTTATTTGATTTAGTGGTTGGGAGCCACCAGGGTCTATACTATTTGAATACTTAATAATTGTGAGGATTAAATATTTAAACTAAATTATTATTAAAAATGACCTCCAAGGTAGAGTTCATCTTGATAAAAATAAAAAAAAGGAAGTGTAAATAAGAAATAAACATGATTTTAGGTTTTCATCTCAAATATTATGACAAAATTCTAATTACTTTGAGCACATTTGAACCAATTTATGTTATAAAATAACATAAGCTCAAATCATATCAAAAATCAAGCAAAATTCAAAGGAAAAATATGAATCATAAGTAAGAACTAAATTTACTTTAAAGGTTTGCTATCATGATCTGGATAACCTAAGCACATCCAAATATAGAGCAAATAAAAATAAGTATATTTGAGATCTTTACAGTCAATTTAGCATTTAACGTGAATTAAAAACCCTATGACAAAGAATGTAAATAAAATAATAAGAATCATTAAATTTCAAGATAACTCCCTGTAATTGAGAGATAGCATACACATTTAATAAAAATAATCAAACAATCTTTTTAGAATTCTTTAGTTGTATTAAATGTTCATGTTATCAATTGCTAAAAAACTCTCCCTTTACAAATAGTAAAGACCTACCTATTTATAGGAAACATAGGTAGTTAACTGATTAACTTTCAAAAATATCTAGATGTGGATAAGGACAACTATCCTTGATACAAAGCTACAATGTGACAAAAAACATGCCAACTTGACAAGAAAGAGTATATGTTAACAGACTAGGTTATACTTTACATCAAGAATATTCCTTTAGGAATTCCATTGGTGGGTCCTTCCAATTAAGCCTATCTAAATAAGTCTTTCAAATTGGTGTATTGATCCTTGATCAACTCAAAATACACTATAGGCTTCATTAGATAATCCATTTATTTAACCACTAACTTGTCAAATTCACTATCTATCCAAGATACAAGTTCCTTCACACATTATACTTCTGCAATTTGCTTCCCTACAAAATTAATGTTATCAAGGGTCTTCTAGTTGTCCTTAGCTGGATGACCTTGGATATCTATGATTCCCTAGAAGTCTCTTGAATTTTTCATCATCAATCAAACCTAAAGTAGTGGTTTTATAAGGGTTATTTAATAGATTCCCCAGAAGTTTCTCAATCAAGTCTCTACTGAAGTCCTTAACATCACTACTCCAAATGATCAAATATCCTTGTTTATCTACCAAAAATACCATGAGGATGTCCAAATGTTTGAGTTTGATAATATTAAAGTTCAAGGCCTACTTTATCTTATGCACCTTGATGAGTTCCTCCATTTGAGCTTGAGAATTCTACCATTAGGTGATTAAGGTTTGTGCCATCTCAACTTGATGATCCAAAGCATTCAATCTAGACTTAATGATTTTCAAATTCTTGAATTCATCCATCAAGGATTTATTCAACATTTGTAATATATTTTTAGGAATTGTCTAGAAGACTTGAGCTTCTAAATCTTGCTTTTATATTTCCATGTTGAGGATCCTTTGTTTCAATCCCTGAACTCCAGCCAAAGCCATCATTGATTGGACCCATACCACACTAACTACATCCTCTTGAAAAATAGGATGTTCCCCTATTGCTTTTCCTAGAATAGGAGTTAAGACTATAAATGGCTCAACTTTTTGAAAGGTGAACTCTTCAGTACCATTAGTGACATTTTTGGTCACTACTCTTTCAAGAGTTGATGTCTCTAGATTAAATTATACTTGAGGATCAACTTATTTCACCTGTGGTTGTTTGGTAATCTCTACATTTGAAATTATAGAGTCTCTTAGGGTACCAACCCATTGGCTTTCCTTATTGTGAATAATTTGGATGCTTCTCTCTACTTGTTTTTTTAGCTTATCTTGAATCCATGGTTTGACAATATCCTGAACACCTATGTCCACTTGAGTTAGAGATAGTGAAGGAAAAAGAGATGGGATTTTTTACACCTTACCATAACCAAACCAATTAGGAGTGGTTGGTCCATAAATAGGATTCTCATCACTAAAGAGGTTTATTTCACTATTGGGGTGAGTGAAAGTTAACCTAGGCCTCTTTCTTGGAACTAGAGGAATTAAGGCTAATTATGCCTATCTCTTTCCACTACTCAATGGAACCAATTCCTTGCCTACTTCCTCAGATGGGTCTTCTTCCTTATCCAAACCATAAGTAGTTGTGATGTTAACAAGTGCACTCTCCACTATTTCTCTAGTTTCCAAAGCAATTAAGCTGATAACATCTATTAGGGAAGAAGGATTTGATGAGGGAAGAAGGATTTGATGGGGATGCCTACTTTTAGAGGCTTTCAATACGTCTTTGATCAATCTTGGACTACTCACTTTTATCTTTACCTTTTATTTTTGCCTCCTCAAGTTTCTCAATCTGAGGTGACTTTGTCAAGTCTCCCTATTGAGGCTCAAAAGATTGTCCCTCAATAGGTGTTTCTTGATGTATAGTCCCAGATGGTCCTGGAAACAAGTGATACTATAAAGGATGTAACTAGCATATTTCTACTAAAGGCTTATTATAATTGACTAGCCTATGTTCTAAGGTTATGTTGCATTTTTTAACCCTAGATAGGACTTCTTCAAAGTTCTTTTCCCTTGTGTAAATACCATCCCCACACTTAGTTGATGCATGTACTCAGTCTTTGAGACCTTCCTATCCCAAATATGGTTATCCACTCAATTATTGGGGTCCCACATCTTAAGATCATATAATTTGAAAACAAAAGAGTTTTTGTGTACCACCATAATCTCTAACTATTTACAATCCTTGATTATAATTCTACCAATATCCAATGGGAAGGGATGAACCTGAGCCTTTTTATTCTTCTTGTAATGCCAATCTATGCCCTCGATGATTTGATAAGCAATTTCTTGCTCTCTAAGAATATTGGGAACATATATGGGTAATATATATGGTTGGACCATGATTCCTTCTATCCTTATTATAGTGCAATTTGGATATAATCACACATCCCCCATGGTGTCCACTTGTTCTTTTATTAGAGGATGAAGTCTAGGCATAGGAATATTGGTGATTGTCTCAAAAATGACTAGGAAGACACCATCACATATGAATTTCATATGATTCTTATATTTGAAAAAATGTAGTTTGGATTAGTGATGGGAAATAGTAGTTCTACCATTAGGGGACAAATTTTAGATGCCAAAGAAATTAATAGAGGCTAGTAGTGAGTTTAAGAGGTAAGACATCATAAATAAATGTCTAGAGGTCATTCTCTTGATGGTTGTAAACTATTTGGCCAATAATAAACTTATCAACTCTCTAATGGGAGGGGCTAGGTTCTAATCTAGTATGAAATAGACATAAGAGAACTGGACCTTACTCACATAAGGTGTAGAAGAGGCACCAAAGGATCTAATATATAAAGTGTTAACCTTCTCTAAATTGGGTAATAGGAATCTCACCATTAGGGGTCCTAATAACATGGGAACCTTGGATTAACCAAGGTGAAATAATTGAATCCAAGTTTTGGGAATTTGTACATTCCCTCAAGGAAGGAAGATCAACGTGAGTTAAATAGAGCTTATAATAAGTCTCAAAGGCCATGGGATCTATGCATACAACTTTACTAACATTTCCTTCATGAATAATCCATTCTCCATCTACTATGTAGTCAACATAAATAGGAACAAGAAGGTTGATACAATGCATTGCCTCTAGTTTAGTAGCTATGTGATGAATTCCTACCATTTGAATTGATACTAAATCCTTGTATCTTTGGTACACTAAAGCATTCCTCTTTTCTTCCTAAGAAATTAGTTGCAACTCTTTGACAAAGAAGAATAATTTAGACCAATTCTTGATTCCTTATACATTCAATGCTATTCAATATAATTCTATGTATTTAAAGATCCTTCCTTCACCATCTAAAGTTAGATAAAGCTCTGCTTCAATCTTCATTTGTTGCCTACCCATTGCCATTGATAATAGTGTATTGTAATTTTAAAGCTATCAAAATTCTCACTAAGCCACCTACTTTAAATTTAGTTCACAATTATCTCAAGTGTCACCTAATCAATTTGAACCAATTGTAGCCTTCTTTATGGAGGGTTTAGGGTTTTTCTACTTTAATGACCAAAATATCCAACTTTGATCTCATACATGCCTTAGATATGATGAAACCTTTCTTATCATCTCTCTTATGTTTTTAAATCATGAAATATCTTTCATTTAGATCCTTCATAATTAATTGGATCCAGTTTGTTTATGGTAAGGTGCAAAAAATCCCATCTCTTTTTCCTTCACTAGCTCTAACTCGAGTGGGCATAGGTGTTCAGGATATTGTCAAAACATGGATTCAAGATATGTTGAAAAAACAAGTAGAGGGAAGCATCCAGATTCTTCACAACAAGGAAAGCTAATGGGTTGGTACCCTAGGAGAGTCTATAATTTCAAATGTAGAGATTACCAAACAACCATAGGTGAAATAAATTGATCCTCAAGTATAATTTAATCTAGAGACATCAACTCTTGAAAGAGTAGTCACCAAAAACGTCACTAATGGTATTGAAGAGTTCACCTTTTAGAAAGTTGAGCCATTTATAGTCTTCACTCTTATTCTAGGACAAGCAATAGGGGAACATCCTATTTTTCAAGAGGATGTAGTTAGTGTGGTACTGGTCCAATCAATGATGGCTTTGGCTGGAGTTCAGGGATTGAAACAAAGGATCCTCAACATGGAAATATAAAAGCAAGATTTAGAAGCTCAATTTTTCTAGACAATTCCTAAAAATATATTACAAATGTTGAATAAATCCTTGATGGATGAATTCAAGAATTTGAAAAGCATTAAGTCTAGGTTGAATGTTTTGGACCATCAATTTGATATGGCACAAATCTTAATCACATAATGGCAAAATTCTCAAGCTCAAATGGAGGAACTCATCAAGGTGCATAAGATAAAGTAGGCCTTGAACTTTAATATTATCAAACTCAAACATCTGGACATCCTCATGGTATTTTTGGTAGATAAACAAGAATATTTGATCATTTAGAGCAGTGATGTTAAGGACTTCAGCAAGAGAGATAGATTTGGTAACTGGATTGAGAAACTTCTAGGGAATCTATTAAATAACCCTTATAAAACCACTACTTTAGGTTTGATTGATGATGAACAATTCAAGAGAAGGGTTGATACCCACATCTAGGGCATCATAGATAGCCAAGGTCATTCAGCTAAGGACAACCAAAAGACCCTTGATAACATTACTTTTGTAGGGAAGCAAATTGCAGAAGTATAATGTGTGAAAGAACTTGTATCTTGGATAGATAGTGAATTTGACAAGTTAGTGGTTAAATAAATGGATTATCTAATGAATCATATAGTGTATTTTGAGTTTATCAAGGATCAATACACCAAATTAAAATACTTCTTTAGATAGGGTTAATTGGAAGGACCCACCAATGGAATTCCTAAAGGAATATTCTTGATGTAAAGTATAAGCTAGTCTGTTAACATATACTCTTTCTTGTCATTGTCACATTGTAGCTTTGTATCAAGGATAGCTGTCCTTATCCACATCTAAATATTTTTGAAATTTAATCAATTAACTACCTATGTTTCCTATAAATAGGTAGGTCTTTACTATTTATAAAGGGAGAGTTTTTTAGGAATTGATAACATGAGCATTTAATACAACTAAGGAATTCTAAAAAGATTGTTTGATTATTTTTATTAAATGTGTATGCTATCTCTCAATTATAGGGATTTATCTTGAAATTTAATGATTTTTATTGTTTGATTTACATTCTTTGTCATAGCGTTGCTAACTCACGTTAAATGCTAAATTGACTGTAAAGATCTCAAATATACTTATTTTTATTTGCTCTGTATTTGGATGTGCTTAGGTTATCCAAATCATGATAGCAAACCTTTAAAGTAAATTTAGTTATTACTTATGATTCATATTTTTCCTTTGAATTTTTCTTGATTTTTGATATAATTTGAACTTATGCTATTTTATAACATAAATTGGTTCAAATGTGCTCAAAGTAATTAGAATATTGTCATAATATTTGAGATGAAAACCTAAAATCATGTTTCTTTCTTATTTACCCTTCCTTTTTATTATTTTTATCAAGATCAACTCTACCTTAGAGGTCATTTTTAATAATAATTTAGTTTAAATATTTAATCCTCACAATTATTAAGTATTCAAATAGTATAGACCCTGGTGGCTCCCAACCACTAAATCAAATAAATATTGTGGATATTTTTCATACTTTGCTTCTATTCCACCAGAGACAATCACTCAAAAGTCAAAAATTACAAATCATACCATGGATTATCAAAATCCTAAAATTAGAAGTGTTCTTCAACACTAAGATCATCTTTGGTACAATTAGAAGCATCAACACTGCCCTATCTAGTATACATCTACAATCATGAGAAAAGACTTAATAAAACATAAAATTTTGTCCTCAAATGTTCCTTACTTTCATTAAAAATTCAAATAAACATAATACCTCTCTTTTTATCAAAGGAATCACTCAACCAAACTAAAAAACTCAACTTAGACACCAAATCTCTATTCTTAGATTCATTCAACAAACTCTATGAATGGAACTAACAACTTTTTCAAACAAATAAGATTCTAACCAACCTAATCTCATCCAACCAACCTAAGATCACATGGAATATGATCTCTAAAACCTTTTTGGATGAAAATCTATACAATTTTGGCTTTTATACATGTTTAGGCTTTATTACAAGATTAATGGGCATATTTGTAAATTTGAAATTTTGAAAACCATAATTTTGAAGGGAAAACTAAGCATGATTAAGCAATTTAGACTCAACCAAAAATAATGAAAACACACTCATAGCATGAAGATGCTCTTGCATTATTCTTTCAGGGAGAAAAAAGAAGCATTATTCACTTGTTATTGTTCTTCATCAACTTTTCCACACTTGTGCCCAGCTTTAAGATGTCATTTGTAGTCAACCATATTGCATCTTCTGTTGGTAGGTTCTTCCATTTGGTCAGGCATTAGTATTATTCCTTATCTCTTATTTTCTTGACAACTTTTTTGTCTAAAATACTCTCAATCTCCTTTGGCACTTCCTTTATTAGTTATTATTCCCATTGAACATCCTCATCAACCCCTATTTTAGTCTCTTCATCTAGTTATTATTCACCTTTATAGGGATATAGATCTACAACATTGAAGACTAGAGAGATTCCAATCCCTTTTGGCAATTCTATCTCATATGCATTGTTTGAAAACTTCCTTACCACCTTTCATGGACCATTTTTTTCACTTTTAGCTTGTTGTACTCTCTCTTAGGGAATATTTCCTTTCAAAAGTGGCCAAAAACAAGGTCTCCAATACTAAAAATAAATTATCTCTTCTTCTGATCTGCCCTTTGCTTGTACTTGATGGTTCTTTCTTCAAGTTTCCTCTTCACTTATTCATGCAAATTTTGCATTGCATTGGCAAACTCTTCTACATCAACACTCCTTGCTTCCATCTTGCCTAGATCTCTTAGCTCATATACACCCCTAGGATGTATTTCATACAAGACTCAGAATGGACTCATCCCTATACTCCTATTAGGAGAATCATTATAGGAAAACACATCTTATGTAAGTACAAGATCCCACTATTTTGGTTACATACTTACCAAACTCCTCAAGATGTTGTCAAGGCTCCTATTGACAACTTCAGTCTGACCATAAATTTATGGATGGTAGGATAAGTTTAAGCTTAATTTTAATCCAAATTCTTTCATAATGTCCTCCAAAATCACCCAACAAATTTAGTGTCCTTGTCTAAAACAATGCTCTTAGGGAGCCCATGTAATCTCAAAATCTCTTGAATGAATAGATTGGCTATGTTAGTAGCATCACTTATTTTTGAACATGGAATGAAGTGAACCATTTTTGAGAACCTATCAACTACTACAAATATAGAATCATGACCTTTTTGAGTTCTTGGCAAACCAAGTAAAAAATCCATAATGAATCCCAAGGCCTATTGGAAATTGGTAGTGGTTGGTAGAAACATGCATTTTGACTACTTCTCTTAGCATTTTGGCATGTCTTGCACCTCTAAACAAGCTTCTTGACATCAACACCCATACCTAGCCAATATTAATGAGAACTCAATTGTGCTAGTGTCTTATTCTACATAAAATGTCCTGCCAAGCTACTACTATGTTTCTCCTTTAACAAATTCTCTCTCATGAAACTCTTGGGTATGAAAAGTTGGATGCCTTTAAATAGTAGACTTTCTTAGATCATTAATTATATCCAAATACTCCTATAATACCCTACTATATTAATACAAGCTTCATATGATTCCTTGAAGCCTGGATCTTTTTTATACATATTCAAATTTTCAAATCCCAAGATGCTCACTTGATATTCCTGCATGATTAGATTCATCCTACTTAAAGTATCTATAACCTTGTTAGATTGTCCCTTCTTGTGATTAATAGTGAATGTGAAACTTTGTATAAACTCAATCCATTTAACATGTGTTTGACTTAACTTATTGTGATTGCTAATGAACTACAAAGCATAGTTGTTAGTGAATAAAACAAACTCTTTAGGCAAAAGGTAATGCCTCCATTTCTTCAAGGCTTGTACAAGATCATATAAATATTGATAATAGGCTGATTACCTCTTCTTAGCATCACTTATATTCTCATTAAAGTATGTTATAGGATTCCCATCTTGGTTTAAGACTACACTTATGGTAGTCCCACTAGCATCACATTCCACTTAAAATAGTTTATTGAAATCAAGAAAGGTTAAGATTGGTTCTTTATTTACCTTATTTTTAAACAATCTAAAACTCTTATTAGCAAACTTATTCCAGCAAAAACCCTTCTTATCACCCTTGATTATGTTTATCATTGGAGTAATAACTCCACTAAAATTCCATATGAATTTCCTATATAAGCTAACCAAACCATGAAATATTCTTACCTCAAAGGTGCTCCTAGGTGTATTCCACTCAAGTATGGCTTTGATCTTCTACTTATCCATCTTCAATCCTTCCTTTTAAATCACAAATCCTAAGTAGATCAATTATGCCCTTAAGAAACTACACTTTTTGACATTGATTAGCAATTTTTCTTCATTTAGATTACTCTATACCATCCTCAAATATTTCAAATGATATTCCTTAGTTTTAATAAAGACCAAAATATCATCCAAGTATACTTTCAAAAACTTACCAGTGAACTCCTTAAGCACTTCATTCATCAGCCTCATCAAGGTGTTTGGTGCATTGGTTAGCCCAAATGGCATGACTAACCACTCATAGAGTCCATCATTGGTCCTAAAGGATATTTTCCATTCATCCCCTTCTCTTATCTTAATTTTATGGTATCAAATTTTCAAATCTATCTTGTAAAAATATACAGCTCCACTCAAACAATCAAGTAAATCATCAATTCTAGGTAATGGGAATCTATACCTGATAGTGATCTTGTTGATTACTCTAAAGTATATATACATTCTCAAACTCCCACACTTATTATGACTCAACACTATGGGAATATCTTAAGGACTTAGAATCTCTCTTATCTATCCTTTGTTCAATAATTCTTGGACTTACCAACTTGATCTCTTCTTTTTCCCTTAGTGTCAATCTGTATGCAGCCTTGTTTGAAAGATTTACTCCTGGAATCAAGTATATGTCATGGATAATGATTATAAATGGTGGTAAATATTAGGAAAATCATATAATATAGTTTCAATTTAATCATTCAACATATCTTAGATCTCTAGAGGTAATTTAGTTAACTTAGTGCTAGTGACTACACTACTTAGCTTACCAATCATAGCAAAGTTTACCTCTTCCTTCTTCATTTGATGTAGAAACTATTTACCACTCATGATCAACACTTTATAATTCTATCCTATAGTATTAGAAACCTCTTCTTTCAAAATTTTGAGTGTATTCTTGATCCCATCCTTCTCAAATGTGTATGTATTCTACCTTCCATCATACATGGCCCTCTTATCAAATTGCCAAGGACTTCCAAGCAAGATATGGCACACATCCATAGGTATAACATCACATAAGATCTGATATCTATATGTTCATATCTAAAAATCCAATTTACATTGCTCACTTACTAAGATTTTGTGTCCCTCTTATAGCCAAGAGACTTGATAAGGTGTAGGATGCACCTCCTTCTTCAAGCCTAGTTTCTCCACCATCTCAGTTGAAATAAGGTTATCCATACTTCCACTATATGTGATTACCTTGAAACATTTCCCCTTGATCTTACATTTAGTCCTAAAAAAAAATTTCCTTTGTGTTGGTTCCACAATTTCCTTATTAGGCTTTAACAAGATTCTTTTCATTAAGAGAGACTCACCTTATTCTGGTATATCTTCATGAATTATTACTCCTTCATCATCTTCTTCACATTGGGCCACATGTGCACCTCTTTTATGATTGGTATAAGTGTTCTCTAGACACTCATATCATCTATGGCCTACATATTTATTGCACTTGAATAATTTGCCCATGAATCTTCCTCTTCATCTTTGGTAGGCTTTGTATGGCCTCCTTCCTCTTGGTGTATAGGTACCTCTTAAAATTTTGAGATACTAGCCTCATCTTGGGATGTATTTATCTACCTTATACCTCCTTATAATCATCTTATTTTTATTTATTTTTCTCTTCCTCTTGTAAAGGATGTTTTTTTCCTTGCAATCTTCTCCTCAACTTTCAAAGCAAATTGGTATGCTTATTCAATTGTCCTGGGTATGAGAAGGCTAATCTCATCTTGGATGAAAAACTTCAAACTAGTAGTGTACCTTGATACTTTTTACATATAATCCTCAATATGTCATAATCTTATGGTTAGCCTATATAACTCTTTATTGTATTCCTTGATAGACATGCCCTTTTGTTTCAAATTTTTCAATTGCTTAAAAAGATTTACTTGATAATTTAAGGGCATGAAATTACCTTTCATTTTTGCTACCATTATATCCTAGATCCTAATATTTGTCTTTCCTTTTCTCCTCCTTTCCTCTTTAATACCATCCCACCATAGGGATGCATGGCTCTTTTACTTGGTCATGACATACTTGACCTTCTTGTCATCTTCTTTTATCCCTTCATACTCAAAGTACTTGTCTTATGCACTGATCTAATCAATCAAGTATTCTACATTCAAGTCTCCTTAATACATTATAACCTCCATCTTTGGCTTTGTATTCACCTTCATAATGGCTCTAATTAGCCTATCTTTAGTTGTCTCATCTTCTACCACCAATTCATCCTCTAATAGTTTTTCTTCTCCTTCACTGACTTCTCCCATGCCAACACCACTACTTTGAACCATATCTAGGTTTTTTAACCTATCTTGTAGGTTCATAATCTCTTATATTGTTATCATTTGTCCTACTAGTCTCCTTCCACCACCTTTACCTCTATTCCTCACTCTCATGGCCATCTTAGAATCTTTCTTCTCTCTCACAAATTACTTTCCTTCTCTTGTTTGGATCTTGGATTGTGCAAAATCCTTTGGATCTGATACCAAAATTGGTGTCCTTATTAGACCATCTAAATACACCTTTAAATATACAAGAGTGGTTTAGGAACTTTGTTCCTACACAAGGTTCATGACAAGATTTTATTTAGGCAATACATAGGCACCTAGGATTGGATCTTAACATGAAGCTATATAGAAATAATCATATACCAAAAGTACTAATCTCGACACACTAAACACAACCTAACTAATCTAATCACACCTAAATAGATACCTTGGAATGACTAAATTCACACCCTAGGCTATAAGGCCTTCTTTGCTTTGTACATGGGTTCATGGGCTTGTAGCCTTGTTGACCGTATTTTTGGAGCATAACTTCCCTTATATTATTTATAACACAAAACTCAAACATTATTTGGATACCCATTAAGGTCTTATAAAACATATCTAAGATTCACTTAGGGTTATTTCATACGGATTGGTCCTACTATAGAATGTGTCAAACCTAATTAGGTCTTTAAATTACCTTATGTTGGGGTTATAGAGAGTTTGAGGAGGATTTGACTATTGTGAAACATATGGAATATGTTATTTATCATTTCTAGCCTATCTAAATAAGAATCATTCAACACTTAATCCTAAACCATTATCAAGTCTCTCTAACACAATCTGTCTGGGTATACAAGGCTAAAAATAAGGTTGAGCTTAGAAAGTTGATTACCCATCAATTTGGGTCTTAAAACTTTGGACAGTACATGAATACATTTAAATCATAAATATTTCAAGTTTTTGTGATTTTCTACCTATGGATGTTGATATCAACAAAGCCCTAGTTTGGGCACAGTCGACATATAAAATAAGCTACAGAGAGCATCCTTAAGTGTCAAGAATTTAAATAAATTTAATTGAGATTATTTTTGTCTCTACTACAAGTACAAGTACTCATAGTTAATAAATAAACTCCTTAACCATTGACTTTCAAAACTAAGCTTGTTGCCCTATCTAGTATGCATCTACAATTATGAGAAAAGCCTTAACAAAACATAAAATTTTATCCTCCAACATTCTTTACTTTCATTTTACATTAAAATAAACATAATAACTCTCTTTGGCTTGAATTAATCACTCAACCAAACTTAAAAACTCAACTTAGACACCAAATCTCTATTCCTAGACTCATACAACAAACTCTAAGAATGGAACTAACAACTTTTCCAAACAAATAAGATTCCAACCAACCTAATCTCATCCAACCAACCTAAGATCTCATGTAATATTATCTCTAAAACCATTTTGAATGAAAATCTATACAATCTTGGCCTTTAGACATGTTTAGGCCTTATAATAAGCTTAATAGGCATATTTACAAATTTGAAAATTTGAACACCATAGTTTTGGAGGGAAAACCAACTAAGCATGATTAATCAATATAGACTCACCAAAAAAATTGAAAACACACTCATAGCATGAATATGCTACTACATAAAATTTTGAAAATTTTAATATTACATATTAAATTTCCATTTCCACCCAAACTAGAACACTACATTTTCTAATTTTAAATTCTTAGTCAAAGATAAGATTTATGGGATCGCATTGAAAAATTATGTGAGTGTAAATTATTAAGGCGACATTAAAATTTTAAATATTATATTAGATTTGGATTTACCCCAAGAATAAAATGTGTTATAATTTTCTAGAGTTGAATATAAGAATATTTTAAAATGATATATATTTTAATTAATGTTTGCAAATGTATTATAAATAACCTTTTATTGAGTTTTCCTACTGTAACATTAATTACACATTACTAATATTTTAAATAACAAATATTTTATACTATTTTATACAACATTTTGTGGACTCATTTTAACTAATTTTATTTTTATTATAGACTATGCCTTGTAACAAGATTTCTAAAAGTTGCTATTTTTATTTGATAAGGTTAACATGTGGGTTATAAAGGGTCCCATAACCAATACATAATCAAAATATATAAATAAAAGATCAAATACAAAACATAGAAGGAACTATATCCATAGGGCCTACCAAAATAACAAGGTAAGCTTCAGCCAAAAATACATTTAAACTTTAGTAACATTCCACTAAACTTCAGCCAAGAACCTAGGACTTGACCCAACATACCAATAAAAAAAGGTGACCAATAGGAGATTAATGGTATGGATCCTTAGAGAGTACTCAAATAGTGTCATGGGATTGGTAATGTATTTCATCTTCCTACTTCTTTTTTAGATTTCACCCTAGTTATCTTGCATGGGCCTTTAATTGAGACTTTTGCCTCACTCTTTTTTACCAAAGTGATTTTAATCTATATTTTAGCAATAACGTACCCCTATTTCTTCTTGGATAGACTAACCAAAACTTTAGAAATCTTTTCACAATACTTATTCTTTGACTAGGTTTTCTTTTCATCTTTGTTTTCCCTTGCACTCAGATTTCTATCAAAGTCCTTAGATTTTACCCCTCAACCACATAGGATGAAACCTTTTTAATTTAAGTGTGCCAAGTGAATCCTTGACACCTTCAATTCCTCATTCATCTCATTTCATAATTTATGTTGTTTTGAGCTTTTAGACTCCAATTTCTTTATTTATCCTTTGGGTCCAAGATTTTTATGTTCATGATCATGGACAACTTAGAGATTTCCTTAATATTTTCCATTTTATCCCTCCATTTTATTTTCATTGATGTATCTATATTTTTCTTTGCTTTAGTCCTCTCATTTCTAGACTGCTTCACTTTATCTTATAGTTTTTTCTCTTTACATTTATTCTCAATAGAAGAGTAAGTGGGTTCTTTGGAGGAATCCTTCCCCTTGGAAACCTAAGTTTGTTCTATGGTATCCTACTCCTCTTGAATATATATGTTTTCCTCATCAATTTCTTCCATTTCCTCCTACCCACTTTCAAATTCTATTAGTTCAATGATATTATTCCCCCATAATGGCCCACCCCTCTTGATAATTATGAATATGAGGCCCTAGTATAATATTTTAGTGGTGGGACTCAACCTATAAGAGTTTACATAATATCTAACAACTTAAAAAAATAATAAGGAAAGCTAATTTTATGCCATTTGAAGGGATTCATTAATAGAAAGTGATCATAATAAATGATTCTATACTCATCCTCCAATATGATGTATTTCATGATCTAGAGAAAGATTTTGGGATACTTCTTTAGTAATTCCATTTTGAGTAAACCTACTAATTAAGTTTTAAAAATCCCATTAATATTGAATATTTTTTTCATCATCTCTTCCTTGTGCCTTTTATCCTTCAATTCTTTCACTCCTTACTAGTCCATTCCTATGACTTTTCCAATGATTTCCTCAGTAACCTTTAACAACATGCATCTCATTCTAACCTCCATCTCATCTTAACCCCTGGATAAATTCTTAGAGATAGTAAGTTTAGACCCAAATATCCTCATCATAAATTTTTTGAGCACTCTCTTTGTAAATTTTCACCAAAAATATGGTTATTCCTTAGTTTCAGCATAAGATAATGGTTATATCCTATCTCATTTGCCCCCCATTACATAAGTATTTTGTATCCAAAAGATATTTCTATAGATAGAACACAAATTAGTCCCCACTCATTATAGACCTAATTTGATGGAATGATTATGTAAAAAGTTACTTGGATATTTTTTCCCATGATTAAAAATTATTTTCCTTATCTTTCAATGAGTAATATCATCATTTCATGAGATGTTTTAATTTGTGAGACTAACCATTTGTGTTGCATAGTAATTAGATTGCACTCCCTCTTGAGGGCTTAAATATTTTTACAAATCATTAGAAAATAATTTGATTATATGGCTAAGAAGGTCCTTAATTTTAGACCACTGATTAAATCAAGCATTTTAGACTCCAAAATTAACAATCTTATTCACACTTTATTCCCTTCCCTTTATACATGGGATATTAAAGCTTCATTTAATTATTATAGAAATATTTTGGCATCCTCTATTTCCTTTTTTATGGACCATTATGGTTTATTTTTACCTAAAAATTAATTTAGGATATTCATTGAATCCCATTCAACCATAAGTTTGTCAATTTTCAACTTTTATGCCAATTGGATGTCCCATAGTGTAGTTGTGGCTTTAGAAATGTGGTTAGATTACACCCCTAGTGGTCTTGAATATGATGACATAACTATATATTTGGATTATCTTATGACCTATCCTCCTCCTACCATCCCTAGATTTCCTTTGACCACACCATCAAAATTTAGCTTCATCCAAGGCCTCGTTGGTTTCATCCACTTGACCTAGGATCTATCCAAATTTAAAGTTTGGTTTTTCACTAAAAGAATGATCTTCAAAATTTTGAAAATTATAAAAACTTATTCATTTAGTGTAAGCTTGATATTTGGTGCAAAAATATCTAATATTATTTGGTGACCTCATAAATTCATTGAGTGGTATATTTCTGGTAAACTGATTTATTTTCAAAGAGGCAATTATTCCTACTCTTAAAGATTCCCAAAATAGACATGGTAGAGTAATGTACCATAGAAATTACAAAGTATGAAACTTAAATGGTGTACTCTAATATTATATTAAATTAATAAGAGAGTTGGGTTTGACCCAAGAGGTATTAATTTTTTGTAAGATGAAATCCATTATTTTAAAAACAAAAAACACTCAAAGAATAAATATTTCATTATTTTTCATTGATTTTACAAAATACACACCTATTTGGAATGGGCATCCTTATCTTGTCCAATTTATCAATCATGAGGATTTTTTTTTTTGATACTAACCAAAACAAAATATTAACCTTAGGGGTGAATTTTTTAATCCAAATGTCCTTATAATAGAAACCATCTTTCTCCAGTTCTATCCAAAAAGTAACTTGATTTGACCAAGAACTCTCCAGTATCATCTATAGTTGACATAATCTCATCCCTTTTTGAAATATATTAATGTGGATTTGTTTAAGGTTTAGGTTAATATATTTTAATCTCTATACTATATATTCACTTATTTCATCCTTATATAACACTTTCTATTTCCATCTAACATTGGATATCTCCCAATAATATTTTACTTTTGGATATAGACCTCCTTCAATTCATGGTTGATATGTTTCTAGGGATATTTAGAGGATAAATAAAAATGGAATAAATAGTGGTCATCCAAAAAATTGGTATTTATCTCCTCCATTACACTCCATTTTCATCCTTTCCTTAAGATATTTCTACTAGTAGTGAGGACTTTCTAGAAGGAGGAACGATTAACCAGTCCTTCAATCAAGAAATTGTCCTCTTCATTGACCTCAATATATTTAGATTTAATTCTATTAGTCAATTTTTTGTACTCCTTAATAAATGTCTAACTTTTTTTAGAAATTGGAACTTCATTAATCTTTTTTACTCTTCACAAATCTAGTCCTCCCTTACCCTTGGGCAGACAAACCTTTTCCCATTTTACTAGTGGAAATTTGAATCTATCTTTAGAGCATTTCCACTATAATATTTTATAAACTTATTCCACTTTATTTGTAATTTTACTAGTAATAATAAAAGTGACATAAAATATATTGTAATACTTTGAATTTGGATTTTGAGGAGTTAAAATTTGTTCACTTGAGAAAGTAGTTTATCCTTCCACCACAACAACTTCTTCTAGATTCTATCTACAAGGGGATTATAGAGTTTTGATTTCATGTTCCCAATAAAAAGTGTCATCCTTAAATAGAAATGAGTAAAAATTTTGATATAAAATCTCATAAATCTAGATAGCTTCTTTTATAGTCCTTTCAGTGTGTTCATAATAAAAAGAGAAGTTTTGGAAAAAATGATACATTGACTAGAGTCTATTTCATAATCTCAGAGAATATTTAAAAAATATATATTTATCTAAAATAACTTCTACCATAATAATGTTTCATCTATGAATTATTGGTTGGTAAGTGGAGTCATTATTGATGAAGCTTTATTACCTTTTATTATTCTTTAGGATATAAAATTCTCTAAAATTATTCCAAGTGTCTTGTCAACATTATAAAAAGGCAAGAAGACAATGGATCTATTTATATTAGTCATATTCCAGTGGTAAAGAAGTATTTTTGGATTTCATTTAAAATAATATAGAATATAGGGTAGATATGTAGGTTGATATCAACCACCTAACTACATCATTGAAGCCAAAGCTATCAAGTACCACATCAAGAAACCTCTAAGAAACCCTATCATAGGCTTTGTTCATATCCAACTTTAGGAACATGTCTTGTCTTGTTGAAATTTTAAAGGATTGGATTAATTCATGTGCAATTGTGATTCCATATATAATTTATCTCCCAAATATGTAATAACCCTATTGTTAATCTATGATCTTATCTAAAACTATTTGGATTTGTAAAAAACAATGTTTAGTACATCTTTTATAAAACATAGTACCTAGGCAAATAGTTCTAAAACATTTAAGCTAATTTAACCCACTTTATTATAAATCATAATTGGGAAGGTTTTATTTAATTCTTGAAGAATAGTCCTTGATAAGAAGATTTCAATCACCACTACTGCCACCTTTGGTTGTATTAACTCCCAATACTAATAGAAGAAGAATGGGGAATAAGCATTAAGGCTTGGGTATTTATCTAATTACATAGAGAGTAATTCAATTTGGATTTATTCTAGATAAGGATGTTTGTGGATGGATAATTTTTTTGATTGGCTTATTATATTCACAAGGAGCCCTAACATCTAGGCTTCTTTGCTAAGGTCAGAAGTATAACCATTTGAAATAAGGTTCTTGAAGTACATGATGTTTTTTCATCCCTCTCAACTTATTCCATACAAACCATTCCATCTTATCTAAATTATTTAAATGATTCTCTTGGAATTTTTGTTTTTAGAGGCTGATTAATGGAAAGACATATTGTTTTTATCTCTTTTTAACCAAATTCATCTTGAATTTTATCTCCAAAATGCCTCTTCCTTCACATCTATATTATGGAAAGTGTTGAGAAGATCCTTTTCATATTTTTGGATAAGATTATTTGATCCTTTCTTACTATATATTACTTGAATTCCCTCCCATTCATACTATTTACCATTTTGGATTAATAAATGGCCTTTATTTTCATCATTTCATTCTTTAGTACTTGTTGCTCTTCATAGCAATCATATAATTCTACCACATTAAATATGAGAGGTATATCCATTCCCTATGACTATTCCAACTCATGAAATTTCTAATAACTTATGAAATTTATTACATGGTGTTATCTTATTCATATTTAACTTGTTATACATTCCATTCATAAATCACTCTTTATGAAAATGTTCCAACATAAGATCTTCTACCTTCATCTCTTTATTGATTTCCTTATAATTTGCATGCTCCTTTTAATTCATGATATTTTTTTCTAATTTTTTCACACCTCATGTTGTAACTCAGACATATAATAGAAATAGTATTCACCCCCTATGTTCATTAAAATCACTTGATTGATGTATCCCAACTCTAAAAATCCTCTTTGGTTTCTTGCACTCATCACTTGGAAAGGTATTATTCTAGTGTTCTTATCTATTGAATTTTTATATGCAAACTCTTCTTGTGCCAACACTATATCCCATTTCTTATGTTTATCTCAAAATGGCATCAGATAAAATTTATAAGATTCTATTTACCACCTTAGGTTATCTATATATTTTTGGATGGTATGTTGAATTGGAATTCAAGTTCCTTCCCAAAATTTTACACAATGTACACTAAAATTTGACATATATATATATATATATATATATATATATATATATATATATATATATATATATATATATATATATATATATATATATCATGTAAAATGACACTTGAGTGATAAGAGTGTTAATTGAGACCACCTTATCCATATCTTATCCCTAAACCTACTGTAAGCCATATTTAGACACGTATCCACATTTCATATAGGCCACATACATCCCTAAACATCCATAAAGTATTCTTAAACCCTCAATGTAGCATCATGACCCCTAGTGCCTTAATTTCTATCACTTAGACACTAGTAACCTAATTTGGATAGTAGCACCATTGGTACTAGTGTCCCAATTTGGCTATTATTATCCTTTTCCCACCTTTATCCATCAACAGATATATTTTCAAATAAAAAACACCTAGGGTTGGCCTATACCTATTTTAAGACATGCATGAGCACTAGAATAATATATATACATGACTTTTATCTCCTTACCTACTATATGTAAATTAGATGAAAATAACACAAATTAACTCAAAACAAGCTATGGATAATCAAGGTTATTAATCCCTATTCTACCCTACATGTGCATATATACATCTAAATCATTATTAAACTAAAATCACTAATATTTATAATATCAATCACACTCAAAGCACTCAATTTGACATTCATACTAGCTTCACTTGCACCAATACTTAGATGGGGAGAACAACATCGTGCTTCATCCCTCCTTAGTGTATTAGTATGTAGGAAAATCTCATCATAATGGGGTGTTGAGGATGTCCATATTACCCACTAACATCACACTTTGATACTTGTGATCATAATATGCCATAAAAACTTAGAATTATAGGTTTTACATACAAAATTAATCAGAATAGGTCACTGATAAAGAATCAAAACTTGGGTGCATGGGAACAGGCTTGGGAGACTCAAGCACAAGTGCACATATAAGTTTTAAACAATTCCACACATAGGCCACTAGCACCAAAAATAGTACACTAGTTATATTATTGTTATTATCTAGTTAGGCAACTACTATCTAGGAATTTTTTTGACACTAGATCATGTCTGCAGCACTTAGATCAACTCTTGTCCCATTTTTTAGCCTCTAGATCCTTTGTCTCATTCAATCTATAGCTAAGTAATTTTTGACATCATTATTTTTATTTTTATAAATTTAAAACTAGGTCAACTATATTACAAATAAGTTGTTTTATTTATTGTATATTACTACACTGATTTACTTTACTCAACTCCTTTAACAACCTAACGCTTAAACTTTATAACCTTAAAAAGTTAAAAAAATTGGTGAACCTAAATTACATTGAAAATTTATCAAACCCTAACCATATTAGAATAAAAAACACTAATATGGGGGGTGAATTAGTGTTTAAACATTTCATTCAATTCCATTCACTGTTCTTTAACCGTTCAAACTAGCATAGAGATATAACAATGCCTAAAAGAGAAATCACATAAGCATGAAGCAAGTTATCAATATATGAACACCATAGATATGTGTAAAAACCTCATGGGGGATAAAAACAAATATAAAACCACTTGTACTACTATAATATAATCAATTAAACAATATTTAGTGAGACACCAATTCCACAAGGAGCTCCAACCCCTACCTAGTCAAAAACCCACTCAACTAGTTTTTAGCAAGATCTAATCTTAAAAGGAGGATACAACCCCCTAATTGAACTGAAAAAAACCCATAAAATTCAGTTAAATTATTCAATCTCAAGCATATAAGACAAATCTAACTCCCTCCTTGACCAAGCACCAAACCAACCAAGACAAGCTTGATCACCTTCACAACACCTTGTTGCTCAATCAATGGATGGTGACATCTTATTTAGTTCTTTCTATTCTCTATCTAATTCAAAATATTTTTAATACACCTATAATACATATATTATTAATATCTAATGGTATCATAATAGCAATCAGCTCATATATTTCTCCTTGGCTTTCTACTCCTCTTAAACAACCTCATAAGCTTCCTTGCTCAACATGCCTCTTCTAGGCTCATTAGGTTAATTTGACCTTGTCATCCACCTACATAAAATTTATTTGATAATAATTATTTATCCTCTTCTACTTATTTATTTTATACATGACCTACCTCTTCTCCTCAAAAATCTCTTTTATTTACTGCTTTCTTTACTAGCTTAAATAGGCCAATTTTGCCTTGTATTTATACCAAACTTTTGGTCTCACCCATTTTGGTCATCCAAGAACCTTAACACACTTATATTATCCTTGAAATAATTCATAACACACTTTTTGTAGGTGAAAAAAACATCATATATGTCTGCCAATACTTCTTTAGACCAAAACATCCATTAGGCTTAATGGAGATCTAATGTAATTTGGTTTATCTTAAGCAACATGTTATACTTGGAATCACTATGGCTTAGATGACCCTCACCAAAGTCCTAAAAAAATTGAAACACTTCATTGGTAACCTTAACTGACCTCATCCATTCTAAATAAGTCACACTTCATTCATTCACCTCATGAGATCTCCATTAGGCCTTAAAGACCTATTAGGCCTGATTGCCCCAAAAACACAGTATTCAAAGATCAAGATCAAACAAACTATAGAAATAAATTAAATCCATAATAAAAATATGTATATAAAATTAATTACCTCAATTTCATCATTAAATCAACTATACATCATCACTCAAGATCTAAGCACTCAGAAACACTCCTTAAAAAAGCTCAAATTGTTTTGCCAAAAACTGTCAAAACACAGTCAAGATCCTTTGACTACCAACATCTTCATATGAAATTTCAAAAATAAAATTAATGAAAAATATATTTTAACACCTATATAACATAAAAAAACTCTTTATATAATTCTAAATAGATAATAATGACACATGAACATCAAACTCATTAGTACATAGAAAGCTACTTATAGCTCCAAAAACATAGTCATGTAGAAGTTTGTCTTTATCACTTGAAATGACACTTTCATAACTTATAATCCACATTAATAGTTATATAAGACTTATATATAATTCATAAATGGATATATATATCAATATATAGTATCAACTATTGGTCTTATACACCAATTTCTCAAGTTTTTCTTACACATTGCATACTCACCCAGATAGGCCATTTTGGCTTTCACATCTCAAAACCTTAAATTTATCTCTCCATATTATATAAAGAATAAATAAGACATTTAGGTATTAATAAAATAAAATATATTTATTATATTAATCATATAATTGTATATATCCTCCAAATCACCATTCTCACAAACTTACATAGGACTGCACACAGGCTCCAAAAACCCAGTCAATAGTCTTTGACTTTTAACACCTTTATAAGAGTTTATAATGAATAATAATAAATTTAAAATAACCTATGAGACATATAAAACAAATTAATTTACATTATATTATTAAAATCTTTTAAAATCACCTTTAAATCATCTCTTCAAGAATCTCACTAAAATTGGCCAAAAACTACAAAAACACAATCAACTTTGATAAGAAATAAGCTAACTTGTACATATTTTCATGAATAAATTCTACTTGGAGGTTGTTAATTAAGGAGTCTAATATGACTTTTATTTTTATACCATGAAAAAAATATCAATATTTTGGTCTATATATGCATTCATTTTCTCACTATTGTTTTGGTTTTTACCATAGTTAGAACCTTTGACTTTGACCTACAATAAATGCACCTATACAGAGAGTTAGAACATGCCACCACCTAGAGGATGATCTTCATGAAGTATACTAAAACTTTTAATTTTAATCTAACTTTATTTTACCAATATCCTACCTTCCACAATAATTTATTTTCTAACTGGTCTCATAGTCATTTGAAAACCAACATTTATATTTTTGAATTTTAAGAACTATTTCCTAAGGCTTAAACTTGATGGTTTATAGCACGTAACAGTCTGCTAGAGAAAATTTGGAGGCTTATAAATTTATCTATAAAATATTTCAAGGAACCAAATTTTTAGGGTACATTTTTGACACAATGTAAAACATCATGAAAACCTTTTACCAAGGTTGACTTTTTGAGTACCTATAATAATTACACAAACTTACTAGGTTATTCATATTTCCATGGCATACAGTGATGATATAACTTCTCTTAAGCTATATCAATGCACTAGTACCTCTTTGTCATTAATGCACTAGTAAATTTTTGTCATTAATGCACTAGTACCTCATTCTCTTCTTAATATCAATGATAACCTAAGACATCAATGACCATGATCAACAATATCCCCCTTTATCATTGATGTTAAAACACCCTTATAATGTCTTCTTACCCATTTGAACTCCTTCATTGATATCATTCTCCTCCTTTGACATTAATGACAAAGGATCTTCTCCAAGCTTGCTAGTTGGTCCTTAGACCTATTCTTCAACAAACTATGTCATGAAAACCTAAAATAACTAAAATAGTCTCCCCCTATCACCATTATCACCTTTAACTACTTTTCCTTGTATTTGATTGATCAACCTCTTGAACCAACACTCAAACTAATTTGACCTTCTCAAAATCCTTCATCTACATATTGACCTTTCATAATCTCTTGCTTACCCTTTATCTTTAAGCTTCTCAAGAGGCCTCAATTATCTCCCTTTAATTCCATGATCCACCTAGATCATGAAATCTAAAACTCAAGACCAAATTATTATAATAAATACATAACTCATAAGAATACCATACCTTAAATGCTTCATTAGGCCTCATACCAAAAATAGGTCCTGTGGAGACCTAATTCTAATAGTTCCACTCCTTCTTCCTAAACATTGACTTCTTATGCCAACAAGACCACCTTATATAGGTATTAAAAACTTCATATATTCCTCATAACATCAAACAAATTCCCTTAAATCATCACAATCCATCATGGTTCATACCACTGTAAGGCATAAGGGCTCAAAACTCACTCATGTAGCTTGCTCACGCCTACACCAAAACCAAGTCATGAAGACTTGAAATTCTAACACATGTGTGGGTACTCATCATGAGCTCAACCATTCATTTGAATCATGATGTCTACTATAGAAAACTTTGTACTCAATACCTATAACACATATAGGTCATGATAGAGTCATTTGTTTCATGAAAGCACACCTAGGTTTTGTAGCTACAAAATAACTTAAAACCCTCATACATCTATTTTTCAAAATTTGAGATTGAAATTCATATATAAGATAAATATTATTATATATAATGGATATAAAAAATCTATATGACAATAATAACATATCCAAACATTTAGAACACTCACCTTAAGTGATTAAAAACTCTATACAACTCTGCAAAATGTCATTATCTACTATTTTTAGCTAACATTCATATGATAGGTCAACTTAAGTGAAAAATAATAATTGACACAATTTATATAACTTTAAAAACTAACTCCATTTACAACAAAATAATTATTTACCTTAAACCTCCATCCACTTGCATGTATTGACTCAATCAACTCTTCTTTTTATATCAAACTCTTTAGAAATAGGGGGTTTTATGTAGCTTATACTCACAGCCTTGACAAATGAATACCACCTATATATGTTTCTATGAGTCATAAATTTTCTAAACATAATAATATCCTTACCAAATAATTATGGGCCATTTGCAATAATTTTTCTCCAATCAAATCATTAGGAGGGTTTTGAGAGGGTTTTAGACTAGTTTTGATACTTAGCATTTGTTCATACAAATATATCCTTTAAAACACTTCCCAATTCTTGGATAAACTTCTTAGGACACATTTCCATCTATCCATAAAATATTATGACATCATACAACTATCACACATGTTAATAAGCATAAGAAAAACCTTCTCGGGCTTGGAAACCTTCATTTTACATACATAGAAGACCTTCAAACTTGTATTCTTCATTTATCCTTCAAATAAAGACCTAAAAATTCATAAAAATTATTTAATTGATCTATTAAACCTCTATAAAATATCACATGAACTCTAGGCACCTTGGTAACTCATCTTGACACCTCATTAAGCCCCACTGGGTCTCTTTGCACACTAGGCCTAGGACTACCAATCATGCTTAAACTTTGAAAACACATTTTAATACTATTTTAATTCTCTCAAAACATATTTCATATAGCATACACCCTTATACCATGATTAAACAAGCTCATAAGCCTCCAAACCTGATCATGATTCATCATCATGCCACCTAGGGTCTCTTTGAATACTTAGATCTACATAGTAGTGGATATCAACTTGAATTATACCCATATTTATGAGTAATAACTAATCATACCTTTTTCTACCTTGATGTTACCATATTCTCATTGATTGAAGAGTGTCTCTATAAATCCTATCAAAGACACCCCTTCACACAGAGCTCTAGAACAATGGAGCACCCTAGTCCTTGTCATATGATTGAATGTTCTTCTTGAGAACCATCTATGGTTTGATATTCTCTTTTGACTCAATGTCCTAAACATATTCCTTATTCTTCTCCTTTGTTTGATCTAAAACACAACCCTCATGAGCAACTTTTTGATCAATAACCACATCCTCTTGACTAGTATGATTAGCATTGATTACCTTTGGTCTCCATATCTAATTTGGGAATTTTTCATTCATTCGAAGACAAAATCTATCTGTATGACCAATTTTATGACAACTATATCAAATAGAACTACTAAACTTACCTTTACTCTTATTGTTCCTTCTTTCATGTTCCCATGAAAAAAAATTCTTTGAGTCTATTTTTCAATCCTTTGCTCTATGACCAAACCTATGGCACATAAATAAATGACCATGAAGTGAGATTGAATATCTAAATGAATTTGGCTTCTTAACTTGATTTACCCTTCTATTTCCTTCTTCACAAGACTTTAGCTTGATATTAGTTTGTTCAATCTCTACCATAAAGAAGATTAACTCAGATTTCAACTTAGAAAATTCTTCCTCTTTTGAACTCAGATTTTTCTTTACATCCTTTAGTTGAATCTTGAGATCTTTGATGATCTTCTTATCTTCTTTGACTGTATCAACCATTTCTTCAAGCTTAGTTTGGAGATGACTCATTTCTCCTTCATGTTCCATAAGAGACTTGGCCTAATCTTTAATATTCTTAAGGATAATCTCATGTTCATCACTCTGAGATTTAGTGTTACTCCTTATTGTCTCAATAATAATAATCTACTCTTTAAAACCTTTCACCATAGATCTCAACTCTTGATTCTCTTTCCTTAGCTTATTAACCATCTTGTGCTTATAGGATCACCTTCAATCTATCAAGACTCATTCAAAAGACCTGATATGATACCAAATTTTTGAAGCACAAACATTGATATTGAATTTAATTATTATGTAAACATTTCATTTAATTCCATTCATCATTCTTTAACCATTCAAACTAGCATAGAGATATAACAATGTATAGAAGAGCAATCACATAAGCATGAAGTAAGTTATCAACATATGAACACCATAAAATTTTGGGAAACCCTCATGGTGGATAAAAACCACTATTACACAACTTTTAATACTATCTTATAATCAATGAAACAATATTTAGTGACACCAATCCCACAAGGAGCTCCAACACCTACAAAGTCCAGCACCCACTCAACTAGTCTTTAGCAAGGTCCACTATTGAAAGGAGGATATAACACCATAAGTGACTTGGAACCAACCTATCCACTTCAAGTAAACTTATAAAATATCTAACCTGAAATTTATATCCAACTCCCTCCTTGACCAAGCACCAACCTAGCCAAGACAAGCTTAATCGCCTTCATAACACTTTGTTTCTCAATCAACGGATGGTGACATCTTATTAATCTCTCTCTTCTCTATCTAATTTAAAATATCTGTTATACACTTAGAATAAATATATAATTAATATATTATGGTCTCTAAATATCAATCAAATCATAAATCTCTCTTTGACCTTCTACTCCTCTCAAATAACTTCCTAGACTTCCTTGCTCAACATGCCTCTTCTAGGCTCATTAGGTCAACTTGACCTTCTCATCCACATGAATAAAATTTATTATATAATCATGATTTATACTTATCTCCTTATTTATGTTCTACATTACCTACATATTATCCTCAAAGAGATATTTTTATTCATATATGCTCACACCTTATTTACTAGCTCAAATAGGCCAATGTTGTCTTGTATTTATACCAAACACTTGGTCTCACCCATCTTGGTCAGTAAATAACCTTTAAAAACTTGTATTATCCTTTAAAAATGTAATATCACGTGTTTCATAGGTGAAAAAACATAATTTAGGTCTTCCAATACTTATTTAGACTAAAACATCCATTAGGCTGAATGGAGACCTAATGCAATTATGTTTGTCTTAAGTAACACATTCTACTTGGAATCACTATGGCTCATATGGCCCTCACCAAAGTCATAAAACCTTTTATAAATTTCATTTTAAACCTCAAATAATCTCTTCCGTTCTTAATAATTCACACTTCAATCATTCACCTCATGAGAGCTCCATTAGGCCTTAAAGACCTATTAGGCCTAATTACCCCAAAAACATAATCTTCAAAGATCAAGCTCAAAAAACTTGTACACATACATTAAATATAAAATATAAATGTGTATATAAAATTTATTACCTTTTTTTCATCCTTAAATCCACTATAAATCATCACTTAGGCTCCAATCACTTAGAGACACTCCTTCAAAAATCTCACTTTGTTCTGCTAGAAACTATCAAAACACAGTCAAGATCCTTTGACTACCAACGTCTGGATATGCACTTTAAAACACTAAAAATTAATTAATAATATATTTTTAAATTTATATAACATAAAAACATTATTTTTTCACTTCCAAATTGACAATAATGACACATGAACATCAAACTCATTAATACATAGAAAGCTGCCTGTAGCTCCAAAAACATAGGCATGCAGACATTTGTCTTTATCACTTGAAATGACACTTTCAATCATGAATTATAATCCACATGAATATTTTATATGATATTTATATATCATTACCCAATATATATATATATATATATATATATATATATATATATATATATATATATAGTGTTAACTATTTATCTTAAAGACCAATTTCTCAGGTCATTCTTACACAGTGATTACTTAGCCAAATAAGCCATTTTGGCTTTCACATATAAACACCTTAAAGATGTATATCCATCTTATATAAATAATTTATAAGTAATTTAGGTCCTAAAAAACAAAAATAAATTAATTATATTTATGATATAAATGTATATATCCTTGAATTCACCATTCTCACAAACTTACACAAAACTACACACATGCTCCAAAAACGCAATCAAGAGTATTTGACTTTTAACACATTCATAAGTGTTTATAATGCATAATAATAAATTAAAAATAACCTATGAGACATAAAATAAATTAATGTTAATTATATCATTAAACTCTATCCAAATCACCTTAAAATAATATATGTAAGAAGCTCACTCAAATCTGCTAGAAACAACAAAAACATAGTAAACTTTGACAAGTAATAAGTTCACATGTAATTATTTTAATGAATAAATTACACTTATTGGTTGTTAATTAGTTATTTTTATACAAATTTTATTTTTATACCATGCCAAAATTCTCAATATTTTTGCCTCTATATGCATTCCTTTGCTCACTTGTTTTTCTAGTTTTTACCATAGTCAAAACCTTTAACTTTGACCTATAATAAATGCACTTATATAGAGAGTTATAACATGCCACAACCTAGAGGATGATATTCATGAAGTATAATCCAAGTTTTCATTTTAATACAAAAGTATTTGACCAATATCCTACCTTCTACAAGTATTTATTTGCTCACTAGTCTCACAGTCATTTGAAATCCAACATTCATATTTTTTCATTTTAACAGCTGTTTCTCAAGGCTTAAACTTGATGGTCTCTAGCACATCAAAGTCTACTAGATTAACTTTTGATGCTTATAAATTGAGATAAGAAACCTTTAAAGACACCAAATTTATAAGGTACATTTTTGGCACAATGGAAAACATCACCATAATAACCTTTGACTAAAGTTGACTTTATAAGTACTTACAATAAATATAAAAATTGGTTGGGTTATTCATATTTCCATGATGTGCAGTGATGGTCTAGCTAATCTTAAGCTATAATGATGAATTTTTATCTCTCAAACATTTAATATTAAGTACCAAAAATTCACCAAGACACCTATGGATGCCTCAAAACCTTTTCTTTATCCTTATTGACCTGTACATATGCCATATACTCTACAAGCTATAAAGAACAACTTGTTTATCATTAATGCACTAGTACCTCATGATCTTATTGAAATCAATGACAACCTAAGACAACAATGACAATGCTCAACAAGACCTAGATGCTACTAGGGTTTGTACCCTTTTTGCCCCTATTTCCATTAGCTGTGTTAGGGCTTTCAAATTTCATAGATTCTATTTTAGCAACCCTCTTTCAATTTGTTTACTATAGTCCATCTAAAAAAATTCTCACTTACCTTAATAAGAATTTATAAGCTTAGCAATAATTTTATTAAACACACCCATATTACTTCTATTTGAGCTTATACCATGGACAATAGACCAGTTATAGCCTCCATTATTGATCCTTCACACCCTGATTATGTGGACTTCAATGATAATGCATCTGAAGATGATCAATAAAATAAAGATCTAAATGATACACAAGATTGGAATCGGGACACCCTTCCCCCCTTAACAATGAAAATATTATAGTCAATAAAGATGAGATTTTATAGATTTTTAGAGATAGAATTTAAGAACAACTCCATGGTCATGCACAAATTTTGTAAGCCTTAATGGAAATAAATAAAAAATCAAATATGGTCAATCTTATACTCCAACAAATAAAATATTGTTACTCCTACTTTTGGGGAAACTAAGTTTACACAAAAACCTATTTTAAATCAACAACCTTCATAATAGCAACACCTCCTATGGATATTTCCTCCTCTCTAGATTTATAATACCTTATGCATGAGATTCATTCTATATAGGCTAAGGTGCTACATCTTGAGAAGGGTGATACTAGGACATCACATGCCTTAGATTATCTTGTTATTTTACATACACCTTTAGCACAAAACATAGAGATAATTATTTTTCCATTTGGATTTATGACACCTAAGATTACTTTCTATGATTGTACAAGTGACCTAGAGCACCATATATGAGTTTCCCATGTAACATGTTTGGAATATGTGTCTAATGATTGTATCCTTACTAAGTTTCTCCCGTGTATTATAAATGACTATACCTTATAGTGGTTCTATAATATTCCAAATCAGACCATCACCACATTCAATCCATTAGAAGATATGTTTTTAGCACACTTTTTAATTAACATTAGTGATAAGATATCATATGCTCAAGTGGCACAACTTAAGCAAAAATCCAATGAGCCTATTGTAAAATATGTCTTGCAATATAAAATTATAACTGAAAAGATTACTATCCCCATGGTAGATAGAGAGATCCAAGACATATTCAAATAGATTTTATTACTAGCATTGAATCAATCTATCTGATCCAATAAGTTTATAATGTTCATAAATTTATGTAACAGTGAAAGAAATGGAATTCAATCCTCTCTCTATGGGAAAATTAAAAAATAAAAGTGGATTAGAATAAACTAATAATAGTTACAATAATCATCCATACAAAGTAAGGGCCATTAAAAATGAGAGTGATCAAAATACCATAGTTAATGTAGCTTCATATCCACCTCCTTTCTTGGCTTTATTAGCTCTTCCATGGAGAGTTTTTACCAACCTTATAAAATCATTGACACATGTTTTATAGTATCTCCTAAAATTTAAATCATATCTCTCCATCCCATCAAATAGGTTAATATGACATGGCCTAATCTAAAGAGATGTGATTCCAATGCCTTTTGTGACTATCACAGGGCACCAAGATATACTAAAAATAGATGCATAAGCTTGAAACATAAGATACAAGATTTGATAGAGGCCAACATCATTTATGTGGGCACACCCATAGAGGCACCTAAAGTTAAACAAATAGAAGCTAAGGAATTAAAAAAAAATTAGATCCATTTTCAAAACATACAACTAATGATGTTGGGGTTATTTTAGGTGTTCAATATATGTATCAAACACATCTACCACTAGCATCATATCACACTACTACATAAGATACACACCACTTACATAATATCATTAATGTGTATCATCCTATAGTACCAACTAAACCACTCATAACTTTCTTAGAATAAGATATTTGTGATGATGATTCAGATTTATATTCACTCTTTATATGAGCCTATATTGATCATCATCCTATTCAGAGTGGTATGATTGATAATGGGTCAAGTATTAACATGTGAATTATCACATTTATGTGGAATTTGGGTTACTCAGAGTAGGACATTTATTTTACTAAAATAATTATTTATGGTTTTAGTGATCATGTTTAGAGATCCATTAGGGAGATTGTACTTCAATTATAGGTTAGACTAGCACATGTGGCAACTAGATTCTTAGTATTACCTAGTGCAGAAACATATGACATGTTATTGGGTAAGTCATGGAAACATCAACTATGATCCATTCCATCCACTGAGTAGAGATGACTCAAGTATATACATATTAATCATGTGATTATAATTAAGGGTATTTCATATGACTATCCTTTACCTATCTCATACACAATCACACCATAGCTATCATTCACAATTCTAAGCACAATTCCCATTAGTACACCCTAGAGTTCAATTGAGTCACTAGTGTAGGTGAGGTCTACTCTGAGAGTGTTACCACATATGCATACTCTCTCAGTGAGACCCTTATTAGAGAGACCCCTATGTCAAATATATGTTATATATTATATAGGACTTCCCTCTACCCCTTTCCTTCTGAGATTTATGTTATGGAATTCCCAAGGTTCTCAATATAGGGAACCCATACTAGCTAAAACATCTTCTACTATATGGGTCTTTAAGACCCCAATAGTTCACAAGACACCCCAATTAGTTTCATGAATTCATAGCACCACTCCGCGGGTAGTGATAGCAATAGATCACTTACTATAGTAGGTTTTGGGACCTTAGTTACCTTTTCACATAGCACACATGATTATGGCTCCTTTTTTTATGCAAGCCATATTGATAGTGAGTCTCCCATGAGACTCATCAGTTAGTATGTTCCTCCCCACTTTTACATATATTAATTGACTCTTGCTCCTTGTATATGGTTTCATTTTCATGTTGTTTAAACATAGCTTATATCCAAAAAATATATAATTAATATAATATGTTAAAAACACAAAAGCATTCAAATGTTTACTCAAAAAATACAAATTATAGATTGTATGCATCTCCATGTTTACACTTCTTATACTTGGCAGGCACTACATATGCTAGCTATCTTAGTATAGTCAATTTTTATCATACACACATGATGTACTTGTTCTTTTTTAGTGTTTTTAGATTTTTACATGACTCAAGTCCACCACACATATCTAGATTTGATACTATCTACCTATTGTTCCTAAAATTTGTCACTTGCTTTTGTGGACAACATACCGACCATGTTGGTCCTATAGACCAAAACTCTCTCTTTTATTTCTCAAAAATGTTCTAAGCATTTAAGTTTTTCAAATATTTAAGCCTTTTTAGCTAAAGAAGTCACAAGTTCAATAGGTAGGCTTTCTTCAAAGGAAGTTCAAAACACTCAAGGCAATTCCTTAGTTTTTTGAGAATGGTTCAACACTGAGGTTCAATCAAAAGACTTAACGATGGGCTTCAAACAATAGGAATGAACCATTGAACCATTAAACCCCACCTCCTAAAGGTTCAAAGGTTCAATGAGTTCAAAGGTTCAATGACTTCGGCAAACTTAAAGAAAAAAAGGCTTCAAAGAGTTAACATTGAATCCTTGAACCCATTAAACATTGAACTTCTAAAGGTTCAAAAGTTCAAAGGTTCAATGGGTTCAACAAAGATCAAAAGACTTAGAGAATAAAAGGCTTCAAAGAGTGAAGAATGAACCATTGAACCATTGAACCTTGAACCAAAAGAGTTCAAAGGTTCAAAGGTTTAACAAGTTCAAAGAGTTTCACGAACTTAGAAAAGGAAAGGATCCATAAAGTTCAAAGCTTCAAAAGATTCAAAGAAATAAAATGAATCATTGAACCTCAAACTGAAATGGTTTACAAGGTTCAATGGTTCAAAGGGTTCAAAGGTTCAAAGTTTGAAAGGAAGCTTTGAGTGAATGAAGGAAGTGGAAGATTCCAGAAAGAAGTTCAACCAAATGGTTCAAAGAAATGGTTCAACCAAAGAAGAAAAAGAGAGAAAACATGGCCCTTTACAAAATATTGAATCGATGAACCATTGAACCATTGAACCTTCAAACCAAAAGAGTTTAAGGTTTAAAGGTTCAAAGAGGTTCAAGATGACCAATGACATCCCCATGGACATCAATTTCAGGGTAATGGAATAACCATTGATTTTCAAAAGACCTGAGAATAAGCTCAATGACCAGCCCAAAAAGTAGTTGAAAGAGCCAGCATGAAGTGAGAAGATAGCCCCAAGAGTTTAGATCACCAAGGAAAGACAAAAAATGGAAAAGAAAGAGAGAAAAACTACAAGAAATCTAGAAATATTTATAGTAGAGTTATTTCTAGTAGGTGGAATAGTCCACTAGGTAGACATTAGAGAACATAAACATTCAAGGTGCACCCTATTTTTCTACATTAAGTAAAGGTGAATAGATAGCCATGTAAGAATCATAAAGAAGACCAGAAAAACCATGCTTAGGAGGAGACATTTGAGATGATTCAAAACACCAAAGTCAAGGCTGATGACCTATTCCAGCATGGCCCTTTCATAGATATTCAATGCATTCAATTCAGCATGGGCCAATTTTATGAAAATAAGCACCCAAGTCTTTCTTGTACTACTATATATTCTAATCTCTCATTTTGTATAAGGGAGATCTCTCTATTATTAGAAGTGAAGCTCTACCCAAATTGAAAGGCATTCTTGAGACTTTGAGCTTAGACTATTAATCATATTGTGTTAAGTGAATGAGAAAGCAGGTAACCTTTCAGACTTTGTGTTGAAATAGCTTGTGTCATCTAGGAAATTATTCTTATGTCTTTTTCCTAAATACAATCTTGTCCATTTAATCAAATAAGTAGAACAAGTGAAATAAGCTGGATGATGTCCTAAAGCTGACTATGGGAGACTTTGTGCTACCATAATTTTGTTCAATCTATGTTTTGTGTAAAGGATATTGGAGAGACTTTGAGCTCCCCTTATCCTTCGTAACCTTTTACTATATTGTATTTGAAGTGGAGACTTTGAGCTATGCTTCAAACTACTATGTTTCTTTGTCTTAATTAGTGGGATGAACAATGAAAGACTTTGTGCTTTCATGGGTTTCTTGTGGTTTCTGTTACTACCCAAGAAGAATCATGCTATTGGTTGAATATCACTTTTGAAAGAAGAGAAGTGCCTTTAGTAATTACACTAGAATTCTCCTCTATTTTGTGAACATCATCTCTAAAAAAAGAGAGATGGATGGTATGATTTCACCCTTGAGTGTATTTTTAGCTTATATTAGTATATAATAAATTATAGGGAACCTCCCCTTATTGAGAGGAGAGATTTGTCTCAATTTGGTTGTGGTCACCACATCCATTTTGTTTTATAAATCTCCTTATGCTCTGATTGATGCACCTATTTTTTTTCAATCAGCTGGTGACAAAATATTCACCCAATAGCTTTTGGTGACTTCACTAGGGAAGAATAAGTAATTTGAAGCCCCAAGCTTCAAATTAAAGTAGTTTCAGTTCTTTTCCATTTTCATTTTACACTCTGGAAGATCCACCATACATTCGAAGATAGAGAGCTCAAGGTATTATTGACCCTATATTTGAGTTGGTGCAGCTAAATAATTTTGATCTTTCCCCTCCATAAACTCACCTTCAGTGAACTAGGAGTTTTCCTCCTACAAACATCAGGTCCCCAATAACAAGCAAAGCTACTCTTTCCTTTGCTAGTAGAGCTTTGTCCATACATATTCCATAGAGATTTATTATCCCTCCTTTCAAGAGCCATATCATGGCCAGTCCAAGGGCCCTGGGGCAATAATTTTGGTCCCCTAAATCTGACCCCACCTTTGCATGAGCTACCCCGTAGCTCAAGGAAAATTTTCCTCAAGTTCTATGGTGATGGGAAGGTTCATCTTGATGAACATATAGCAGCCTTTTGCATAGCCTATGGTGTAATAGGTGTTGAATATGAAGACATTGCATTCAAATTATTTGTGGAGACATTGCAAGGCACTGCTGTAAACTAGTTTTATCATCTACAAGCATAAATAGTGATTGACTGGAACACTCTCAAAGCCAAATTTGAGGCTAGGTTCAAATTTGTAGAAGATGCTCATGGCCTGTTAGCTTAGCTTACACAAATGAATAAGGAGCCTCATGAACCCATGAGAGACTTCATTGCCAAATTTGACAAGTTGAGGAATAGGATTCCCACAATTGCTCAGCTGACACTTGAGAATTTCAAATGCTTCTTCATCAATTCTTAGCTTCCTAAACTGAGTTTCTTGTTGAGGTGGGCTGGTCACATAGATCTTGCTGCAGCTCATATTTTGGCAACTGAGGTTGAAGATGATCTTATCTTGGCAGGAAAAATAAGAAGAGATTCTAATAGAAGTAAATCTTCTTCATCTTATGAATATTCTTCTATAGGCACCACTAATCCTATGGTGCAAAAGCTAGCAAATGAATTGTTAGCTCTAAAAAACCAAATGGCACAAGGGATGTTTGTTCCTCCTTCTTATCAGGATATACCAAGGAGGATGTTTCCCAACCAATCATATCAGGGCAATGCTACTAGAAATCAAGGGTAACCAAATCACCTTCCTCCCCCACCAGGGAAGCTTGCTATTGAAGCAACACCAACTAACTTAGTAGTTGGTTATCTTGAAATTGAATCTAATTTTTCTTTCCAACCTGAGTTAAACCAAGAAGATGATGTTGATCTCTTTTTAGAAGGCCAAGAAGAATCAACTGGTGACTTTAACATTGGTTTCTTGAATTACCAAGATGAACCCAAAAGTAAAGGATAAGCATTTGATGGATCATACATTGTATTTACTAGGTCTTAGAACTAGTCAGCTCAACAAGTGAATAAAGGAAAAATAGGGGAAGAATCTCAACCAATAATTTCAATTGCTAAATGAGGAACTTCACTGCCTTTCCAATCAAAGGATCTAGTGATCACTAAAAAAGTATCTCAAATGTTCCTTCACCTTCTGCTTCAAATTCACAAACCAATCCTACACCTAGTAAAAAATATATTGATGGATTGCCTTCCTCCATTTTTAATTCATTTCAATCATTTGATATAATTGACCATGCTAAGAAGACCAAAATTCAAATGTCTGAGTTTGAATTCTTGCAATCCAACCCTGAGTAGTTGGATAGGTTAGTTCAATGCATCAAGAATAAAACCATCCCTATGGAACAAGAAATTTTAGAAGTAACTCCTGTTCCCCCAAAGAACACACCTGCTCAAAATAATCTTGTGATTACTCCTCCAACTACCCCTAGGAGGATAGAACCATTTTATGTCTCCCTACTGATAAATGGTCATCAATTGAATAATTGCATAATTGATTTTGGTGCATCTGACAATGTCATGCCTACCAAGGTGGTAAAATCTCTTAGTCTCATGCTGACTAAGACCTTTAGGAGATGTTTCTCCATGGAAAACAAACAAGTGCCTCTACTATGACAAATCAAAGATGCTCAATTTACATTTGTGGCCTTCCTAAATAAAAGAATTAAAATGACAGTCATAGTGGCTAACGTCCCAACCTCTTATGACATTCTTCTTGGGAAAAAATTTTGTAAGGACATTGGTGGAGAATTGAGCATGAACCTGTCTACAGTGAGGATTCCTGTCAAGGGTGTCATGCAAAGGCTACTTCTTGAGAAGGAGGTAAAGTACATTGTCACCAAAATGTTAGCCCCTCAAGCTTAAATTCTATTTGAGTCTTCAGGCTTGGGTAATTACTTTTTGACTACTAAAGATGTTTTTATTTTAGTAGACAAAATTTCCATAGGTGACAATCCAAAAAAATTAGATAAGACATCATAAGAATTAGTAGGGTGTAGTACACATGAAGAAATATCTTCTCTTCCTAATGAAGAAAAATTTGAAATAAGATTAGATTACAATGATGTTTGGATTCTAGAATTTGATGGTAGCAACTCTTCTACTAGTTCTAGAGCTAGAGTAGTTTTGATATCTCTTCAAGGAGATATTTTACCCTATGCATATAAGTTGTAGTTCAGCAACACTAACAACACTACTGAATATGAATCATTACTACTTGGGTTAAGGGCTACTAAAGATAAAGGTGTTAAAATCCTTCATGCCAAAGGAGATGTTGAGCTGGTGGTTTGTCAGGTGAGGAACCTATATCAAACCAAGAATGAGAGATTGTGACATTATCACAATTTGGTGTGGAATTGCATTGAAAGCTTTGATGCTTTCAATATTTCTACCATGCCTAGATAATTTGACAATCATGCAGATGCATTGGCCATCTCTGCAACTCTCTTGGTCCCTCACCAAGATTTTAAAGAAGACAAGTACACTCTTGAGTTGGTATTTAAACCAAGTGTACCTGATAATGCTGACCATTGGTAGGTATTCAATGGTGACAACCAAATCATTACTTTTATAGAACAAATAGATAGCTTTGAAAAGCTTCAATTTAAAGGTAGTGAATCTCTACTGCAGGCTCTCAAAACAAATTCAAAGCTGATGAAGAGTTCCTTCAGCTCAAAGGGAATAAAATTCCCAAAGGATTAGTTTCTCTTGAGAAACTATTTGACAAGCATGATAGGTTTATCAAGTAATAACAAATGGATTTAAAATCCTCCAAGCATTTCGATCAAATAAATTTGAGTATAGAAGATAATCCAAAAATGGTCAACATTGGAAATTGTTGTACCCCTAATAAAAAAATCAAATTTATCACTTTGCTTCACCATTACATTGATGTTTTGGCATACTCTTATGATGATCTAAAATCTCTCATACCTGAATAAATCTAACACAAAATTCCTCTCAAGATTGGGTTGTTGCCTCACAAGTAGAAGCAAAGGTAGGACAACCCCAAGATATCAGGCAAGATTTTGTCTAAGATACAAAAAATGCTGAATGAAAGAATTATTTTCCCAATCAATCATTCCACTTGGGTTGTAAATATATTTCTTGTAAGAAAGAATAATGAAGAAATCCACCTGTGTGTTGATTTTAGAAATCTAAATTAGTCATCTTGAAAGGACAACTATCCCCTACCCATCATGGATCAGCTGCTATAGACAATGACTGGCACTGAGATGTTATCAATGTTAGATGGCTTTTCAAGATATAATCAAGTGGAATTTGGTGAAGTAGACCAACATAATACCACCTTCACAACACCTTGGGGCACCTTTACATATCATAGAATGCATTTTGGCTTGATCAATGCTAGTGTCACCTTCTAAAGAATAATATATCTTGCTTTCAAAAATGAAATGGGTAAGTTCATTATGGTATATCTTGATGACTTGATAGTCTTTTCTAAACATCATCCTAATCATGTGCATCATCTAAAATAAGTGCTAGAGTGATGTAGGTAGAATGGTATTTCTCTTAATCCTGAGAAGTCAATTTTTGGGGTTACAAAAAGTAAAATTCTCGGTCACATTGTGTCTTGAGAAGGCATAAAGATCAACCCAAAAAGAGTTAAATCCATCCAAGAGCTTGCTCTTCTTGCCAGTAAGATTGCATTCCACTCTTTCTTTAGAAAGGTAAATTTTTTGTGAAGGTTCATTCCTGAATTCATAGAGAAAACTTGCCACATTGTCAATATGATGAAGGGCAAAGCCACTTTTAGCTAGACTAAAGAAGGCAAGTTGGCATTTCAAGACATCAAGGAAGCTATCACCTATGCCCCAATTATGGTTTGTCTTGATTGCACAAAATACTTCATGATGTATAGCTATGCTTCTGAACATATGATTTTATCCATCTTGGTTCAACAAGACAAAGAAGGTGTGGAATCTCCCATATCTTTCATGAGTTTTCCACTTAAAGCTCATGAGCTGAAGTATTCAAACATGGAGAAGCATGCTTATATTGTGGTAAAGGTGGTAAAGCACTTCCATTTTTATATACTAAACTTACACACTTTTGCTTTGGTTCTTGATACAATAGTCAAGTCCATACTAACTCAATAAGAGTTTGGAACTAAAAGGGGCAATTAGATTTCCAAAATCTAGGAGTTTGATCTTGTTATCAAACCTATAAAGCTAGTTTAGGGAAGGGGTCTCTACCAATTAATTAATGATAACATACCAAAAGAAGCAAGGTATGAAGAAACAAGAGTTAAAGACATGCCAACAATTCTCTTTGTCACCACTACGAATGAGTGGTATTTGAATTTGCTCATTTCCTTACCTATCATGAATGTCCTACTCACCTATCTCATAAAGAAAAGAGGAATATTAAGTTGAAAGCTTCTAATTTTGTCTTATGGGATAATGATTTGTATAAGAGGAACCTTGATGGGGTATTCTTTCACTGCGTAGATAAAGTGCAATAGAACAAACTTTTAGAGTCATTCCACAATTTGGCTTGTGAAGGACATTTTTCTACACCTATGACTATCCATAAGATTCTATGAACTAGGTACTATTGGCCTACTCTGTTTCAAGATTCATATGCTTGGGTGTGTAGATGCAAGCTATGTCAATAGTTCAATGGCAAACCCAAGTTGGTTGCATTACCTCTCAAGCCTATGGTGATAGAAGAGTCATTTCAGTAGTGGAGAATTTATTTCATTAGCACTATAAATATGTCCTCGAGTGCTAGACATGATAATGTCCTCATAGCCATAGACTACTTTACCAAGTGGGTGGAAGTCATTATAGTCAAGCATGCTACTTCAGAGGTGGTATGTAATTTCCTCAAGGAAAACATCATTTCTAAGTTTGGGGTCCCAACTAAGATTGTAATAGATAATGTAGCTTGTTTCTCTTCTCATGAGATCACCCAATTCTACTACTATTATGGGATTATTCTCTCCCACTCTTCTGACTATTATCTGTAAGGAAATGGTCAAGTAGAATCAAGCAACAAGAACCTAGTGACCATTATCAGGATGTTGGTAGATGATAATCAGAGAACTTGGTATAAAGCATTATTTGACATTTTATGGGCAGATAGAATTACACCCAAAAGGGCAATTAGTATGTCCCCATTCCAACTTCTGTATGGTCTGAATGTAGAGATACCAATTACCCTAGAATTACCAGCATTAAAATTAGCAAAGGTAGTAGAAGACTAAACTTTTGAAAGTTCCATCGACAAAAGGATCATGTGCTTGATTGAACTAAATAAGAAACAAACTATGGTGGTGGACCGAATTGCTGCACATCAAAGTTTGGTAAAGAGACTCTTCGACCAGAAATCAAGGATCTATGATTTTAGATTGGAGATCAAGTCTTGTTGTGGGACAAGAGGATAGAACCAAAAATAATGCATGGAAGATTGGATTCCCTATGGAGAGGCCCATTCACCATTCATCATTTAAATGGTGAAAATAGTTTCTTTCTAAGATATCAAGATGGAATGCTATTTACTCTACCTCATAGTGGGGAGCATCTGAAGCACTTCAATCCTTGAAGTATCAGATAAGTCCATTTGTATATATGTATAGTCTTTCTTTGTTTTGTGTTTTTCATTTGTTTTTGGCACCATTTATTTTTGGTGCCTTTCTTTTTGAGTAAACATGACTCTGTAGCCCAATGGCATAGATGAAGGCACTAAGATTCTATATTCTACTCCCTTTGATTGCTTATATTTTCAATTGATGGAAGTTCTCCAACTGGAGCCAATTATTATTGCCAAAATTTATCACTTGCTTTTGTGGACAACATACCAACCATTTTGGTCTTATAGACCAAAACTCTCTCTTTTCTTTCTAAAAAATATTTTGAGTGTTTAATTTTTTCAAATATTCAAGCCCTTTTAGCTAAGGAAGTCACAAGTTCAATAGGTGGGATTTCTTTAAAGGAAGTTCAAAACACTTAAGGCATTTTCTTAGTGTTTTGAGAATGGTTCAACACCGAGGTTCAATCAAAAGACTTAATGATGGGCTTCAAACAATAAAAATGAACCATTGAACCCCACCTCCCAAAGGTTCAAAGGTTCAACAAGTTCAAAGGTTCAAGAATTTAGAGGACTTAAAGAAAAGAAGGCTTCGAAGAGTTAACATTGAATTGTTAAACCCATTGAACCTTGAACTTCTAAAGGTTCAAAATTTCAAAGGTTTAATAGGTTCAACAAAGATCAAAAGACTTAGAGAATAAAAGGCTTCAAAGAGTGAAAAATGAACCATTGAATCATTGAGCCTTGAACCAAAAGAGTTCAAAGGTTCAAAGGTTCAACAAGTTTAAAGAGTTTGACAGACTTAGAAAAGAAATGGATCTAGAAAGTTTGAAGCTTCAAAAGATTCAAAGAAATAGAATGAACCATTGAACTGTTGAACCTCGAACTGAAATGGTTCAAAGGGTACAATGGTTCAAAGGGTTCAAAGGTCAAAGGTTTCAAAGGTTCAAAGTTTGAAAGGAAGCTTCAATCAAATAAAGGAAGTGGAAGATTCTAGAAATAAGTTTAACCAAATGGTTTAAAGAAATGGTTCAACCAAAGAAGAAAAAGAGAGCAAATACGGCCCTTTACAAAATATTGAATCGACAAACCATTGAACCATTGAGCCTTCAAACCAAAAGAGTTCAAGGTTCAAAGCTTCAAAGAGGTTTAAGATGACTAATGATGTCCCTATGGACATCAATTTCAAGGTAATATAATAATCATTGATTTTCAAAAGACCTAAGAATAAGCTTAGTTACCAGCCCAAAAAGGAGCCAAAGGAGCCAGCATGAAGCAAGAAGATAGCCCCGAGAGCTCAAATCACCTAGGAAAGATAAAACATGGCAAGGAAAGAGAGAAAAACTACAAGAAATCTAGAAATATCTATAGGAGATTTATTTATAGTAGGTGGAATAGTCCACTAGGTAGACATTAGAGAACATAAACATTCAAGGCACAACTATTTTTTTGCATTAAGTAAAGGTGAATAGATAGTTATGTAAGCATCATAAATAAGAAAAGACAGCTCATGCTTAGGAGGAGACATTTTAGATGATTCATAATGCCAAAGTTAAGGCTGATGCCTATTCCATTATGGCCCTTTCATAGATATTCAATGCATTCAATTCAGCATGGACTGATTTCATGAAAACAAACACCCAAGTCTTTCTTGTGATGCTATATATTGTAATCTCTCATTTTGTATAAGGGAGATCTCTCTATTATTAGAAGTGAAGCTCTACCCAAATTGAAAGGCATTCTTGAGACTTTGAGCTTAGACTGTTAATCATAAATTGTTAAGTGAATGAGAAAGCAAGTGACCTTTTAGACTTTGTGTTGAAATAGCTTGTGTCATCTAAGAAATTGTTCTTATGTCTTTTTCCTAAATACAGTCTTTTCCATTTAATCAAATAAGCAGAACAAGTGAAAATAAGATGGAAGATGTCCTGAAGCCAACTATGGGAGACTTTGTGCTGCCATAATTGCCTTCAATTTGTGTTTTGTGTAAAGGATATTAGAGATACTTTGAGCTCCCCTTATCCTTCATAACTTTTTACTCTTTTGTAGTTAAAGTGGAGAATTTGAGATATGCTTCAAACTACTATGTTTCTTTATCCTAATCTGTGTGAGGAACCATGAAAGACTTTGTGCTTTTGTGGGTTTTTTGTGGTTTATGTTACTACCCAGCAAGAATCCTGTTGTTGGCTGAATATCACTTTTGAAAGAAGAGAAGTGCCTTCAGTAATTACACCAAAATTCTCCTCTATTTTGTGAACTTCATCTCTGAAAAAAGAGAGATGGATGGTATGATTTCACCCCTGAGTGTATTTTCAGCTTATATTAGTATATAATAAATTATAAGGAACCTCCCCTTACTGAGAGGAGAGATTTGTCTTAATCTAGCTGTGGTCACCACATATATTTTGTTGTATAAATATCCTTATATTGTGGTTGATGCACCTATTTTTCCATCAATTAGCTGGTGACAAAATATTTACCCAACACTACCCAATGGGGGAATATACATAGATACAATGATTTAAAATGGATAATATCTACCCATTGGGTGCATATGCATAGATACACAAATTCCTCATTTGATACATTCACCCATTTGGGGGCATCTTATACATAATTTCAATTACCAGGTTATATCTTTCTAAACTCTACATCACATATTTAACATTATTATATCTTGATATTGATCATCTTGCATCTACTCATATTTTTTATTGACTAATAATACTTTAGAATCAACTTATGTACATCTTTTCTTTTATACATATTTGTACCATATTTTCATGCATACTTTCATTTTTAGATTTCCTAGTTTAGTCTTGATTGTGTCTCTACACTTTTACATATATTCAAGGGCATTTGAAAATGACATTGATTTATGGCTATATGCCACGTATTTTCATTATATGTATGCTTTATAAATGTGATCATGTCCTTGTGTGTGCCTTCAATATTGTGTATGTGTATATTTAAATATGTCCTTTTATGTGGCTCTAATCTAACTTGTTTGTTTTTTGTGTATGTGGCCATTTAAACATGTCCTTGTATGTCTTTCTTTCTCAAATTTAGTGATGTGCCTATCTCCATTATATTGTGGCCCCTTAGCCTATTTTGCATGCCTCATGTGTGTTTTATGTATGATTTATTATATACATCATGGCCATGACACTTATCTCCTACTTATTGCACACTCCAATTTTAGATTCCATGAGGGACCTCATATATCTCCCCTTCCTACTTGGGTGTCATGATGGACATCATGCCCCATCCCTAAAGGTAGATATTAAGTTATTACTCATATATTTTGTTCATATTCATTGTTATATATATCTTCAAAGCCTTATGAATGTTATATCTAACATACATCATACATTAGAAATGTATGTTAAGATTATCTTACATTCTGATGTTATGTATGCACATTATATTGGTTTATTATGCAAATATCATATATTATTTGACTAACACACATTTTAAAAAGATTTTAAGATAGTTCTTGTATAGGTCCAAAAAAACCCCTCAAAAGAAGGGCCATTAAAATAATCTTGTCATAGAGATCAAGATACTTGAATGCACTCAAATTACCCTTTTCAACACACATGAACAAAATACAAAAAATAATTTAGGAAAGCATAGGGGAAGAAGTCACATAGAGACCAGTTTTAGTTGAATAGAAATCATTACAGTTAGACATTATCACCCAAAGTAGGACACTAACATCACCAGTGATATTTTCCAAGATATGGTGTTATTGTCTAGTATCCTTAGTTTCTAAAAATTCTAGATTGTCCAAAAAAATATAGTAGGTACAGTCCAAGTTTGTACAAGTTTAGATATAGATTACTAATTTTTGCTTAGTTTATCATATATACATACCAATTTTCTTAGATTGGGGGAATCATCCATAGCATGATCATTCCCATTTCAATTTTAGATACTCAAATATAAATTATTATACCTTAATCTAGAATCCATATACTCAGATATCATATTTGGGGTCATGTGCATGACACATTGTTTTTATATGCTCACTTATGCACTAGTTGATAAGATGGAATGACAAACTCCATGACATTCCCTATATTGTACACACCATACACCATATTCTAGGTTATACACCATATTGATTCCTTACTCCATATATAGCAATTGGCATTCTTGAGTGGCCCAAAGCTTACTAATTTTCTTGAGTGGCCCATAGTCATTTTACATTTTAGAGTTTCTAAGTGGATCAGAACCATATTTTATAGTTTCAATTACATCACACTTTTAGTTTTAGATACATCTACTACACATGGGTAGGAAATGATGAATTCCTAGTATAATTGAGTTCTTGAGCCACCTACATAAGAGGGTTGGACACATCAGTAGTCCAATCCAAACTATTCATAGGTCATGATCCACCAAGTAGGGGTGGGAAATTATGGAGTCAAAACTAGATTGAGTTCTTGAGCCACCCATACATGAGGTTTGATCAAGACACCAACTCATTCCAAGTTATTCACTGATTGATCACTATTTACATGCACACACATAGGTTTTCACCAGGTTTATGCATTGTTTTATGTACCCATTGAGGTGTATTTGTTTCTCTCCTCTCTCTTATCAATTTACTCAATTTTTTCTTTACTTTTGATATCTCTTAATTAATTATTAATCCATGCACATTTTATTTATAGGTTATGTAATGAAGCATGCTTTAAATTCTTAGATCTAGATTCATGGGCTTCACCTCTTAGGTAAGTCCAATTATGATTTTTTTCCTTTATCTTAGTTATCTCACTTTGCTACATTTCTATAATAAAGAAGGGTAAAATGTAATCATCTAAAAGTGACACTAGAGTGTTAAGATTGTTACTTGATACCATCTTATCCATAGATTATCCCTATACCTACCTTAGGACCTACTTAAACACTTATCTATCCTTTGTGTATACCACACACATCCCTAAACATCCCAAAAGTAGTCATAAACCCTCACTTTAGCATCCTAACCCTTAGTGCCTCAAGTTCAACCACTTAAACACTGGTACTATTGTCCTTTTCCTACCTTTGGCCATCAATGACTATCTTTTCAAATATAAAACCACCTAGGGTTGGCCTAGACCTATTTTAAGACATGTAAAATCACTAGAACAATATATATACTTGAATTTTAACCCTTTATCCACTAGATGAAAACCAGATGCAAATATCATAAATTAATTTAGAAAAAGTTATGTACAATCAAGTTATTAATTCTTATTTTTCCCAAATTCTACATATAGCCATCTACAACATTCCTAATCTTAGATTACTTAGATTTATAATATCAAACACACTCAAATCATTAAATATGGAATTCATACTATCTTCATCTGTACTTGCATTATTACATAAATAGGGAGAACTACATTAGGCTTGATCCCTCTTTAGAGTATTAAAATCTAGTCAACTCTCATCATAGTGGGGTGTTAAGGATGTACAACCTACCCCACTAACATCACACTTTGCTACTTGTCACAATTGGATGCCCTAATAACTTGGAAGTCAAGGGTTTACATATAAAATGAGTCAAAATAGGTCATCAATATGGAATCATAACTCATGTACATAGAAACAAACTTGGTAGACTCAGATATAGGTACACCCAAAACCTTAGAATAATTTTATGCATAGGACACTAACTCTAAAAGGAGGACACTATCACCATTGGTGATATTATCCCATTAGGTTGATACTATCTACTAAGGTTTTTGACACCTAGATCTTATTTGTGACACTCATTTCAACTCTTATCCCATTTTACAACCTCCAAATCATCCATTTCAAGTAATTTCTAGGTAAGTACCTATTTACATCATTTATTACTATTTTTAGAAAGGTCAAACTAGGTCATTTCTATTACAAATTATTGGTTGTATTTATTGTATATTTCTACCCTAATTTACTTTACTTAGCCCCTTTAACAACTTAGGGCTTAAAATCCATAACCCTAAAAATTTAAAATGTGTGTGTGTGTGTGCGTGTGTGCGTGTGTGCGTGTGTGCGTGTGTGCGTGTGTGTGTGTGTGTGTGTGCGTGTGTGTGTGTGTGTGTGTGTGTGTGTGTGTGTGTGTGTGTGTGTGTGTGTGTGTGTGTGTGTGTGTGTGTGTGTGTGTGTGTGTGTGTGTGTGTGTGTGTGTGTGTTTGTATTAGACACTATGATAGATGGTGACATGGGTAGCCTCACCACCTCTCTAAATAATAAGTTGGTTATATTCATCATTTTACTCATATTATTACATGCAATAAAATGTTATATCTTAAATAATCTATCCCAAAAAACAATGATGGAATAATTCCCCATGCTCTCATTTAGGCATAAAATATAATCATATGTTATCTTATGGATTCTTAGTAATTGGCACTGTTTGATAAAATAATGTTTTGATTTTTTCCCTTTATCTTATAGATCAATCTACACTCTCCCACATATGTGTGCACATTTTTACCCATACATGGCTCATAGTATCTCTCTATTAATTAAAAATATATATTTTCACAACTAAAATTTCTAAACAATCCTCCAATGTGTTTCTCCCTTATCAAAAATATTCACATTGACCCTCAAGATATGCATAACTATGTTCATTTGAACATCAATCCCTACTATATGTGGTAATATAGCCATGGTTTTATTTTGATACTTTTTATCTCTATGCATGCTCAAAATATTATTAAAAAACCCCCATCCTCCATAAATAAATCTTCCATCATGTTAAAACCCATGACTTCCACTCTCATCTCACTTATTATGAGTATGTCTTACTCAACAGGTGATCAACCTTATTTTATTTACTTATATGATTTAACACAATTGTGTAGCTTTACATGTACTTAACTCATTTAATGTGTCCCTAATTAGTTTCCCTTGACTATTGATAAAATGTATGCTTTATTAGTCTACGTAAAACATAAAATCCTTTGGAAATACATTATTCTTCCTCTTCTTTGGTTATTTCACAATAACATAGAAATCTTGGTTATAGACCAAGGATTTATTATTCTTGTCATTCAATTTCTCACTAAAATATGAAATGGTTGTTACCTATATAATAATCACCAACTCAATTGGTATGCCACTCATGTCATAATATACATGGATTTGTTTTTATAAATAAAGAATTTCTAGCACTAGTTGTTTAGTCACCTTTTTCTTCAACTTCTCAAAATGTTTCTCATCTTCCTTTGTCCATTTGGTTCTTTTAAAATATCTTCTCATCACCTAAAAAATTGGTGTGCATGTTCTACTAAAGTTCCTTTCACAACCTCAAAAACCAACCCACAATATTTAAGGATTTCTAAGGTTATGATACCTGGATTCTACCATTTAACAATGTACATGTTAAAATAATTCTAACAACTTAATAAACTCATTTACATGATTGATCTTGTATTCTTATCATATCCATAAAATGAATTTCATTAAGATCTACTAATTTAAGTGGTTAGGAACATTGTTCCAAAAATATGTTTAAAAGTCAAATGATTTATATAAGTATTTATAAAACATGAACCACTTCACCCTTTATGAGTAATTTATTTCTAAAACATAATTGAGATTCAACAAAGGATAAGTTTGAAAAGTTTATAGGAAAACAATATTACATATAAGAGGAGCGATACCATACACACACACACACACACACACACACACACACACACACACACACACACACACACACACACACACATATATACATATATATATATATATATATACATATACATATATATACATATATATACATATATATATACATATATATATACATATATACATACATATATATATACATACATACATATATATATATATATATACATACATACATATATATATATACATATATATACATACATATACATATATATATATATATACATACATATATATATATATATATATATAAAGATCAAATGGTTAAGACTTATTATAGTAGCCTTCATTATATTCTATAAATAAATAATTATAATAAATAACTTATATAGAACCTTATAAAAATTATTAAAAATTCAAATAAATATGATAAGAAATATATTTATGTTAAATTCTTTCAAAATTATTGTAAAATATGACTTTATTATTAAAATACACTAAAATTATTCATATTTTACCAAGATTTCAAAATGTCTTAAGTCTTGAGTTAACATATTAAAATCAGGCCAATCTAAGACATAAAGTTATGAATTTACAAACAAATTGATAACTCCTTTTTAATAAACATACTTATAATAAACCTTTCAAAATTAAATGAGATAGAGTACCCTATTTAGCATCATGTGAATATAAGCTCAAAAAATTGATATTCATACCACAAGGGTAAAATACTCATAATTTCTCATTAAATATTGTTTATTGGAAGAAATGATTACATTTAGATATTATTCAAAAGTTACTCATTTATAATTGAATACAAGACATACACTAAGAAGAGTGAATTATACCACCTACAGTAATGATCATAATGAAATTTATTATCACTGAGTGTATAGGCCACTCTTTCATGGATACCTATAAAGCATTTCATAGGTAATATTACAAATAGGCCTTTAAACCCTCATTAGAACCTTCCTACAAGCTAACCTTTGGGTCATGATTCTCTAATCTGAGGTTGGTTATCTCTTCCACTTACATGTAAATTTTTTCTTAAAGTGTGACCCAAGTCAACCATAGTTCAAAGTTAAACATTAAGATATTTTATGATTACTAAATACCCTACCATTGATTACCATAACAACCTAGTTTATTTAAGTTGAAAAATCTAGTATACATTTTAGTTATAAATATATACATGACATAATTATTAAGGTATCACAAACCCAAAAAACCATCTTACAAAATTTGAGACTATTTAGGGTTGTGAATATATAATTCCAACAATCATTCTTATATTACATACACATTACGAACAATTTCATGGATTACATAATTAAATGGGAAATTAAATAGATGTGGTATGATAGTAGATTCAAATAAGACCTCTTTTTCATCAAGGTAAACATCCACCTTAATCATAAATAAATAATATAAAACTTGTTAACTTTAGATCCAATTCTAAATTCACCCCTATGGGTTGTGATTTTGAGGTAAGATCAAGTAAAAATACTTATTTGATTTAAATAGAAACAAACATTGGAATAATTCATCAATATGATTTATGATAAGTCACACATGATAACTTAAGGGACTAAGTACATTGCCTCAAATGACTATGGAATTAGGTTTACTAACAATAATTAATAGTTACAAAGAATTCAATGATTTAAAATCTATGAAGAGTAAACAATGCCTAATCATTCATAACATCTTTAGTCAAACAAAAACCAAATTAAAATGTTTCAAACCCTCTATTCATCAATAATTTAAATTATTTACATAATATTAATACCTTAATGATATTAGTCATATCAATTTAATAATGCATTTTACTCATTAGTACATCACTATTGAGTCATTTGTTTAACCATTCGAATGACCTAACTTTAAGTTAAGGTCACAGAGCATCATCTTTTATGGTTTGAGTAAAATATCATTATGGTTGGTGAAAATTTTATTATTTTAAGATACAAACCAAAAATAATCATTATACAAGTTTATTTAAATTTAAAATTTACTTTTATTAGAAACTGAGTAAGTTAAATAAACTACATTTAAGTCATAATATTATTTTCTTACTCCTACCAATCTAAATGCCATAAAAACTTTGAGAGTTGATAGGTAACCAAATAATAATTTACTTAACTTATTCAATATTATGGTGAATTAAATCATTTAAAATAAAATTCATAATTGAAGATAGCTTCATCAATTTTAGACTCTTAGACTGAGAGTTACATTCATCATTTGCATTAAATTATAAGTTAGTCTTATCTTAGACCACCATCAGAGCACCATAATTATCATAATACCTTGTTTGAAAATTAATATTTAAAAATTAAATCAACTTACAATAATATTAAAGAGTTTAAACATAAAATAAACTCTTCATTTCCAAATTAAATAACATTACAATTACTGAATTGAAATTTCTTAGTATACATCAACCATCCATATATGATACCCAGTTTTTAATTATTACAATGTTTCAAACATAAAAAAATTAAACAATAGGATTTATGGATGATGATGAATCTCCAAAACCAAAGAATTAGTTAGTAATTTGATTTCACAAACATTCCTAGCCACAGACTAACACTACCTAACTTTCATCAAATAAAATAGCAAATATTTTAAATCGATAATATTAATATTTTTCATAAAATAAAACATGTTACAATTGCAAATAGAAATTTATTAGAATGACTGCCGATTCAAAAATTCATTGTCAAGGTAGTTTCCTAGATTGTTCCCATGGAATTAAATATAAACTATGCTATTTTAATTCCATTATTTGCACAACCCAAATTCTACTAAGACTTAACTCATAGCCAACAATGAAATTTCACTTTGGCTTAAAACACTAAGACATCATAAAGAAAATAGACAAATTTTACACCATTAAATTTATTAGTTGATATACCTAGGTCAAAATTAATTAAATTTATGATGTTTGATTACCTTTGGAGAAATGAAAAATAAATCTGAATTTAATATACAATTCACTTTATGATATTTGTATGTTATAGCCGAATTGTCCCGATTATTAATACTTAAGGTTAATATCAAATCCAACTCAATATGAAATAAATAATTTCACATATAGATTAACCTCACAAAATAGTATGAAAGTGTATTATATCTACAATGATGAATCAAATGCTTCTTGATAAAACTAGTCATTACAGTTTAAAGTTTAACACTTAAAATGACACGCTACAACAATAAATTGATAGCAATAAAAAATATAGATTTATAAACAAGGAAAATGAAAATGTTATTATATTAAATACTATTATTAATTTATCAAACATGTACAATAAATAAACCTCAAACAATCATATATATATATATATATATATATATATATATATTCTATTTGTAATATCAAGTTCCTTATCAAAAATAAATAATATAATGATCCATTGTTTTGAATGAAACACATGTAGAGTTTAACATCACTATATTAACCATATATCTAAATTTGTATCAAAATATTGTTGACAAATATCATTAAAATTGACATAACACTAAGGATTGACTACTAATTTTTTTGACAATACTAAACTATAGAATAAATTGTGTTTGTGTCAATCTATACACAAATTCATATTTACAATAGATTAAGTTTAGTGTTATAACAATAAAAAATCACAATTTAATGCAAAGTATATAAAAGTGTATCATGTATCATTATCATTCTTCCTCTCAACATAATTTATTCCAAAAAATAATTGAACTCCATTTATGTAATCTTCAGCATGAGCATAAAAAATTTATGAAATATGAGCCCCTCGATATGGTGGCATCCCTACCCATCTCAGCCAATAATATAGGGATATAAGAATCCACTAGAAGACACCCAAAATCATAAAATTAAATGATAATATGGCTATAATACACACACACACACACACACACACACACACACACACACACACACACACACACACACACACACACACACACACACACACACACACACACACACACACACACACACACACACACACACTCCAATATGTTAGTGTTTGAAATTAATAATAATAATAATAATAGCACATCTATTCCAAAAACAAAAAACACACAAGCAATAGATAAATAATTATGGGAATTACTTTTATGGCTATGTTCCATGCACATTATTTTAATTTGTATGCCATCCAAGATAAATATGGTCTATATCCTTACCCATTATGGCCTACCAACAATATAAACCAAACCAATCAAAAACATAAGTAGATTTAAGTTCATTGTTAGTTTCATCCATATAAGACATTTATAGGTAGTAAATAAAAGTTTCAAGGTCATGATTTTTTAGAGTTAAAAGTAGATCCATACAGAATTGATACCCTCATATAATTTCCTCTAAACCCTCACTTGGTTTAGTGTGCTTAAAAACATTTCATAAAATAACAATAGCTAATTTCTCTACTAGAAAAATATTTTGAGGAAAGGATAAGGAGGAAAATTTATAACTTACTTCAGACATGTTCATGTTTCACATGTGAAATCATCTCCTTTTCATTCTCATTTTTTCCCCTTACTCTCTCTTACTCTACACATATCCTAGAAACATTTCCAAACCTACATAGGACCTCATCCCTAATTCCATAGTTTCCAATAGTAGTAATTTCCTCGTAGAATGATTCCAAAAATATACTTTCCAATAATTAATGCATCGGTTGATATGTAGGCCTATCATAGGAAACACAGGTTACCTTACCCCTTTCTATTATCTTTCCTCCATAGAGTTCAAAATTATTCTTCTCAATATGGTTTCAAACTCTTTTTACACTCAATAAAAACCCTAATCATTATGTATTGATTAATTTAGCCAATTCAAATTCAGTTTCTATCCTTTGGAAATAGTGGCCCATGATTGCATCAAGTTAAAAAACTAAATTCATGGTTACATAAAAATAAATATCAAAGGTTTACATAAATATTAAATCCTAAAATTTCTTCATAGCATTTATTCCCCAAGGAGCTAAAATCATAATATGCTTACTACATTGTTATTATAGAAGCACAAGGCTTTAAGATATTTGTAGATCAGCATAGCTTATAACATTTACAACTTAGTAGTGTTACCCAAGTTCCATCAATATAATGATCAAATACAAATATAAAAAACATAATTCACCATGTGCTAATGAAGATTGATAACAAGATAAAATAATAAACATGAACAAAACATGTATATCACTACTTTGACATAGCATAAAAAATCACAAAGGCATGGTGGACAAGTAATTGATCTCCTATGTTTATCATTATTATTATTTACTTATATAAAGTCAGTGAAACAATCTATTAGTTCTTTCAGGCCATGATATATCTCAAATCTCAACTATTACCTACAATCATAAAGTAACATTAGTAGTAACAACACTCATAATAATCATAAAAAAATCATTGAAAGTAATTTAACTAGTTATATCATAAATTAAAACTAACATATTAATCTCATAAGATAAGTACAACTCCATACACATGCCAGATCTAATAAAAATTAAAATGACATATATTAAATTGGATTAGTCAATTTATTCTAAGTATAACTAGATACGATATGACATCCACACCCCCTAAACGAGGTGTCATCTTGGGGCCTAAACAAAGAGATGAGGATAATGTTCCCTGAATAAACTTTAAACTTTCCAAGTGGAAATTTTCTCACTCATTTACTCCCATTGGATGAACACTTGTTGAATTATTCTTTTTCATATATTAATGTTGTAATGGAATAGGATCATAATTGTGTCCAACTAAATGATTTCCTCATCCACCATGTAACATCCCCACTAGGATTTACTAGAATAATGCCAAAAAAAAATTAAATAATTTCCATGTATTCAACAATAGAATTCACTTCAAGAATATAATTGGTGATAAAAACATATTGAATATGTTAACCTTAAAATAGGCATATAATAATCTATTTAGTTACTGTCCATAATGAGACAAATAATCAAAACTTAATGGCATACATTCTAGTAAGTAATTACATAATTTAGACCATGTCTAGTACAATATTACAACCACTATAGTCAACATACATATGTGTAAATAATTACATCTCCATTAGGAATAATGTTTCAATATTATATACAAGGCTCCATAGAGCATGAGTCTCATGGACTACATTATCTATGGTAATCTCAAGTGTAGTCTCCAAATAAGTACTATTTTGGGGAGAAAGAGTATCATCTAAGTGCTTTTCCACACCAACCACTAACCATGGATCCCCTACACAATCCACCAATCAAGGAATGGACATCCCTTTATGTATGGGTAGATAATGATGGTGTGAGAATCCAAAGAGACAAGCTAGTACCCGTGTATTTTAATATATCTAATACATGATGTGTACCATAAATAAAATACATTTTAACATGATATCACATAAAGATGTAAATAATACATATAAAATGACAATGTTTATATAAACATTACTTTGGCCAAAGTTTTCAAATAATTGTTTATCTCTAAGATCAATCAAATTCATACACACCACTTGATCGTATTTCTTTTATATGCATTGGTGATGCTAAGTAAGCTAGTGAAGTCTATCTCACTACTTATTTAGTACCAATAATGTGATATTTGATTAATATAGAATATAAATAATAGATTAATACATATTATTTATTATTAGTAGGCATCAAAACATGCTAAATATAGAAATAATCAAAGTACATACATTTAGTCTATCAAACATATACATTATATCTTATTTATACATAAATAATAAACATAAAGAAGTACTACCTATACCAACCAGGTATTTTTTTACTTAGACTACATGTTTCTAATTTACATAAGTAATTAAAATGTAGTACATTCTATGACAAAAAACAATATCATAGTTTATTTATTTTTTATGTACAAATTAATCAAAGAACAACAAGCCAGTCATAATAATTTTAGAGATCAAATATCTCAGAATCAAAGTCTTATCTCACATGAAACATAATATTTCATTTATACAACTTGTTATAATTTTATGAGGTTATATGCATATAATCATAGTGTCCTATCCCTCAAGATTTTTAAATTTGATAGTCAATAAAAACAATAATTATAAGCACACATCCCTATATATATATATATATATATATATATATATATATATATATATATATATATATGTATGTATGTATGTATGTATGTATGTATGTATGTATGTATGTATGTATGTATGTATGTATGTATGTATGTATGTATGTATGTATGTATGTATGAGTACCTAAGTTCCTCATACAAATATTTCATATATATATGCACCTTTATCAAATACATGCATAATATGTAATGCATAAATATATTTGTTCACATATATAAATATTGTTCTATCATACTAATAGTAATTTTTATTTTCTAATAATAACTTCATATGATTCTATCAAACCATTTATAATTTACCTATTCACAAAACAGTATTATAGATCAAACATTGGATTTCAACATTCTTGAAACCCTTGTTCTTATTCACTTATTTCAATTTAAAAGTCATAAACCATTTAATAGTGGAAAACTATTCAAAGTCATTACCCTATTTTTCCCCAACTCAGATAATTAAACTGTATAAACTTTCCTAAATTGTTGATAAATAGAGTAATATTATCAATTGACTACTCATATCTATATTCATCTTTTTTACTTGCTATAGGTTTTATACTATTCTAAGTGTCACAAGTATCAAATAAATCAAGTCAAAATCCAACTTGAATTCATTATGAATCATATAAAAACCAAATCGTTGTGCAGTTTATAACATATTTTAACCTTACAATAGTTCAAATACAATAACATATGTATCATTCCAAGTTCAACTCTTTTGACTTTTCTATATATAAAAACTCATATGCTTAAAGATACATTATTTGTTTCCATATAGGGTTCAAACCAAATACCCTATCCAAATAAACAAAATACAAGTTGCATGATTTGTATAATATGTATGTGAGATACTGGTTATATATATATATATATATATATATATATATATATATATATATATATATATAAAATAACCATTTAGATATTCATTAACATATACAAGGAATGGATATTAAAATTAAATTAAATTATATATATATATAATTTAATTTTAATATCCATTCCTTGTATATGTTAATGAATATCTAAATGGTTATAGTAGTCACCTCACATAACACAGATTTATATACTAAGCATATAGCTAAGATAGGATTTAACCACTTATTATGTCCATTCTAGGATAGTTCTATATTATCCCTCAACCTAAGCATAGTTAATTTATAAAAAATTATATTATCATACTATGATTTTTATTAATATGCACATAATCTTGTTATATAGGATAGTGGTTTTGAAAAAAATTGAACACAGTCCTTACATACATGTTCACAATTTTGATAATCATATGTACACAGTTCATTTCTATAGACTACAACCCATTATGAATTTCATAAAAATAATGCACATAACCTCAATAACACTTTGTTCATTCATCAAACTAACTTAGACTTCACACTCCCTCCCTCCCCATGATAACTCAAAATATACACACAATCTTGTGTACTATGTGTGTGTGTGTGTGTGTATTACATATACATATATATACATATACACACACACACACACACACACACACACACACACACACACACACACACACACACACACACACACACACACACATATATATACACATATATATATATATACACACACACACACACATATATATACATATGTGTGTGTGTGTGTGTGTGTGTGTGTGAGTGTGTGTATATGTATGTATATATATATGTATATGTATATATACATATATATATACATACATACATATATATATATATATATATATATATATATATATATATAGTGAGGTGACTATTATAACCATTTAGATATTCATTAACATATACAAGGAATGGATATTAAAATTATTATATATATATATATATATATATATAATAATTTTAATATCCATTCCTTGTATATATTAATGAATATCTAAATGGTTATAATAGTCACCTCACATAACATAGATTTATATACTAAGCATATAGCTAAGATAGGAATTTTAGATATTCATTGACATATAGAAGGAATGGATATTAAAATTAAATTATATATATATATATATATATATAATTTAATTTAATTTTAATATCCATTCCTTGTATATGTTAATGAATATCTAAATGGTTATAATAGTCACCTCACATAACACAGATTTATATACTAAGCATATAGCTAAGATAGGAATTAACCACTTATTATGTCCATTCTAGGATAGTTCTATATTATCCCTCAACCCAAGAATAGTTAATTTATAAAAAATTATCTTATCATACTATGATTTTTAATAATATGTGAATAATCTTGTTATATAGGATAGTGGTTTTGAAAACAAATGAACACAGTCCTTACATACATGTTCACAATTTTGATAATCATATGTACACAGTTCATTTCTATAGACTACAACCCAGTATGAATTTCATAAAAATCATGCACATAACCTCAATAACATTTTATTCATTCATCAAACTAACTTAGACTTCACACTCCCTCCTTCCCCATGATAATTCAAAATATACACACAATCTTGTATACTATATATATATATATATATATATATATATATATATATATATCCTTAGATTTTTCATATATACTTAACTAAATATATATAATAAGGATTTCCAAAACAAAACTCAATCTTTGCATTTATGAAAACCATCTACCAAATTCCTATATTTCTTAAACTTTGGCATATTGCCATCACAACAAAATAAATCCATTTAACCCTAACGGTTTACACACACATAATACTATTCTACATTTCATAAGTATTTATGGGATATAATTTTAGTTTTGTGGATGGTCAATCCATCCATAGGGCTAAACCTGTATCAATAATAAAATGCAAATCATTTCCCAAATTGCTAAGATATATATATATATATATATATATATATATATATATATATATATATATATAACTTCACCAACCTTTCAATAGCTTCCAAGTTTATCCTTCTTAAACTAGGATAATCCTCACCCTTCTCTCTATGCTCTTATTTTCTTATCCTCTTTGTGCCATGTCGTGTGCCCTTCTCCCTATCTCTTATTATCCTTATTTTTTCATTTACATATCTCATACATGAAACACATGCAAATTTTTGCATAAAGCTCACAATTCTCCATAATTCCATCATGCAAAAAAACCATTCTCTATAAATCTTGTTTGCTTTTATAGATTAACTCCAGTTTGACACAAACAAGAAACCCTAAAATTATTGAATGTTATCCAAAACATTTTCATTATTATTTTAATATTTTAATTTTTGCATGGTCCCTTTTTGACTTTACATGCTTGAATATCAACTTAACCAAGTCCACTATTAAAATCATTGCCAATAATAACTAACACTTCATAAGTCACCATGGTCTATGCATGAAATTTTGACTAGGGTTAGTTCATAGGGTTAGGATAACAATTTAATCTTTGTTTTAACTTAGCAAAAGTAAACAATCATTATGAATTTGAACAATAATGTGACTAGTATAAATTCAATGATATTCTTTTAACTATAATTATAAATCAAACAAACTGCTATACCAAAACCTAATGGTATTATATCAACATAGCCATTTTTTCTCACCACATTATAAGACTATCCCAAATTTCTTCTATCTATATTTTATATATTATAGCATTAAATGGAAATAATGATATTTCCCAGATATCAATATAACTAGCAATGCATTAAGAATTTAAAAGACATTTAGATTAGTCTATAGATAGTAGTAGATAATTACTAATCAAATAGATTTAATTTACTTGTTAAGCATTAAAAATCATGAATATGATAACATGATATAGTCATACAGTAGCATTATACACTCAATCTATATATTATATCCTTAATTCAATCTCATAAAGTTAGATCCACATAAGCATTAAACTGAACTAGATCATAACTAACACATGTAACAATCATCTAAACATGTATTAAACCAAAGATATACTAGAACTAAAAATTAAAACAATGCATATAAAGAGTGTTATCTATCATTGTGTGTGTATGGGTTCTATTTGTTCCTCTGTTGTCCCCTAACACCTCCATCTATGACATCCTCTCTAATGATGCTCTCTCTTTGTCATGCTCTAAAGAATGAAACTCTCCTGCATCAAACTCATGAAAAGAAGGTATTTGTCCCATAACATCATGATATATATCATATAATACTGCTATAAAATCTAATCAACATTATCATAATGTAAATTATATACAAATATAGCTAACTCATAATAATAAAATCATGTAATATAAGCAACATAAAATTGTCCCATAACAGTCTATAGCTTATTGCTTAATTTAAATAGTAATTAATCATTTTAACAACCATAATGATCCATAGATAATTAGGTAAATTATCTTAGTTAGAAATTAGTATGTGACATCTTTCCCCCTAAAATTGGTCATCTCCTAATGATAATTATTCAAACACTAGTTATGAATTAAAAACATTATTCAGTAGAAAAATAACATAGTATGAAGCATAAAATCATGAAAACAAATGTGTAAATAGCTTGCAGAACTCATTACAGTCCTCCCAAATGGAATTATCCTCAGACTATTGGTCTTATAAGACCTTGCACTCTGACACTTCTCTATTATGAAAATGAAGTTTATGAGTGTGAATTACTCTAACTAGTTCTACCATGACCACCTTAAGATCTAGAACCTACAAAGCATTCCAATCTAACACATGTGAAGGATCAATTTTATAATTTTTAAGATAAAACACATGGAAGACATTATACAATAGAGTTAGATCTGGTGTAAATGCAATCTTATACACTATAGGGTCAACCACTTCCAAAACCTTGAAGGGTCCCACATATCTTGGTAAAATTTTCACTAACTTTTCAAATTTAATCAAGATTTTCTATGTCTTAACCCATAAGAACACTTTATAACCAACTAAAAATTGCCTATCTATTCTCTTTATATCAACATAACTCCTCTTCTTATCATTGACCTTGACCAACCTCTTCTTGATTAATCTGACTTGATCTTCCATTTCTAAAGGCATCTCAAGTCCAAAGACAACCCTATCCCAACTGGTTGGTGTCCTCCACCTTTTTCATATAATGCTTCAAATGGTGCCATATTCAAATCTAATTGGTATGAGTTATTGTAAGCAAAATCAACCAATAAAAGGTACTCTTCCCATTTGTATTTTTGATCCATGCAATATATATGAAGGAGATCCTCTAACAACTAATTTATTCACTTAGTCTGACCATAATTTTATGGGTGATATGTAGTGTTGAAGTTTAGTTGCATTCCCAAAGTTGAATTAGGAGTTAACTAAAACCTATAAGTCATTCTTACATCATGATCTTAAATGATATTCTTTGGAAATACATGTAACTAATACACTTCCTTTACAAATCTCTTTACAAGAGTAGGTGCATCATCTATCAAATTACCTAGTATAAAATGAGCTACCTTGGTTAATTTTTCAACTACTACCAAAATCATGGCATGCATGTTCTATGACAATGGTAAACCTTGGAGAAATTCCATACTGATCACCTACCAATTCCATTCTAGTATGTCATGTGGATACAACAATCTAGTTGGATGTACATGTTCAACTTTCACATGTTGACATTCTATACAATGAGACATAAATTCTATTGCATCTTTCCTGATTCCCTTCCAAAAATAAAATGGTCTAAGAACTTTCATGAGCATGGTTATTCCTAGATGTCCTAAATATGGGGCATTTTTTATTTCCTTCAGCATTATGCTCCTTAAATTCTCCCTATCTGGTACATATATCCTTTTATTGTATTGTAAAAGACCATAATTCTCTATTTTGAATCCTTTATACTATTAGGTGAATATTTTGTCAATTAGCTAACTGATGAGCAAAATAGGTCTCTTCAACCATAGCATAGGGAAATTGGTCAGCCAAATGTGTAGGTTTACTACATCAAAAGGGGACAAATCTCTCACCTCATCAAGGGGAGATTCCTTGTAAATATTTAGGAGCTATATACTATATATATAAGCAAAAAATAACACTCAGGGGTAAGATAAACCATCCATCTCTCTTTTTTTAGAGATGATGTTCACAAATCAAAGGAGAAATCTTGATGAAATGACAGAAGGTACTCCTCTTTTTTAGAAGTATTGTTCAGCAAATAAAAGGAACCTTTCAGGTGGTGACAAACAACCATAATAGGGCGTAGTAACACAGCAAGATGAAATGTAGCACAAAGTCTCCACCTCAACTACCAAAGAGTGAAATACAAAAGACAATGAGGGCATAAAGTTGTCCCAAGATCCTTTACATAGGAATAGAAAGAAAACACACTAAAGGCAATTATGGGGGCACAAAGTCTCTCCATAGTTGGCTTCAGGACACCTTTTTGATTATTTTCACTAATTCTACTTATTCAATTAAATGAACAAAAAATGTATTAATGAAATAGACATAAGAACAATTTCCCCAACAACCAAGCTATTCTAGCACAAAGTCTAAAAAGTCACTTGTTTTCTTATTCAAATAAGAAAATATGATCAACAATCTGAGCTCAAAGTCTCAATAATGCCTTTTAATTTGGGCAGAGTTTTGTTTCTAATAATAGAGAGAGATATATCCTAAAACAATAAGAGAGAGTCCAATATATAGTGCTCCAAGAAAGCCTTGGGCACTTTGTTTCAAAAATGTGTTATGATGCATTCAATGTCTTTAATGCATTTTAAATTTTGTCCATGGGCTATGCTAGAATTGAGTATCATTTTTAAATATAGGCCGCTTGATGTGTTTCCTTATATGTGCATAGCTGTTCACTTGACTCAATGCAGAAAGATAGGCCGTGCCATTGAATGTTTGCACTCTTTGATGTCTACCTAGTGGACTATTTTACCTTCTAGAAACATATCCCATGCATGGATATTTTTTATCCTTCTTCATTATTCCCCCTTTCCTGGCTATATTTTGCCCTTATCTATGTGATTTGAGCTCTTGAGCTATCTCTTTGGCCAGTTGTTGAATTTGTTCACAGGGTCTATGCTTAAAACTGCAAGGATCAACAGTTATTTAATTGTCACAAATTTGACATGTTTGGGTCCATCATTGTTTGAAATCTAATGGCTAGTTGGTTGCCCTAATTTTGATGTGTGCAGGCCCATCATCCTCCTTAGAGATTCCTATGTCTTTCCCATTTGCTCTAGTCACTTTTCATTGATCTCAACAAGTGACACATGGCATGTTCCACTATGAGATAGGTGAGGGTACGTGGCAACATCCACTTAACTTATAAATGCTTTGGGTGTCTTTTGAGAGTCCTACAAAAGATGACACATGGTGGCTTTTGTTGAGTTTAGCCACTCATCTGGGACCCACCATAGTCCTTACTCAATAAAAGGAAGAAGTTGTAGATGTTGCCACTTGGCAGCCTTTATCAAGCTTTGTAGATGATAGTGGTACGTTCCACTTTGACTTTACGACAGACACGTGGCAGCTTCCACTGCAACTTTATGAGGGACACATGGTGCGTTCTACTATAATTTGAGGTTTGATCTTTCTTGGAGGTAACTTTCCCTTTGGGGTCTTGAAAAATGGTCCACTTTCCCTAGCGAGAGCCTCCCGCAAGGGTACCTACCCTTTAGGATCTTTCAGGTGGCCTTCAGGATTTTATTTCCTTGACAAGTTTTTCTTTTTTTAGTGGACTTTTCATTCAAAAAAAAAATTCTAAAGGAATTCTTTCAGATAATTTGTTTAAAGGAAATCCTCCTTCGCTTTGCCTCTGCTTTCAATTGGGTTTTCTTTCAGTGAGCTTTTTTCTTTGCTTCAGGCTTATTTCTTTGGGAAAAAGTCTGAAGGACTTCTTTTAGACATTTTGTTTGAAGGAAATGCCTTAATCATTTTGCCTTAGTCAATTTTCCATGTTCTTTTCTTGAAAGTGAACTGTGCCCTCCACAAGGACTGTTCAAGTTCAAAAATATCCTTCAAACTTTTGCAACGGTCCATCTCCTCCTCACCTACCCTCCACAAGGGTTGTTTGTCTGTGGTTCAATTTTATAAAGGAATTATCTTTATCCAATTTTACTCATTGTCCTCTACAAGGGCACTTTTCTTGGTTCACTATCCTCCGTAAAGGCACTTTTTTCTTTAGCTTTGGGGTAGCCCCTTGCACCTGTCGATTGAACCAACTGATTAAACTAACTTTGGTTTAATGGTTCAATCAGTTCAATCTCTTTATTTGACTAAGTCTTTTTTATCTCTTGAACCAAATGCATTGAACCATATGGTTATTGAACCTGTTGAACCTTTTAAACCAAAGTGGTTCAATGGTTCAACGGTTCAATGGTTCAAGCCTTCTTCTCTTTGATAAGTGTTTTGAAGTCGTTGAACCTTGAAGTGGTTGAAATTTGAACCTTTAAAAATGCACTTAACTCTTGTTGATGATGTTGAACCTTTAAACCCATTGAACCCGTTGAACCAACCAAGTTCAAGGTTTAATAGTTTAATGGTTTAATGGTTCAAACACTGCATAAAAGCTTATCGATAAACTCTTTTGGTTGAACCAAGGCATTGAACCAATTCTAGAAATGACTAAGTGTTGGAAACTTGTTATTTTGATTGAACTCGCCTATAGAAGCCTTTGAACCTATTGAACCTGCTGATTTTAGGCATGTTGAGTCTGTAGAAATATATCTACAGAGTTCATAGATTCAAACCTGTAGAGTCTATAGAAATGAGTCCATAGAATTGGTAGAGTCCATAGAAATGAGTTCATGGATTCCTTCTTGTGGAGTTCATAGAAATGAGTTCATAGATTTAAGCCTATAGAATCTATAGATTCAAGCCTACAGAGTCTGTAGAAATCTAAAAAAGCTTGAATAATGAAGAATTTGAATGCCCAAAACAATTTTTGAGAAGGGGAGAGAGAATTTTGGTCTGTTAAACCAAAATAGTTCAAATGTTGTCCCAAAAATGAGGGATATTTTTGGGGGACAATAGCTGGCTCTAGTTGGGGAACTTCCTTCAGTTGGAACGGCTGAGGGGAGTAGAAACCAAAATATCTAGTGCCTTGAAGTATGCCATTGGGCTATGGAGTCATGCTACCCAAAAATAAAGGCAATAAAAAAAATAGAACTAAAGACTATATAAATATACATATGTACAAGCTGATCTTATTTGATATTTTATGGATTGAAGTGCTTCAAATGCTGCCCATTGTAAGGCAGAGAGAAGAGCATGTCGTCTTGATATTTCAATAGGAAGTTGTTCTCACCATTTAGCTAATGGATAATAAATGGGCCTCTCTAAAGAGAATCAAACTTCCCATGCATCCCCTTTGGTTCTCTTCTCTTGTCCCACAATAGGACTTGATCTCCAACCTAGAAATCATGTTTTTTTGCCTTCTAGTCAAAGAGTTTCTTCACCAGACTTTGATGGGCAGCAATTCAATCCACCACCATAGTTCTCTACTCATCCAACTCAATCAAGCACATGATCCTCTTATCAATGGAGATTTCATATGTTTGATCTTCAATTGCCTTAGCTAACTTTAATGCTGGTAATTCTAGGGTGATTGGTATCTCAGCATGAGCCCATAAAGAAGTTGGAAATGAGACATACCAGTTACCTTATTTGGTATAATTTTATCTACCCACAAAGCATCAACCAATGCTTTATGCCATGTCCTTTGGTTGTCATCCACCAGCTTCTTGATGATAGTCATCAGGGTCTTGTTACTTGATTCAGCTTGTCCATTTCCTTATGGAAAGTAATCAAAAGAGTGAGAGAGGATCCCATAGTAAAAATAGAACTAAGTAATCTCTTGGGAAGTGAAACAAGCTGCATTGTTAGTAATAATCTTGATTGGGAACCCAAACCTAGAAATGATATTCTCCTTGAGGAAATTGCACACTACTTCTGAAGTAGCATGCTTGGTTCGGATAGCTTCTACCCACTTGGTGAAGTAGTTAGTTGTTGTAAGGACATAATCATGTCCAGCACTTAAAGATGGGTTTACAAATCCAATAAAATAAATTTCCCATTGATGTAATGGTTCTTCTATGACCATTGGCTTGCGAGGCAAGGTAGCTAACTTGGGTCTCCCAACAAACTGTTGGCACAGTTCACATTTTCTTACCCACTTATATGCATCTTGGAAAAGAGTTGGCTAGTAATACTTGTCTCACAAAATTTTATGGGTACTCACAGGAGCAAAAAAATGTCCTCCACAGGCCAAATTATTGAAGGATTCTAGAAGTTTGTTTTGATGTACCTTGTCCACACAGTGAAGGAACACTCCATCAATGCTCCTTTTGTATAGGCTATTGTCCCAAAGGACAAAATTAGCAGCTTTCAACTTGATAGTCCTCCTTTTTTTGTAAGATAGATGAGCATAACACTTGCCATAAGTAAGGAAATGAGTAATACCTAAATACCACTCATTCATAGTGGAGACAAAGAGGATTGTCAGTGTGTCTTCCACCTCTACTTCTTCATACTCAATTTTTTTGGTTTGTTATCAGTAATTAATTGGCATAGGCCTTTTCCTCATACCAGCTTTATTGCTTGATGACTAGATCAAACTCCTAGATCTTTGCAATCCCATTGCCTCTTTTCATCCCAAACTCCTATTGAGTTAGTATGGATTTGACTGTGGTATTAGGAACCAAGGCAATAGTGTGAGAATTCAAGATGTAGAAGCAAAAATGCTTGACTACCTTCACCACTGCATAAGCATGCTTCTCCATGTTTGAGTACTTCAGCTCATGATCTTTGAGAGGGTAGCTCATGAAAGAAATGGGAAATTCCATACCTTTTTTTTTTTTTGAACTAGAATTGCTAAAAGCATGTGTTCAAAATCATAACTGTATATGGTGAATTCTTTGTTGTAGTCTGGACAAACCAGAGTTAGGGCATGGGCCATAACTGTCTTGATATCCTCAAATGCTGACTTGCGTTCTTCAGTCTAGCTAAAGGTGACCTTTCCCTTCATCATGTTCATAATGTGTCGAGTCTTTTTAGTAAACTTAGGGATGAACCTTTGTAATAAATTCACCTTTCTAAAGAAAGAGTGAACAATAGTCTTACTTGTAGGTAAGGTAAGCTCTTGGATAGATTGACTCTGTTTGAGTCAATCTTTATGCCTTCTTTGGACACAATGTGTCTGAGAAGTTTCCCCTCTATTACTCCAAAAATTGACTTCTTGGGGTTTAATAAAATGCCATTTTGGCAACAGCACTCCAACACTTATTGCAAGTGGCATATATGATTTGGGTGATGCTTAGAAAAGATGGTCAAGTCATCAAGATAAACTACAATGAACTTACCCATCTCATCCTTGAAAGCAAGGTCCATTGCTCTTAGAAAAGTGGTGCTAGCATTTATCAAGCCAAATGGCATTCTTTGATAAGTAAAGGTGCCCCAAGGTGTGGTGAAGGCAGTCTTATATTGATTTGCTTCACCAACTTCAACTTGATTATATCCTAAGAAGTTGCCTAGCATTGATAACATCTCTAAATCAATCACTGTCTAAAGCACTTGATCTATGATGGGCAAAGGATAGTTATCCTTTAAAGATGACTGATTCAGATTCTTAAAATCTACATAGATATGAATTTCACCATTCTTCTTCCTCACAGGGACTATGTTGCCAATCCATGTGGAATGATGGATTGAAAAAATTATCCTATCATTTAACATTTTTTGTATCTCAAATAGAATAGTACCTAATATCTTCAGATTGTATAGTCTAGATTTTTTATTGTAAGGCACTGAGTTAGCCTTGAGAGGAATTTTATGGTGGATTTCATCAGGGATGAGAGACTTTAGGTCATCATAAGAGTATGCCAAAACATCCATGTAATGGTGAAGTAGGTTAGTAAATTTGAGTTTTTCCTCTATAGTACAGCACTTCCCAATGTTCACCATCTTGGGATTTTCCTTGGTACCCAAATTTATCTGATCAAACCCCTGGGAGGAGCTTGAATCCATTTACTGCTGTTTGATGAACCTATCATGCTTGTCAAACAATTTCTTAAGATAAACCAGTCCTTTTGGAATTTTATTCCCTTTTAATTGTAAGAATTCTTCATCTACATCTAAATTTATTTTAGGAGCTAATTCAAGTTTTTGTAGCTTACTACTTTTGAAGTGAAGATGTTTAAAGCTGTCTTTTTGTTCTAGAAAGGTGATGATTTGGTTGTCACCATTGAACACTTGCCAATGATTGGCATTATCAGGCACACTTGGTCTACAGACCAATTCAATAGTGTACATATTTCCTTTGAAATCTAGGTGAGGAACTAAGAGAGTTGTTGAAATAGCCAATGAATTAGCTTGGTCATTAAATTCTCTAGGAATGGCAGAGATGTTGAAAGCATCAAAGCTTTCAAATTGGTCCTAGACTAGATTGTAGTAATGACATAATCTCTCATTTTTTGTTTGATATAGGTTCCTTACCTAACAAATCACCAATTCAACATCTCCTTTGGCATGAAGGAGTTTGATGCCTTTATCTCGAGTAGCTTTCAATCTAAGTAATAGATATTCATACTCAGTTGTGTTGTTGGTGTTGCTGAACTGCAACTTATATGAAGAAGGAAAATATCTCCTTGAGGAGATATTAACACAATCCTAGCTCTTGAGCCAATAGAAGAATCACTGCCATCAAATTCTAGGATCCAAACATCATCAAAAAATGATCTTTCCTTAGATTTCTCCTTTCTTGGAAGGGGGAATTCTTGGAAGGAGGAATTCTTTTGTGTTTGCACTATGCTCTCTCACATCTTTTGCTATTTCATCTAAGTTGATTATTGGATCATCACCTTCAGGACTTTCATCTATTGAAACATGAATATCTTCTGTGGTTAAGAAGTAATTACCCATGCCTAAAGATTCAAACAAAATTTGAGCTTCAGGGGCTGATGTCTAAGTGACAACATATTTTGATTCCTTTTCAAGAAGCAGCCTCTACATGATGTCTTTGATAGGGATCCTTGCTTCAGACAGGTACATGCTCAATTCACCACCAACATCATTGAAAAAAATTTGCCCAAGTAGAATGCCATAGGATGCTAGGATGTCAGTGACTACGACTGTCATCTTGATTCTTTTGTCTGGGAATACTACAAATGCAAATTGGGCATCCTTGATTTTTCCTAGTAGAGGTACTTATTTGTTCTCCATGGAGAAACATCTTCCAAAGGTTTTGGTCAGTGTGAGTCCAAGAGATTCTACCACTTTGGCTAGCATGATGTTGTCAGATGCACTTGAGTCTATGATGTAATTGCTCAGTTTGTGACCATTTATCAATCGGGAAACATAGAAAGGCTCTATTTTTCCAAGGGCAACTAGAGGAGTAATGACAAGATTGTTTGGGATGGACATGTTCTTTGGCGAATCATGAGTTACCTTTTTGATAGCTTGTCCTATAGGGATGGTTTTATTCTTCACACACTGAACTAACCTATCCAACTGCTCAAGATTGGATTACAAGAATTCAAATTTAGAAATTTGAATTTTGGTCTTCTTGATATAGTTGATTATATCAAATGACTGAAATAGACTAAGAACAGAGGAAGGTAGTTCATCTTTTTAGTTTTTAGAATGGGTGGTACTAGTCCATGGAATTGAAGTTAAAAATGGAGGAATGCTTGATGTACTTACCTTTTTATTACTGACTGGATCCTTTGGCTAGAAAGGTAAAGAAGTTCCTCATTTGGCAATTGAAATTATAGGCTAAGAACTTTCCCCTATTTCTCCTTTATCAGCTTGTTGGGCTGACTGGTTCTGGGACTAGGTGAATATAGCATATGATACATCAACTACTTCACCTTTACCTCTGGATTCATCCTGGTAATTTAGGAAACCTATGTTGGAGTCACCAGCTAATTCTTCCTAGCCTTTTGTAAGGAGATCAACATCATTTTCTTGGTTCAATTTAGGCTAGAAAGAGAAATCAGATTCTATTTCAAGATATTCAACTACTGAATTGGTTGGGGGTGCTTCAATGGCAAGTTTCTCCTATGGGGGAAGAAGATGATTTGGTTGTCCTTGATTCCTGGTAGCATTGCCTTGGTATGATTGATTAGGGAATTTCCTTCTTAGCATATCTTGATTAGGAGCAAACATACCTTGGGCCATTTGCCTTTTCAAGGCTATCAATTCATTTTCTAGCTTTTACACCATTTGATCAATAGTGCCTGTAGATGAGTATTTAGAAGATGAAGAATAGTTACCTCTATTTGGGTCTCTCCTTATCTTTCCTACCAGGATAAGGTCATCTTATACCTCAATAGCCAAATCTTGAGCTGTAGCAAGGCTTATTTGGCCAGCATGTCTTAGCAGAAAACTCACTTTAGATAGTTGTGAGTTGATGAAGAAGCACTTAAGATTCTTAGGTGTAGGATGAGAAATGATAGGAATCTAATTTATGAGCTTGTCAAACTTAGAAATGAAATCCCTCATAGGCTCATGAGGTTCTTTCTTCATCTATGTGAGCTAGGCCAGCAAAGCATGTACATCTACAAGATTGAACCTGGCTTCAAATTTAGCTTTAAGAGTATCCCAGTCAGTCACTGACCTAGCTTATAGATGGTAGAACTAGTCTGCAGTAGCACCTTGTAGTGTTTCCATGAAAATCCTAACTACCACATCCTGAAATTCCACTCCTATTATGCTACAAGCTATGTTGAAGGCTGTAATGTGTTCATCAAAGTGAACTTTTCCATCCCCAAAGAATTTGGGGAAATTCTTTCTTGAGTTGCATGGAAGTTCATGTAGGGGTGGAGTTAAATTGAGTGGGCCAAAAGAGTTACCCCAAGGGCCTTAAACTGCCATAGTATGACTATGAAAAGGTGGTATAACAAATCTCAGAGGGGTAAGTATTGACAAAGCTTTACTAATAGCAGAAATGGAGGCTTTACCCAGTAATGGAGACTTGAATTTAGTAGGAGGAAAGCTCTTGGTTCATTGGAGGTGAGATGGTGAAGGAAACAGATCAAAATTACTTTGTTGTACCAACTTGAATACAAGGTCAATAATACCTTTAGCCCTTTGGCTTTGTGTATACTATGGATCTACTAGAGTGTAAAAATAAAAATGGATAAGAACTGGCACTACTTCAGCTTGAAGCTTGAGGCTTCAAACTACGTATTCTTCCCCAACTAGCATGGGGGTGGAGGGAGATGGTAAGACTAAAATGATAATGGGTAAGACATATAATGGGTTCACCAGAGTCTATAATGGATAAGGGTAGGGACTGCTTCAATCTAAAACTTGAGGCTTCAGATTGCACATTCGATCCCCAGCAGAGTCACCAAAAACTATTGGGTGAATATTTTTTCAATCAGCTAACTGATGAACAAAATAGGTCTCTTCAACCACAACAATAGGAAATTGGTCGACCAAATGTGTAGGTTTACTACATCAAAAGGGGACAAATCTCTCCTCTAATCAGGGGGGGTTCCTTGTAAATATGCAGGAGCTATATACTATATATATAAGCACAAAATAACACTCAGGAGTAAGATAAACCATACATCTCTCTTTTTTTAGAGATGATGTTCACAAATCAAAGGAGAAATCTTGATGAAATGATAGAAAGTACTCCTCTTTTTTTAGAAGTGTTGTTTAGCAAACAAAAGGAATCTTTTGGGTGGTGACAAACAACTGTAATAGGGTGTAGTAACACAACAAGATGAAATGTAGCACAAAGTCTCCACCTGAACTGCCAAAGAGTGAAATACAAAGGACAATGAGGGCACAAAGTCATCTTAAGATCCTTTACATAGGAATAGAAAGAAAACACACTAAAGGCAATTATGGGGGCACAAAGTCTCTCCATAGTTGGCTTCAGGACACCTTTTTGATTATTTTCACTAATTTTGCTTATTCAATTAAATGAACAAAAAATGTATTAAGGAAATAGACATAAGAGCAATTTCCCCAACAACTAAGATATTCCAACACAAAGTCTAAAAATTCACTTGTTTTATTATTCAAATAAGAAAATATGATCAAAAATTTGAGCTCAAAGTCTTAATAATGCCTTTTAATTTGGACAAAGTTTTATTTCTGATAACAGAGAGAGATATATCCTAAAATAATAAGAGAGAGTCCAATATATAGTGCTCCAAGAAAGACTTGGGCACTTTGTTTCAAAAATGTATTATGATGCATTCAATGTCTTTAATTCATTTTAAATTCTATCCATGGGCTATGCTAGAATTGAGTATCAGTTTTAAATATGGGCCGATTGATGTGTTTCCTTATGTGTGCATAGCTATTCACTCTACTCAATGCAAAAAAATAGGCCACACCATTGAATGTTCACACTCTTCGATGTCCACCTAGTGGACTATTTTACCTTTTAGAAACATATCTCATGCATGGATATTTTTTATCCTTCTTCATCATTCCCCTTTTACTGGCTGTATTTTTCCCTTATCTATGTGATTTGAGCTCTCGAGCTATCTCTTTGGTCAGTTGCTAAATTTGTTCACAGGGTCTATGCTTAAGACTGAATGGATCAATAGTTATTTCATTGTCATAAATTTTATGTGTTTGGGTCCATCATTGTTTGAAAGCCAATTGCTAGTTGGTTGCCCTGATTTTAACGTGTCTGGGCCCATCATCCTCCTTAGCAATTCCTGTGTCTTTCCCATTTGCTCTGGTTGCTTTCCACTGATCTCAAAAAGTGACACATGGTGTGTTCCACTATGAAATAAGTGAGGGTACATGACAACATCCACTTAAATTACAGAGGCTTTGGGTGTCTTTTGAGAGTCATATGGAAGATGACACGTGGTGGCATCCACTGAGTTTAACCACTCATTCGAGACCCACCACAGTCCTTACTCAATAAAAGGAAGAAGTTGTGGATGTTGCCACTTGGTGGCCTCCTTCAAGCTTTGTAGATGACACATGGTACATTCTACTTCAACTTCATGAGGGACACATGGTGGATTCCACTACAACTTTATGAGGGACACATGGTGCAATTCACTTCAATTTGAGCTTTGATTTTTCCCAGAGAGAACTTACCCTTCAGGGTCTTGAGAAATGGTCCACATTCCCTAGTGAGAGCCTCTTGCAAGGGTACCTACCCTTTAGGATCTTTTAGGTAGACTTCAATCTTTTATTTCCTTAACAGGTTTTTCTTTTTTTGGTGGACTTTTTGTTCAGACAAAAAGTCCAAGAAATTCTTTCAGATAATTTGTCTGAAGGAAATCCTCCTTCGCTTTGCCTCTACTTTCTATCAAGCTTTCTTTGCTTCAGGCTTATTTCTTCAAACAAAAGTTTGAAGGAATTCCTTCGGACATTTTGTCTGAAGGAAATGCCTTAATCATTTTGCCTTAGTAAATTTTCCACATTCTTTTCCTAAAAAGTGAACTATGCCCTCTACAAGGACTGTTCAAGCCTAGAAATCTCCTTCAGACTTTTGCAATGATGCATTTGCTCCTTGCCTACCCTCTACAAGGGTTGTTTGTCTTTGGTTCACTTTTCCAAAGGAATTCTCTTTGTCTACTTTTGCTCATTGCCCTCTGCAAGGGCACTTGGCTTGGTTCACTTCCCTCTGTAAGGACACTTTTTTCTTTGGCTTTGGGGTAGCACCTTGAACCTATCAATTGAACCAATTGATTTAACCAACTTTGGTTCAATGGTTTAATCAGTTCAATCTCTTTATTTGACTAAGTCTTTTTTTATCTCTTGAACTAAATGCATTGAACCTGTTGAACTCATTGAACCTTTTGAACCAAAGTGGTTTAATGGTTCAACGGTTTAATGGTTAAAGCCTTCTTCTATTTGATAGGTGTTTTGAAGCTGTTGAACCTTAAAGTGGTTTAACTTTGAACCTTGACAAATGTGCTTAACTTTTGTTTATGACATTTAACCTTTGAACCCATTGAACCCATTGAACCAACTAGGTTCAAGGTTCAATGGTTCAATGGTTTAAACACTGCATAGAAGCTTGTTGATGAACTCTTTTGGTTGAACCACGACATTAAACTTATCCTGAAAATGACTAAGTGTTGGAAACTTATTTTTTTTATTGAACTTGCCTGTAGAATCCTTTGAACCTACTGAACCTATTGAACCTACTAATTTCAAGCTTGTTGAGTCCATAGAAACATATCTATAGAGTTCATAGATTCAAGCCCGTAGAGTCCATAGAAATGAGTCCATAGAACTGGTAGAGTCTGTAGATTCCTTCTTGTGGAGTCCATAAAAATGAGTCTATAGATTTAAGCCTATAGAGTCCATAGATTCAAGCCTGTAGAGTCCGTAGAAATTTGAAAAAGCTTGAATAATGAAGAATTTGAATGCCCAGAACAATTTTTGAGAAGGGGAGAGAGGATTTTGGTTTGTTAGACTAAAATAGTTCAAATTTTGTCCCAAAAATGAGTGATATTTTTGTGGGACAACATATACCTATGATTCCTAGCATTCTTAGATAACACTTTCCTAACCTGATCATAAAATTCAACTCTTAATGAGAATCAAATCAATTGATCCCTAAAAGTACTCTTAATAGTAACCATGACTGTTATGTACTTCCCACTACTTAAGGCATCAGCTACTCTATTTTCCTTTCTTTTGATATAGATGATGTCAAAATCATAGTCGAAGAAGAACTCTAGCCATCACCTTTTGATGAGCATTCAAATTTTATTGGGTGAAGTTGTTCTTGAGTCCAAATTTATTAGTCTTGAATTCAAATAGTTTTACCAACAAATAATTCCTCCAAACTTGCAAATCATATTGCTACATGTTATAGGTCATGAGGGGCATAGTTCACCTCATAAGGATTCATTTTCCTTGATTCATAGGCTACTAATGCACCATCCTACATAAGGAATCCTCCAAGTCCATCCCTAGATGCATCTGTGATCACTAAAAATTGACCATTGGGATTGGGAACCATTGGCCCTCATGTTGAAACAAGCCTCCTTTTCAATTCTTAAAAATCTACTTCACACTTATTTGACCAAATAAGACTTTGATTATTCTATTGTAAAGTGGTAATCAATTAGTTATCATAGAAAAATTTGGAATGAATTTATTATAATAGCCCACTAATCCCATGAAACTTCATACCTAGTGGATATTATTTGGTGTTTACCACTCTATAATGGATCTTATCTTTGTTGTATCTACTAAAATACTAGTTTTAGAGATAATATGTCCTAGATATTACACTTTATTTTGGAAAAATGCACACTTGGACAATTTTCCATACAATTTGTGCTTCCATAAACATTGCAAAACCAATTCTAGATGTTGAATATGCTCTTCTTCATCCTTAAAATACATAATAATGTCATCTAGAAATACCAAAACAAAATGATCTAGATAATCTCTGAACACATTGTTCATGAGATTCATAAACATTTCTGGAGCATTTTTCAATCCAAATGTTAACACTATGAACTCATAGTTCCCATATTGAGTTATAAAAGTTGTCTTTGGAATATCCTCATCTTTTATCCTCAACTAATGATATCCTTCTCTAAGATCAATTTTAGAAAAGGCCATTGCACCTTGTATTTGATCTCAATATCATCTATATAAGGTAGTGGATATTTATTTTTTATAGTTTCCTTATTCAACATTATATAATCAATACAAAGGCAAAGAGTGTCATCCTTCTTATTGATAAAGACAACTAGTGCACCCCATGGTGACACACTTCATCTAATCAGCTCTTTTGATAAAAAAAATCCTAGATTTGAGCCTTCAATTCAACTAATTCAATGGTTTTCACCATGTATGGTGTTTTAGATTGTGGTTCTAATCTAGGTATGATATCATTATAGAAAACAAACTCACATTTGGGAGGTAATCCTGTCAATTCCTTTGAAAACAAGTAATTAAAATTCCTAAGGAAAGGGTAATATTTAATGGATGGTTCCTTATATTCTTCTATTTCATTTATCTTGAAATAAATTCTTGGCATCCTTTTCTTTGATCCTTCTTGAGTTGCATTTCAAAAATTTGCCTAAGTCTCAACTCTCTTTTCTTGCCCTAAATTTGTGTCTAATTTCTAAAATCATCTAGAGACTCAACCTTCTTTAGATATAAGTCAACCTTGGCCTTATGCTTATTAATCCAATTGAATCCTAGGATCACATCATATGACCCTAGTAGTACTACATAAAGATCCACTATTATTGTGAATTCAAAAAACCTATTGTCAGCTTCAACTAAACACTTGTCAAATTTGACCTTTGACTGATTCCCATATTGTACCAACCATGCATTTGTCATTGGTCTAGATTTTCTAGATAACTTATTTAGTATTATAGGAGCAATAAAAAATTATGTAACCTTTGTACCTATAAAAATGGAAACAATATGTTCAAACAAAATACCTGACAGTTTTATGGGTAAATCTTAAAATTCATTTTACTGATTATCAACTGTCAAATGAATACATTACTAAAAAATTCCATACTAAGGAGAAAAATATTTATTCCTTGACTTATCATGTGTACACTCATGATAAAAATTGTCACCTCCATAAATAAAGCAACCTCTAGGTGGTCCCTTCCTATCAAACTATTGGTTTCCCTTGAAACTATTACCTAGTTTCCTTTTACCTAAACCACTATTGAATCTACTATTATGAATCTTGAATTGACTTTTGAAGTCTCCACTCACCTATTTCTAGTTTTTTTTTTGTTAAATTTGTTTTAGAACTTCTAAACTTTTTATTAAACTTATCTCTGACTTGAGCAAGAGATTTTAACTTTTATTCCTCCTTAAATGCCTTCTCAAAGACTTGGCCCATGGTAGATGTCCCATGAACATCCACTTCATTGGTAATGTAGGGTTTTAATCCCATAATGAACCTATTAATTTTGAACTTCTCATCTACCTAATACTGAGCTACATATTTCAAAAATTTGGTGAACTATTCTCAATACTCATTCATTGGTAAGTATGCTTATTTAATATTTTAAAATTTTCAAAGCTTTAGGTAAAAGTATAACTGTGGAAGCCATCATGTTCTGAATAATGTCATGAACTGATCCCATGTGGTGGTGGTTGAGTTAATATTCATTTCCAACTATTTGTTGGCCCACCACATAGTTGTTTCACTAGTCAATTGGTAATCTCCCCAAACTACTTTAATGACTTTAGAGTAGTTTTGAATATTGAAATACTTCTCCATCTTAGTCAAACTTACTTCATATTTGTCTCCCATAATGGTTTCATCAAACTTAGGTGGATTCACCTTTTTCATATTTGTAGCTAATTCTATAGCTACATGTGCTCTGACATCCTAACGCACCTTCTCATGCTTCTACTCTTGAGTAATTTCATGTTCAGTAGGATGCTCTTTAAGGGCATCCTGATGAGATTCCTCTTCATGGCCATGAACTTCCTATTCTAAGGATGCAATTTGGTCCCTATTTTTAGTCATGGCTATGAGAATATGATCTAACTTTGTTGTTTACTTAGTGGAAAATTGGTTATGATCAAATAAAGGCTTATTATCACTAAAATTTGAAGGACCCTCGCTAGATGTTCTAGCTTACACCATTCTCCTTTAGGTTAAATAGAAGGATACAAAAATGTCAATGGACTTAGTAAGTCCTAGAGTTTTAGTTGCAACTTTGATACCACAATGTAACATCCCCACTAGGATTTACTAGAATAATACAAAAAAAAATCCATGTATTCAAAACTAGAATTCACCATGAGAATATAATTAGTGATAAAAACATACTGAATATGTTAACCATAAAATAGGCATATAACTATCCATTCAATTACCATTCACTATGAAACAAATAAGCAAAACTTAACTGCATACATTCCATAAAGTAATTACATAATTCTAGCCATGGTTGGTACAATATTATAGCCACTTCTATCAATGTACATATGTGTAAATAATTACATTTTCACCAGGAATAATGTTTCAATAATAAATACAATACTAGATACAAGGCTCCATGAAGCATGAGTCAAATGGACTCTAATATCTATGTTAATCTCAAGTGTAGTCTCTAAATAAGTACTATTGTGGGGAGTGATATCATCATCTAAGTACTTTTCACACCAACTATGGACTATGGATCCCCCTCACAATCCCCTAATCAGAGAATGGCCCTCCCTTCATGGATGGGTAGATAGTCATGATACAAAAATCCAAAAATATAAGATAGTACATGTGTGTTATGAGATAACTAATGCATGATGTGTACTTTAAATAAAATGCATTCTAACATGATATCACATAAACATGTAAATCATACATATGAAATTGTAATGTTTAACTAAACATAAATTTGACCAAAGTTTTTAAATAGTTACTAATCTCTAGAATCAGTCAAATTTATATAAATCACTTGATCAAATTACCTTCATTTGGCATTGGTGATGCTAAGTAAGCTAGTGAAGTCTATCTCACTACTTATTTAATACCAACAATGTGAGATTTTGTTAAAATAAAATATAACCAATAAATTCATATGGATTATTTATTATTAGTAGGCATGAAAACATGATAAGTAAATAAATAATCAAAGTACATACATTTAGTCCATCAAATGTTTTCATTGAATCTTATTTGTATTATTTATACATAAATAATAAACATAAAAAATTACATTCTATACCAACCAGGTATATTTTTCACTTAGACTACATGTTTCTAACTTACGTAAGTAATTCAAATGTATTACATTTTATGAGAAACAACAATATCATTGTTTTTTTCTATGTACACATTACTCAAACAACAAGCCAGTCATAATAATTTCAGAGATCAAATATCTCATAATAAAAGTCTTGTCTCACATGAAACATAATATTTCATTTATACAACTTGTACTTTTGGAAGGCTTTATGCATATAATCATAGTGTCTTATCTCTTAGGATTTTTAGATTTGGTAGTCAATAAAAACCATAATTATAAGCACACATCCCTATGTATAAATATATGCTATATATGTGTATGAGTACCTAAGTTCCTCATACATATATATTTCTTATATATATGCACCTTTATCAAATATATACATAATACTTACTACATAAATATATTTGTTCACATATACAAATATTGTTCTATCATACCAATAGTAATCTATATTTTCTAATCATAAATTCATATGAGTCTATCAAACTATTTATAATTTCCCTATTCACAAAATAGCATTTAAGATCAAACATAGGATTTCAACATCCTCAAAACCATTATTTTTATTCACTTATTTCAATTTAAAAGTCATAATACATTTAATAATGGAAAAATATTCAAAGTCTATTACCCTATTGTTTCCCAACTCAAGTCATTAAACTTTATAAACTTTCTCAAATTATTGATAAATAGAGTACTATAATCAATTGACTACTCATATCTATATTATGTTCTTTTTACTTATTGTAGGTTTTATACTATTCTAAGTTTCACAAGTATCAAATAAATAAAGCTAACATCCAAATCAAATTCATTATGAACCGTATAAAAACCAAACCCTTGCATAATTTATATGCTTATTTTAACCTTACAATCATCTATGCATCAGTTCAAATACGATAAAATATGTATCAGTCCAAGTTCAACTCTATCAACTTTTCTATATATAAAAACTCATATGCTTAAAGATACATTACTAGTTTATATATAGGGTTCAAACCAAATACCCTATCCAAATAAATAAAATACAAGTCACATGATCTGTATAGTATGTATGTGAGATATTAGTAATATAAATATCTAATTCGATGCTAATATCCATTTCTTATATATGATAATGAATATCTAAATGGTTATAATAGTTGCCTCACATAACACAAATTTTTATACTAAGAATACAAAGCTGAGATAGGACTTAACCACTTACTATGTCCATTCTAGCATAGTTCTATCTTATCCCTCAACCCAGTCATATCTAAATTATATAAACATAGCTTATCACACTAGGATTTATAAGAATATGCACACAGTATTGTTATATAGGATCATGGTTTCAAAAAAAATTAAACACAATCCTTATATGTGTGTGTGTGTGTGTGTGTGTGTGTGTGTGTGTGTGTGTGTGTGTGTGTGTGTGTGTGTGTGTGTGTGTGTGTGTGTGTGTGTGTGTGTGTGTGTGTGTGTGTGTGTGTTCATGATTTTTGATAATCATATGTACATAATTCATTTATATAAACTAAAACCCATTATGAATTTCATAAATGGCATACACAAAACCTTAAAAACATTTCATTCATTCATCAAACTAACTCAGACTTCTCATTTTTGCCCCTCAATAATTAAAAATATACACATAATCTTGTGTATTGTATGTATGCTTAGAGTTTTAATATATACTTAACTAAGCATATATACATAATAATGGTTTATAAAACAAAAATTAATCATATTTATTAAAACCATCTAACAGAGTCATATAGTTCTCAAACTTGGGCATATTACCATCACAACAAAATAAATCCATTTAACCCTAATGGTTTACTCAGATATAGTACTAGTATGCATTCTACAAGGATTTATGGGATATAAGTTTAGTTATGTGGATGGTCAAGCCATTCACAAGGCTAAACCTATATCAATAATAAAATGCAAATCATTTCCCAAAACCCTAAAAGACATATATGCACAATTTTTCTTGTTTCAAAGAATAATTAAATAACTTCACCAACCTTTCAATAGCTTATAGGTTGATAATGCTTAAACTAGAATAATCCTTTCCCTTCTCTCTATGCTCTTATTTTATTATCATCTTCATGTCTTTTCATGTGCCCTTTTCCATATCTCTTCTTATCCTTATTTTTATGTCTACATCTCTCATGCATGCAACACATGCAACTGTTAGCATAAATCTCATGGTTATCCATAATTCCATCATGAAGAAAATCCATTCTCCATAAATCTTGTTTACTTTTATAAGTTAATCCCATTTTGGCACAAATAATAAACCCTAAAATTATTGAATGTTCACCAAAAAAATTTAATCATTATTTTAATTTTTTCATGGTCTCTTTTTGACTTTACATACCTGAATATCAACTTAACTAAGTCTATTATTACAATCATTGCCAATGATAACTAACACTTCATAAGTCACCATGGTTTATGCATGTGAACATTGACTAGGGTTATTTCATGGGGTTAGGATAACAATTTAACCTTTGTAGTAACTTAGTAAACTTAAACAATCATTATGACTTTGAATAACAAACTAACTAGTATAAATTCAATGGTATTATTTTAACAGTAATGGTAAATCAAACAAACTGTTATACCAAAACATAATGTTATTATATCATGTATCCATTTGTTATTACCACTTTATAAGACTATCTGAAATGTCTTCTATCTATATTTTATATATTATTGCATTAGGTGGAAATAATGATATTTCTCGAAATATCATTATAACTAGTAATGCATTAAGACTTTAAAAGACATTTTGGTTAGTCTATAGATACTAGTAGATAATTATTAATAAAATAGATTTACTTTACTAATTAAGCATTAACAATCATAAATATGATAAAATGACATAGTCATACAGTAACATTATACACTCAATCCATATACTACAATCATAATACAATCTCACAAAGTTATATCCACATAAGCATTAAATTAAACTAGATCATAACTAACACATGTAATCAACAATCTAAATGTAGATTACACTGAAGATGTACTAAAACTAATGATTCAAACAATATATATATAAAGACTTTTATCTATCATGGTGTGTGCATAGGTTCTAGTTATTCCTCTATCCTCCCCCAACACATCCATCTATGCCATCCAATTTGATGATGCTCTCCCTCTATCATGCTCTATGGAATGAATCTCTCCTACATTAAACTCATGAAAAGAAGGTAGTTAGCTTGTAACATCATTATATATATCATAAAATACTATTATAAAAACTAATCAACATGATCACAATATAAAGTATATATAAATACAACTAGCTCATAGAAATAAAATCATGTAATCTAAGAAACATACAATTGTCTCATAATAGTCTATGATTTATTGCTTAATTAAATAATAATTAATCATTTTAAAAATCATAATAATCCATAGATAATTAGGCAAATTAGCTTTGTGAGAAATTAGGATGTGACACACCACCTAGATATTTTTTCAATCCAGAACATGAAAATGATCAAAAATATACTTTCTCAATAAGACCACATGAAACACATCATGCATTTTAGAGAGAGAGTAAGAGGAAGATTTGGGTGATAAGTAACAAGACTAATATTTTCCATGATCGACAAATCATGGAACTAGTTTAGATGCTTTTAGAAACATTATACACCTCTTTTGGGGTTTAATCCTAAAAAATACTATATACAACACTTTAAATTCCCTTGAATATTCTCTTAGATCAGCATATCCTTTTTCCCTATTATAGGTATATTTTATCTTTTATTATATGAGAGACATTTTACCATCATATTCATGTAAAATATATGGACCGTCAAAAACTTATTTTTCCAAACAATCCCAACCAAGAATATTATTACACCTTAGCCCATACAAGGCTTTGTAAGGTGATTTTATAAGAAAATGGTACGAGTTATTATTTGAAAATTTACCTAAACAGAGGTAATCTTACCATTTAGAATGTTGATCCATCACATACATTCTTAGCATGTTTCATACTACTTGATTCAGCCTCTCTATTTGTACATATATTTTAGAGTGGTATATTGAACTAAAGTTCAACTTTTCTCCAAAATCAAAATTAAATGTTTTCCAAAACTAAGAAGTAAATAATTTATCCCTTTCTAATTTAATAACTTTTTAAATACCATTAAGGTGAATAACCTCCTTCAAAAACCTTTTGGAAAGTATATGGCCATCATCTATAACTTACTAGCATGAAATGATAAAATTTATTAAATTTATGAATCTATGAAAACTCCAAAAAAATTGGAATTATATATCAGAGTATGTTTTGGATTCGTATTGGACTCAATTACCTCACTTGATGATTTAAGTGATAAACATTTAGTGCACTCACATACGTGCAACTAGAACCAAAGGAGGTGAACTGGGGTAATTAGCTAGAGGTAACTACATATAAAAGGTGTTATGGGGAAGTGTGTTATCTTAATATATATTTTATGGGGTTTTGGGCATATTAATGTATGCATACATGGATAGGACCTGAGTGCCATATATGGCAATCATACTTCCATATAGGACCATTTCTAGGTCCTTAACCCTAGGCAAATACCTCACTCTCCTTAGTGGGTTTTAGTCCCATTTAAGGATGGTTAAGTTTAAGGATTAGTTTAACCAAGAAGGATAACTCTAACATCCTAAGTTATCATTTAGGTTAAAATAGGTTTATGTTAGAAGTATAGGTTTTTAACCGCATAATTAAACATGATTTTAAACAAGTAACTAGAAATCACTTCAACACATGTAGATTTATAAATAATCATGCAAAAAAAACAATATCACATAAAGAGATGAGAAGCATTATATATAATAGTTTTTAGATCTGAGATGAGCAACATCATGCAAGAAAAAAAGTAATAATTTTTAGATCTAATATATGTAGCATTATACATACCTTTATATATAATCAGGTATGTCTAAAATGAGTTTTAGAAGTGAGGATTATGTTTATGTTTATACATGCACCAGTAACTAGTAACATTTGAATAGTTTATGTATAGCTAGAAACAACTAAGAATCCCATATACCATGCATCTATGTAATTGGATTCATAATATATAAAGTGATAAATCAAAGATAATTGTTATGCTTAAATTAAGACTATGTATTTCAGAATCAAAACAACATAATATGTATCTGATTATCTATATAATATAACCAAAATATTATTCTTGCATTAAAATAAAAAACTCCATATTGTTATCAATTATACGTAATATGTTTTCAATAAATCTTGTGTACTTGTTTAAGTAAATCCTACCTAAGATAACACTAATAAATCTAATTTGAATATCCAGATTGTCTAATTAAACCAAAGAATCACTACTAAAATGATAGTTGGGGTTAACAAGATACAAGAATTTATAATAACTCAACATGATTATAAATAAATTTTGAAATAGTAGTTACACAATTAATAGCATTAACAAAATGTTTTTATCTACATGAAGAGTGTTAAAATAATTATCTAATAACTTTAAGTATAAGTGTAACACCTTCTAAATTAGTCATCTTACCCTTCAAGCAATACTCAACTTCCATTTAAATTTTGCATCCCATTATCAACACAGGTTAGCACTAACATGGTTAACTCGTAAGAATCAATATTTCATACTATATAACTCAAATATCATTACTAAAATTGACTAATCAAAATAAAACATAATTAGCATAAAAAAAAATTACCAACTTAGTTTATGTGTATGCGATATCTCTGAAGCATCGAGTAAAAATTGAATGAACTAGACAAGCCATCCTAACTAGCCCTATGAGCCCAACCATCAATGGCTCTTACAACCCCAACCATAAGTAGGATGGTGGTTATGGAAACAAGGGATGTGAAGGGGATTTTGAGCAATTGGATTTTAAACTAGAGGACATCATGATAATAAAATAATACAAAGAACTACAATTATTCCATTTTGAGGTGAGATGGGAATAATTAATCTATCTTCAATACAGATCAGAAGTAGGGATGAATAACATGTCTATAAAATGATATAGAATGGATTAAAAACTAAACCATTCTATAGTCTTTGATTTAACTACCTTGGATCCCATCCAAGTTTACGATCAGCCTTAACCATCTCGACTACCAAATTATACCAGGTATACAATGTACCAATTATTTTAATCATTTAGGTCTAGTCTAGAAATGGGGACCAATTGACTATGAAAACGTATAAAAATCACAAAAAAATTATGAACCACATAAAATAATCTAGATAAGCCACTTAATTCATTTAGATAATATAATAATTCAAACCATAATTAATATAACATTTCCAATATTCACAAGTTTAACATAAACCCAATTAGTCCATAAATATAAATAAAAACCCCTTCAAACTTCTTCAACCCCTTCTTAGGTCCAGTAGATTATAACTAAGTATATTCATGTCAACTTAATAGATATGAGCCATTAAGTCTTATGTAGGAGCCAAACACACACAAAAACCACCAACTTAAACATGCCCATAAAATTCAACATGTTTGGTTGAACCACCAACCAATCACATCATCCATAAAAAGAAACAATCAAGGTAACAAAAAAAACCAATCAACTATGCCTTTATAAATCACAACGCAGTTATCAAATGTAGTCAAGTTATTAAAAACTCAATAAAATTTTAACTCCAAGGCCATGGCATATACATAGTTAACATATATATTCAAAAGCTCCACTACAAGTCATATAAAATGCAGTCACTTTAACACCCTAATTCATGTGACTATGTCATTAAGAATCATGACACAAAATATAAACATAATCACATATATTAAAACCCAATGACACATGAATATAAATGTAGTCAATATATTGAAAAAAAATCCCAATCGGCATTATCAAAAAGATTCATATCATGGTTCTATTCTACATAGTCAAAGATACAAAAATAAATACCCAGATTAAGATAAATATAACACAACATGGTACTCGCAAGTGATTAACATCAATATTTTATGAAATATTCAATATGACCTCAAACCCTATAATGGCTTCAACAACTTAATAAACCAACATGAAATATATTCTAGGATGGAGTCAATATAGAAACCATGTTAAAACAACACTTCCATGATTTTAAAATAAATAAGCATAGTTACATTTAAATCAAATCAATATGAAATGAATACATAGTTAAATATACCGAAACTGAGACCCAAATAAATATCAAGTGGTTCAAAAAAAACATAGTCACACTCAAAATAGTTGTGTATAACACACACCAAAATTTTTTCAACCCATATTATTAAAACCCCAAGTCAAAACTCATATCATACTTCATAATGGCAACAAAATCACTATTTTGGAAACCAAACCATCCATAAAGATCTTTACATGTAGACAGGGAATAAAAATAACACATTTTTATAAAAATAATGAATCCCAATAAGAAACTAACTCCATTAGTCCACATAATGATATAAATAGATGGATTCAATTGACCAAGTCCACACAACCATTGCACACAAACACAACATTCTATAACTATGCAAAATGAAACCATAAAAACATCACAAATAATTTTATGGAATAACATAAGGTTTTATATATAGATCAAAGTAGGAAAAATCCACCAACCATCCATTTTTATCATAAAGTAAGCCATCCTTATAAGGGTAACAAAAGATTATGAACCTAAGAATTTTATTTTCAAAAGTATAGTCAACAAAATATATTAAAAATCCAAGATTCACATGATACAACCTAGAATAATGCATCCATTTGTATTTTTAAATTTTATATGAAAAATTTTAAATATCAATTCATATCAAATCTTGTCAAGGTATGCATATGCATCTAAAAGTCCTAAGGCTTCCAACTGTGTATGCAGCCTTTTCATTTTACCAAGTTTGTATCAACAAAATCAAAATAACTAAGCAATAATATGACTATCCTAAAAGTGTAGAGAGATAAATCTCAAAATCTAATAAGATAGATACCAAAAACTCTAATATTTTTAAGTTGTGTCCAAAATCTAATGTGACCATAATAAAAACTAGTCAAGTTTCACTATTCTCCTCCTTTCTTTTCCATCTTCTTAACCCCATCAACTCTTTTTGTCCATCACCTAACTCCCCATTCTATCCATCTAGTTTCCCCATACCCATTCAATGTTTACATTGAATTTGAGGAAAGATAAATCCTCCTACATCCCTAAAGTAATCCCATACCAAATTTTCCTTCAATGTAATGGTCATTAATTGACCTATCCCAAAGGATCAATCCACCAACCCAAAAATCTAGTTAATGAAAATAAAGGTTAACACTTTAAACAACATAATTAATGCTTATAATGTTGTTTAACATCCTAACCCCCACAACCTATGCCATCAACCAACATAAATTCTAATAAATCAATTAACTATAATATGCCACTAGCCCTAAGTTAATTAAAACAAATGATTTAAACCAATTAAATCATGTTTAATATCTATGTTAATTCTATTACATAATATACCCAAGCCACATAACAACCATGCCACCACTTTAGGAATATAAGGTAATTATATAGTTTAATAAATATTCCAAGGGGTGTCAAGGGTATTTTCAGGTAGGTCCTAGGTAATTCATCCACTTAGATGAGTAGGATACACATGTGTGTAGAAGTGAACAAGATTTTGCATAGAAAGAGAAGGTTGGAGTTAATCGTAGATGTGAAATGAAAGACTATAGTTGTAAACAAATAACAAAAAATAATGACTTTTGACAACAAGATAAGAGTACAAAAATACATAATAAAATGCAACAAGTACCAATGTCATGATAACAACATAATTCATGACCAATTGAGATGTCCAAAGGATGGAAAACATAACCAAAAATAAGTATACCTATCAAACTTGTCTGACTGCTCAAAATTTCTTTAGTACTAAATGTATCATTACCATCATCTACGTAGCTCATAAGATAATCCTTACAACCATAAAATTACATCAACAATACTATATCAAAAAAACATTAAATAATTATAAAATATAAATAACATTAATAGTAGTAATAATCGATAAAATTATCAAGTGTAGAGTCAAACATGTAATCTAAATACTATTGTAGAAAGTACCAACATATAATCCAACTAAATTAAACAACTAGTGATCAATTTTACCACAATAATAAAAATATTTTAAAAATAAAATAGATTATAAAAAGGTGGGGTCATAACATTCTCCCCCTTGAAAGGGAACTATCCTGGTGACTTAGTCAAATAACCATGCATAGTGTTTCCTAAAAACATATGCATCTTTCTAAGTAGCACTTTTTTCTCTTAGTAGGTCCCATTGCACCAAAACCTATTGTATATATTTATTTTACATCTTAATGTTGTGATGGTCTAGGATTATCATTGGTTCTAATTGGATATTTTCCTCTTCTATGACCTTTAAATGAGTCCAATCCAAAACATGATATGGATTAGGTATATACTTTCTTAGCAAAACAACATGAAATACATCATGAATCCTTGATAGAGGAAGAAGAGCCAGCTGATAAGCAATATGACTAATATTTTATATAATGTTGAAAGGCCTGACAAATCATGGTACTAATTTGAAAGCATTGCTAAGATTTATAGAATTTTTATGTGATCTAAGATGCAAAAAAACTTTATCACCCATGTTGAATTCATGTAGATTTCTCTTTTCATTGGCATAACTCTTTTGCCGATATGAATCTAATTTTAAATTATGCCTTATTAATTCCATCTACCTATCATATTTTAGTAGTAAATTAGGTCCAATAATAGATCTATTTTCCAAGTTATCTTAACCAAGATAAGTTTTACACTTATGTGCATATAGAGCTTCAAATGGAGCCATCTTTATTGCAGAATGGTATGAATTATTTTATGCAAATTAAACTAAATGGATGAAATCTTCCCATTTAGTTTTTTGATCCATGGCATACATGTCCAACATATATTCAACCACTTATTTGAGCCTTTTAGTTTGTCTATCCATTTTTATATGATAAGAACTAAAAGTCAGCCTTATTCCAAACGTTGTAGTCAAGGTATGCTAAAATATTGAAGTAAATAACTTGTCATAGTCTAAAATAATCATTTTAGGTATGCCATGAAGTCTAACCACTTCTTTCATGAAACATTTTGCAAACATGAAAGTGTCATCCATCAAATTTCTTGTAATAAAGTGACTGATTTTAGTGGCCTTATCAATCACCATAAGGATAGTATCATACTTTCTACATGATTTGGGCATCCCCACAATAAAATAAAGTGAGAGTGAAACACACTTTTCTCTTGGAATACCATGAGGGTACAACAACCCTCCTAGATGGTAATTCTTAGCTTTAACCCACTGGTATTCCAAGAATTTCACCATAAAATTAGTGACATCATGCTTCATTCTAGGTCAAAAATAGAGCCTTCTTAGCTCATGAATCAACTTTGTGACCACTAGATGAGCATAATAAGGTGTTGTATGCGCTTATTTTATCACAAAATTTCTCAATTCATGTAAACTACGTACATAAATTCTATTTTTATGCCTTATAAGGCCATATGTTACAATAGAAAAATCATCAAATATTTTTACTACAAGTTTGTTAGCTAAACCTACTCTTACATCACAGAAAAATTCATCTATAAGTTGTTCCAAATTAACACTTCTAAAATTGCCCTAAATAACTGACAAGGTAGAAAGATAAATGACACAATTCTCCTTGCATTTGACATATGATATATACATGTCAAAATTGATCAAAACCTATAGCCATCTACACTAGCATGAATTTAAATCATCTTGAGAAAATAAATACTCAAGGCTATGGTGATCAGACTTTACCTTGAAAGGCTTTCCTAGTAGAAAATGTTTCCATTATTTGAGAGCATGAACAATGGAAACAAGCTCCATGTCATACATAGGATAAATTTTTTCATGATCTTTTAATTTATGTTACTTTTCCATCTTGGGTCAAGATGCCTCCATATCCTTTCTTAGAATCATTAACCCAAACTTCAAAGTTATCATTTGGGTTTGAGATGATAAGAATAGGTGTTTTTATAAGAAGTACTTTTAGCTTATTAAAAGCCTCCTCACATAGAGGGGTCTGCACAACTTTCTTGCCTTTGCATTGCAAAGAGGTAATGGGATAGGCCACACTAGAAATGTTTTCAATAAAATGCCGATAATAACCATCCAAACCCATGAAGCTATATACTTCATGCACATTTGTAGGAATAAGCTAATCTTGAATAGATTTAATTTTTACAAGATCAACAAAAATGCTAGCTTTAGAAAAATGTGACCCAAATAATGAATTTTAGATTCATAAATTACATATTTGGAGAGTTTTCCATACAACTTATGTTGTCTTAGTCTTTGTAATACTAAATGAAGGTGTTGATTATACTCAAACTCATTTTTAGAATAAATGAGAATCTTATGAATAAAAACCAACACAAACTTATCCAAGAAGTCTCTAAATATACTATTCATAAGATTCATCAAAGTTTTAGGTGAATTAGTTAGGCTAAAAGGTAGAACCATGAACTCATAATGTCTATAACAAGTTTTAAAAGATGTTTTATGAATGTCCTCTTCTTTGATTCTCAACAAATGGTAGCCTGATCTCAAATCGATCTTCAAGAAGAATACAGGACCCTTCATTTTCTCAAACAAGTCATTAATCTTAAGCAAAGGATAATGGTTTTTTATTGTTACCTTATTTATAAAGTGGTAATTAATGTAAACCCTTAATGTACCATCCTCATTATTCATAAAGACTATTAGAACACCCCAAGGGGACACACTTGGATAGATTCTTCTATTGTCCAAAAGTTCTTATAGCTAAACTTTTAGCTCTAACAAGTCAACCACATTCATATGGTAGGAGGATTTAAAATCAAGGGAAAATATAGGCATGATATCAATGGAGAAATCAAATTCCTACTTAGGCATTAAATTCCTAATTAGGAAGTTTCTTAGGAAAAACATCCATGAATTCCCTCAAAATAAGAAAATCTATGTGTACCAACTCTTTTTCCTTGGGCAATTTCTATAGTTAGACTACATAAAGCTTGTAGCCTTTCCTAAAATCCCATTTTAGTTGTAAGGCTAAGAGTGTTTTACGTCTGGTCCTTGTATACCTTATATAATTATATAATTTGGTGAAGGTCATTGATACACTACACTCTTTTTCTCAGATAATCAAGAATGGATTAATATTTATGTAGCCAATCCATCCCAAGGATGAGATCATAAGACCCTAAAGTTGGAAGGAAAATATTTACCTTATTTTTTAAGACACCAAGATCAAGTTTTGCTTACTCCAAGCAGTCAAGAATAGGCACTTTCTTGTTGATACCGAAATCAACCTCCCAAACTTCTCTTATCAAGATAGGTTTGATTTTATATTTTTAGTAGTAAAAGAAGAGATAAAATAATTAGTTTCACCTGAATCAATCAAAATAGTCAAGGGAAAACCATTTATTATACCTCTATTTTCAATTGGAGTGGCCTAAAAATTAACATTATGATTATTAACAACATATACCTTATGATTGGCTATTTGGCCTAATTTTAGTTTAGGATAGTCCTTTTTATAATGGTTGTCACCACATTCCCATCACACAATAGGTCTATAATATGCTACAAGAATGGTATTAGCACCTGTGGCAAGTCCATGTTGGTTGCTTTGATGTTGTTTTTTCTTATAAGAATCAAATTTAGAGGATCCATGGGACATGAAATTTTTGCTCTGATTAGAAAACTTGTAATTCTTATTGCCACTATAAAATCTATAATGCTAATCTAATTTATAAAATTTCTTGTTCATAGGAGAAAGGCTTTTTACTTTAGACTATTGCATGCTTGTCTTAAATTCTTATCTTGCCTTTTCATGAGACTTTTCTTTTTCTTCAGCCCTATAGGCTAATTCAATTAATGCAGCCAAAGTCCTTGGGTTTGTCATATTGACATCATGCATCTATATTTCCTTGAGCTCAATTTTTAACTTAGTAATCTTGGTTTTTTCATCATACATATAGTCAACATGACACAGTAAATTTAGAAAATTGTTTTCATACTCAACAATAGACATGTTTTCTTATTATAAAAGTTGAAAACCAATGATTTTATACTCTTTATAATTTGTGTTCAAGTATTTTTTATGAAACTGAGTCTCAAAAATAGACTAGGATAGGTTCAAGGGTTAGTATCCTTCAATGGCATAAAAGTGATTCCATCATAAAGATGCAAGACCAACTAGTTGATAGGCTACCATTTGGCTTTCACATTCGATGGCATGTTATGCAAGTTGAAATATTTTTATAAGTGTACCAACCATGCATCAACTATGTCACCTAATTTCTCACCCAAAAATTTAGGTGGTGAAAGATTATTTAGTTCTTTGATGATTGGGTCAATGGTGATCAAAGGTAGTTCTTAAATCACAGGCCCTTCTACTTACCCCATTTCTAATCTAGGTACTTCCTCTTGGGATATCCCTTCTAGATTGTTCAACATTTATTTTTGTTATCAATATTTCCTTATAAAATATTAAGGGCTATCAATATTATACTAAGGATTTCCTCATGGTTATCAGTTAGATTCCCACCAATTACATCAATATTTGGTACCTTAGTATTATTTTCAGCATTATTCATAGACAGTTCTTATTAGATACGAATGGGGTTGTAGCCATGATGACCCCTTCCTCATCCTCTACCTCTACCCCTAGTTGGATTTATATTAAAAAGGTTATTATGGATGTTACCTCTACTTGATTTCATTCTAACCATATTAAGAATTATAAAGTTATAACTCAATAGATTACAAAATTTTAGAAGAAAACTCATTCCCAAAGTTCCCTAGAGCAGAAAACTGCTTTGATATAAGATGAAACAACTCAAAAAAATTAGAATTGTATATCAGAGTATATATTAGATGCATATTAAACCTAATTACCTCATTTTTTGATGTAATTGATAAACATTAAATGCACTAAAATACACATCACTTGAACTAAAGGAGGTGAATTGAGTTAATTAGCTAGATGTAACTACATGTAAAAGGTGTTGTGGGGAAGCACGTTACCTTAGTAGATGTTTTATGGGGTTTAATGTGTATCAATGTACACATACCCAAATAGGACTTGAGTTCCATATGTGGCACTTGTACTTCCACATAAGACCATTACTAGGTCCTTAACCCTAGGTAAATACCTCACTCTCCTCAGTAGGTTTCAATCTCACTCAAGGATCATTAAGTTCAAGAATTAGTTTAACTAGGAAGGATAACTCTAACATCCTAAGTTATCATTTAGGTTTAAATAGGTTTATGTTAAAATTAAAGGTTTTTAACCTCATATTAAACATAATTTTAGACAAGTAATCATAATTAGCAACCATAAATCACCTCAACACATGCAGATTTATAAAAAATCATGCAACAGGAATAATATCACATAAAGAGATGCAAAAATTTAAACATTAGGTTTTACAATACTACCATCTGAATTTATAGACACCTCATGACATTTGAGGTCACCACACCATTGTTTCAATATATCATACAACATTCATTTATTAAACACGGATGCCATTATTTAGAATAATGATTAATGATATAGTTATGATCAATATCATTATTCATCAAATAACCTTTAGGTAGTCTAAAAATGAATCCATATAATGACATTATATTTTCATATCCAATACAAAATTATAAAATAAGAGAGCTCAAGACATAATTTATCCAAGGTAATTAATCAATCAATCCTTAATTATCAAATCATTTTAAGAGAAAGAATCTATGTACTAATCTAATAGTTATGTCATTCATAGATAACTATATAAGAATGGAATAAAAAAAATTCATACAATGTTCCCATAATAATATAATTAAATGCATACAAAATGATCCATAGCATTCTATACTTAAGCTCATGTTTAAATGAACTAGAAGAGAACAACAAGTGATTTACATACAACAAAATGCAACACAAACACATGCAACAAAATTTAGTTGAGTTTCAAGTTGAGTGGAACGCACATAAAATGTTCCACTTAAGTAACTTTTACAAATTTATGTTTGGAAATCCATGGGTATCAAGGAAATCATGCTCAACTATTGGAAAGGAAAGTGGAAGCATATGCAACCCAAGGAATAGAAATCAGCAAGCATGCATGTTTTTGTCATATGTTTACTTAATAGTAAATGAAGTAGAAAACAACATTCAGCTTGATCATATCATTTGATTGAATGTATTACAACTTTAGATTCAAAACAATACATTTGAGACCTTATAACTTCATTTTGTTTCATAACTAACATACACATAAATATTATGCATGATTATGCAACATCTTGATTAATTAAAGGAATTAGATTGACTTATAATTAATTTAATAATACATATAGGAATAAAAGTAATAGTTTTTAGATCTGATATATCTAGCATAAATACCTTTATATGTAACTAGGTATGTCCAAAATGAGTTTTAGAAGTGAGGATTTTGTTTATGTTTCTACATACAGCAACAACTAGTAACATTTGAATAGTTTATGCATAGCTAGAAACAATTAACAATCTCATATACCATGCATCTATGTAATTGGATTCACAATATATAATTTGATAAATAAAATATAAATGTTATGCTTAAATTATAACTATGTATTTTATAATCAAAAGAACATAATATATACCCAATTGTTTATGTAATCTAACCAAAAGATTATTCTTGAATTACAATAAAAAAACTACATATTCTTATCAATTATACACAATATGCTTTCAAGAAATCTTGTGTAATTGTCTAAGTAAATCCTAATTATTATAACACCAATAGATCTAATTTTAATATCCAAATTTTCTAATTAAACCAAAGAATCAATACTATAATGATTATTGTGGTTAATAAGATACAAGAATTTATAATAACTCAACTTGATTATAAATAAATGTTGGAAGAGTAGTTCATTAATTAATAGCATTAAAAAAATGATTTATCTACATGAAGAGGGTTATAATAATTATCTAATAACTTAATATACCTAAAGTGTATCACCTTCCAAGTTATCCATCTTACCCTTCAGGCAATACTCAGCTTCCATTTCAATTCCACATCCCATTATCAACACAGGTTATCACTAAAATGGTTAACCCATAATAATCAAGAATGCATATTATCTAACTCAAATATCATTACTAAAATTTAATAAGTAAATTAAAACATAAATGACATAATTAAATTACTACCAACTTACTTTTTATGTAACTAAAATCTCTAAAGCATGGAGCAAAAAGTGAATGAATTGGACAAGCTCTCACAACCACCGATGGCCCTTACCAACCCAACCATCATTAGGATGGTGGTTGTGAAAACTAGGGAAATGAAGGTAATTCTAATCAATTATATTTCCAATTAGAAGACATCATGAAAATAAAATAATACAAAGAAAGACAACAATTCCATTTTGAGGTGAGATGAGAATAATTATTCTATCTTCAATATAGATCAGAAATAGGGATGATTAACATGGTTGTCAAATGATATAGAATGGATTAACAACTAAACCATTATATAGTCTTCAAGTTAACCACCTTAGATCCCTATCCAAGTTTACAATTATCCTTAACCATTATGACTACCAATTTATACCAGGTATACAATGTACCAATTATTTTAATAATTCAAGTCTAGTCTAAGAATGGCGACCAATTAACTATGCAAATGTATAAAACTTTTAACCAAATTATGAACAATGTAAAATAATCTAGATAATTATCTTAATACATTCAGATAATATTATAATTCAAACCAAAATTAATATAGCATATCCAATGTTCACAATTTTAACACAAACCCAAGTAGTCCATAAATACAAATAAAAACTCCTTCAGACTTCTTCGACACCCTCTTAGGCCCAATAGATTATAACTAAGTATATTCATGACAAATTAATATAGATGAGCCATTAAGTCTTATGTAGGAGCTAAGCACATACAAAAACCACAACTTAAACATGCTCATGAAATCTAACAATAGCTTTGGTTGAACCACCAGCGAATCACATCAACCATTAAAAGAAACAGTCAAGGTAACACCAAAAAAACCAATTGATTATGTCTTTAGAAATCATGACATAGTTATAAAATGCATTCAATATATCAAAAACCCAATCAAATTTCAACTCCAAGGCCACGGAATATACACAATTAACATATATATATATATATATATATATATATATATATATATATATATATATATATATATATATATATATATATATATTTAAAAGCTCTGCTACAAGTCATATAAAATGCAATCATTTTAACACCCAGATTCATTTGACTATGTCATTAAGAACCATGACATAATATATAAATGTAGTCACATATATTAAAACATAATGACACTTGAATATAAACATATTCAATATATAACAAAAAAAATTCCAAACAACATTATCAAAAAGATTCATGTCATGATAATATTATATGCAGTCAAAGACATAAAAAGGACCCAGATTAAGATTAAGATAACACATGGTATTCACAAGAAATTAACATCAATATTTTTCAAAATATTCAATATGATGACAAACCCTATAACATATTTAACAACATAGTAAACCAATAGGAAATATATTCTAGAATGGAGTCAATATAAAAACCCTATTAAAGTAACACTTCCATGATTCAAAAATAAACAATCATAGTTATATTGAAAGTAAAGTAATATGAAATAAATACATAGTCAAATATACCACAACTGAGACCCAACTAAATATTAAGTGGTTTGAAAGAAACATAATCACACTCAAAATTATTGTGTATAAAACACACCAAAATTCTACCAACTCATATTATTAAAACCCCAAGTCAAAACTTGTATCATACTTCATAACAGAAACACAGTCACTATTTTGAAAACCAAACCATCCATCAAGATTTTGCATGCAAACTAGGAAGAAAAATAACACATTTTTATAAAAATTAAGAATCCCAATAATAAACTAACTCCATTATTCCACATAATTATATACATAGATAGATTCAACCAATAAAGTCCATACAACCATTGCATACAAACATAACATTCTATAATTATGTAAAACAAATCCATGAAACCTTCACAAATAGTTTGATGAAATACCCATAAGGGATTACATACACAACAAAGTAGGAAAATCCTCTAACCATCCATTTTTATCATAAGGCAAACAATCCTTACAAGGGTAACAAAACATTATGAACCCATGAATTTTCTTTCCAAAATTATAGTTAATAAAATACATTCAAAAACCAAGATTCACATGATACAACCCAAAATAATGCATCCATTTATATTTTTCAAGTTTATATGAAAAATGTTGAATAACAATTCATATCAAAATCTTCTCAAGGTTTGCATATGCATCTAGAAGTCTTAAGACTTTTGGCTATGTATGCAACTTTTTTATTTTTCTAAGTTTGTATCAACAAAATCAAAATAACTAGGCAAAAATATGACTCACTCAAAAATTTAGAGAGAAAAATCTCAAAATATAATAAGATAGAAACCAAAACCTCTAATCTTTCCAAGTTGTGTATCCAAAATCCAATGTGACCACCATAAAAACTAGTTGAGCTCCACTATTCTCCTCCTTTCTTTTTCATCTTCCTAACCCCATCAACTCTTTCCATCTACCACCTAGCTCCCCATTCCATCTATCTAGTTTCCCCATACCCATTCAATGTTTGCATTTAATGTGAGGAGAGGGAAATCCTCCTATATTCCCCAAGGCGATCCCCTGCCAAATTTTCAAGGAGTGCAATAGTCATTAATTGAACTATCCTGAAGGATCAATCTACCAACCTAAGAAGCCAGCTAATGAAAATATAGATTAACACTTTAAAAAACATAATTAATGCTAACAAGGTTGATTAACATCCTAACTCCTACGTATTATGCTATTGGCCAACATAAATGCTAATAAATCAATTAACCTTAATATGCCATTGACCCTAAATTGATTTAAAAAATTATTTAATCTAATTAAACCATGTTTAATATCCATGTTATTGCCATTACATAATATACCTAGGCCACATAAAAACCATGCCACCACCTTAGGAATATAAGTTATTTATATAGTCTAAGGAATAGTCCAAGGGGTGTTAAGGGTAGGTCTAGGTAGGTCATAGGTAATTCATCCACTTAAGTGAGTAGGATCCACATAGGTGTGTAGGAGTGAATAGGAGTTTGTATGAAAGGATCAAGTTGGATTTAATCATGGAGGCAAAATGAAAGACTACAACTATAAATAAATAATGAAAAATAATGACTTACAATAATAGATAAAATTATAACAACATATAATAAAATGCAACAAGTACTAATATGAGGATGGTGAGATAATCCATGAATAACTTAGAGGTCCAAAGGATGGAAAATATAACTAAAAGCAAGTATACCTATTAGACTTTTTTGACTATTCAAAATTTCCTTAGTACCAAGTGTACCATTGCCATCATCCACCTATCTCATAAGATAGTCCTTGCAACCACAAAAGTACATCAATAGTACTATATCAAAAAATTGATAAATAATTATAGAATCAAAATAACATCAATGGTAGTAATAATCCATAAACTTATCAAGTGTAGAATTAAACATATAGTCCAAATACCATTGCAACAAGTACCAACATATAATCCAACTAAAGTAAAAAACTAGTTAGCTTTACCATAATAATAATATTATTTTAATAGTAAAATAGATTATAAAAAGGTGGGGCCATAACAGAATCATTACTAAAATTTCATCATGTATACAATGAGATTTGGGCTATCCTAATATAAAATAAATATATATTACCACCCACTTTGTTTCTATAAAAACATGAGGATATAAAAAAACCATGTGGATGGAAGTGTTCAATTCCAACATGCTAACTTTCAAAAACTTTTGCTAAAAAAAAGCTACATCCTTATTTATACAAGGTCAAAAGTAAAACCTTTATAGTTCATATGTCATTTTAGTGATACCTAGATGATCAAGACATTTACTAAACATATGTTCTCTTGAATTTCCTGAAATAGGAACAAAAATCCTACCTTGATTCCTCTAAAGTTAATTTCTTAATCCACCATTTGTTTGGCTGGTTCAACACTAATTTTATTGTATTCAATTACTATTAATTATTGTTTTAGAATAAATTTAAGAAAATTGAGATTGAAATAGAAATAATAGTCAAATATGTTCTTATACTAAGGGCATTAACCACCCTATTTTCATTTCTCTTAACATACGAAATCTGAGTATCAGAATTACTAATGAATTATGTCTATCTACATTATTTTTTATTTAATTTATCTTGGGAAAATAAATTTACAAGGTTGTGGTGATTATATTTTACCAAAAAGTGCTTCCTTAGTTGAAATCATTTCTACTACTTGAGAGCATGTACGACAACAACCAATTCAAAATCATGCATTAGATAATTTTTTCATGGATTTTAAGCTTATGGGACTAATAGTAAAAATCCTTTGCATCTTGAGTCATAAGCATCATCCTAGATTTTAAGTTTCCATTGGGATATAGAATAACAATAATAGGATAAAAATTAAAAAAACTCTTTCAAATTCTTAAAAACTTCATCATATTTAGGGGTCCATGAAAAAATTTCCCATTATTTTGCAAGGAAGTGATAGGGTTAGAAATTATAGAAAATGTCTTAAAAAAACCTTCTATAATAACCTGGTAAACCAATGAAGCTACACACTTTATGCATAATTTTAAGGGTTTACCACTCCCTAATGGATTTAATTTTATTAAGGTCTATTGAAAGACCTTCCTTAGAGATAATGTGCCCTAAATAATGAATTTAATTTTTGTATAGTGATCTCTTAGAATTTTACGAAATAATTTGTGATGCCTTAGCCATTTTAAGAATAAATTCAAGTGATGTTCATGCTCCAATTCATTTTTGGAATAGACTAAATTTTCATACATAAAAATGAATAGAAAATGATCAAGGAAGTTCTTAAACATGTTAGTTAAGAAATTCATAAAATTAAAAGGAGAATTAATTAAACTAAATGGAATAACCTTGAACTCATGGTGGCCATACCTTGTTATAAATAATATTTTATGTACATATTCATATTTCATGTGGATTTAGTGATACCCTAATTGAACATGTATTATAGAAAATAGAATTATTCCCTTTATTTGATCAAAGATATCATATATTTTAGGGATAAGGTATTTTATTAATAATGACTTTATTGAGAATTGGATAATCAATGAAAATTATAAAATTACCATCCTTATTCTTGATGAATACAACCAAGAATTGCCAAGGGAATACACATAGCCTAATCATCCTCTTTTTAGTCAGCTCTTGTAGTTGAACCTTGAGCTCCCACAAATATAACACATTCATATGATATGGATCCTAATATGGGGGTGAAAATATTAGTATTATATCAATGGAAAAATTTGAATTCCATTTAAGGAGGGAAACCATGAAATTCTTCAGGTAATACATCCATGAATTCTCTCAAGACAAGATAGTCCTACAGAGTTAGTTCTCTTTCTCTAGAAAGACCATTTAATTTTACAGTGTAAAATTTATAACCATTTTTTATTACTTTTTTTAACTACAAATCTAAAATAATATTTCAATCTACATGCCTTATGCTGCCTTGGCATTCTACTGGACCATATCATCAAGGCATTACACCTTCTTCCTGAAGTAGTCAAGTTTCAATTGATGTTGTTATAACCAATCCATGTCTAAAATCAGGTCATATGATCCTATAAGTTATAAAAATATATTTACATGATTCTTAAATATTTCCAAATGTAATTTCTCCTACTCCAAACCTTATATAACATGCATTGTCTTACCAGTATTTAAATCTACATCCCATCCTTATCGTGATTTAGAAGTTTTTTTTTTGCATTTAAAAACAATTGAATGTGATGAAGTTATGATTAGGACCAGAGTCAATTAGAATATCTAATTAAAAACCACAGATTATACCTTTGGGTTCTATAAGATTTGATTGAAAACTAACATTCATGTTATCAAAAATAACATATACTTGGTGATTTATAGGCTGATTACCCTTCAACTAGGATAAATACTTAATGTAATGGTTATCACCATATTCCATACATTCCATAGTTATTCATGGAGGAAATCTAACTAAATTATCTTCTATATTTGGGTCATGAAAGTTCATTTATTGTTGATTATGGTTTCCATCATGTTGCCTCACAAAATTTTGAGGTTTGGGAACTCTATTTAGATTCTTAAATTTTCTTAAATTGTTATTGTATTTAAAAACATCATTATTTGGATCATATTTATTTAAATTTTTATTTATTTTGGGAATGGAAGACTTTGGCTTATATGGAAATTTTTGGTTATTATATTCCTAACTTTAATTTAGGTGATACTTTTCTTTCTATTCAACATGATGTGTAGATTTAATCATAGCCACCAAAGTATTAATATCTTTCAAGTTTATGTCATGAAAAAACACCTATAATAAGCCCAATATGAACTTCATCACCTTGGTTTCTTTAGAATGCATTTAATTTACATAATTTAATAAATTAAGGAAATTTTTTTCATATTAGATAACAATCATTGTTCCTTGTTTCAACAACTAGAATTAAGTAATTTTATATTATTTATAATTCATATTAAAATACCTTTCATTCAACTACCTACAAAATTTATCCCAAGATAAAGCCATTGGGTCATAAACTTTAAGATAACATAGGTGGTTCCATCATAATGTCACATCACCTATTGACTAGTAGGATCCTATATGAGCCTTATTATCTGAACCCATGTTATGTAGGATGAAATACTTTTATAGATTCACCAACCATGGCTTTGAAAGATCTAAAATTTCTCCACCAGAATAAGTAGGTGGTATAATTTTCTTAAGATTTTTGATGATGGGATCCACCACATCATGTTGCTTATTATTGAATTCTCTTTTTATTTATTCATGCCTACTTATTTCCTCCAAATTATCTAGATTTACCATTCTTTATCCATATTCTTCCATTTGTACATGGATGTTATGAACTATGCCCAAGATGTTGTTTAGGACAACATTATGCCTAGAATGATCTTTAATGCAATCTATGTTGGCATCACTACTAGTATTGTGTTATTAACAACATTAACATCATTTTTAGTATCATCATTAATATCAATATGACCATTATGGCATGAACATTGTAATTATTGCCACCAATGTCATTATTGCTAACATTCACATTGACATCATTTTCAAAAACATCATTTCAAAAATTTATATTTCTTAAGTTTCTTCAAGCATTACCTTTATTATCTTGTGTCCTTACCATGCTAATAAAAACCCATAAAATTTTATCCACATAATTTCCAAATAACCTTAATGTATGAAGTACATTCAAATACCACTATCACAAACCACAAAAATTGTTATATAAAATTTAAATCTATTTAGGGTTGTGAGTATATAATACCAATAGTCAATACTACATTTTTTACACATTACTAATAGTTTTACATTTTATTCACTTTATTGATCAAGTTAACATATGTGGTATGATGGTAGAGTCATATAAGACCTCTTTTTCATCAAGGCCAACATCCACCTTAATCAGAAAGAAAAAAAAATTAACACTTATTAAATTTGTATTCAAGGTTAAATATTCCCAATTCACCCCCAAGGGTTGTGATTTTGAGGTAAGATAAGAAAATAATACTTATTATAATTAAATGTCAACACCTTCTAAATGATACATCATTATGGGTTAGGATAAGACATAAAGGATAGCTTAATGGACTAAGTCATTTGCCTTAAATAACTCCAACATTAGGTTTTGTTAGCCCTTGGAATAATGGGAGAATAATTCAAAAAATATATTTAATGAAAAAAACCTTGATTTATTTGTGTACATAGTAAGCTTAAAAAGCTTAAAAAAAGGAGAGATGGTTAAAAAACCAACTAATAGGTAAAACCACCTAGACAACAAATAAAACATTATTACATAAAACAAACTAATACAAAAGATAACTTTGGATTATGAAAAAATAATCCAACAAACTCCCCCTTGATCCAAATGGGTATATCATATGAATGAACTAAAGTAATGACTCTGAAGTCATTAAAGGATCCCTGTCATAAATTTAAGTGGTGTATTGTAACTCTTGCACTGACCAAAAATTGATGTCACTCCATAAAGAAGCTCACCCCTATGAGTTGTGGAAAAAAATGGCTAATGAACATAGTGAAGGTCTATTCATCCTCAGTGATCATCATGTTGTACTTTAATGGAAAATAATCATGCATGTCTAACTACATCAATCCACATAATGTCCCACATAGGAACCCATCCAAATAACAAACCCATACTATGTATGGCACATCTCCTTAATGTGAAACAAATGTTGTTGACCTTTGCTAACATTGAAGGTGATAGTAACCCTTTTCAATTCATATTATCATTGATGACTGATCAAAGACCAACAAATGCAATATCTTCTCCCCCTATCAAGTAAGAAGTGAGAATTTGTGCACCAAGAGAATCAAAATTGACTAACACTACCTACTCCATGTCATGAAAATCAAATGAGAGAAATTCAAAACTAAAAAAAACTAAAATAATAAAACTACTACCACCAAAATTGATATTCAAGCATGATCCTAAACTCTGAGTGAATAGCTAATTAGAGAAAGGAATAGTCCTCCAACCTCCAACTGATCCTCTAACCTCCAGTCACTAATCACTTAAAATATATTATCATTTCCATCTAGACCATATACCTCAATCATGAGGCACATCTCCTGATTAGATGAAGTATTAGAATATCCTAAATAACTAGAGTAACCAAAAGATCTATCACTAGAATGACCCACATAATTTGCTTCATTTTTTTTTACATGGTGAATAGGGTCATCAAGAAAGACATACATATGTAAGATGTCCAATACCACCACATTTTAAACATCTAGGTTCTTTCTTATGTCTATGGGATCCAGAAGAACATGAAGCACTAGAAGAACTATGAGAAGAGTGTTTGTGATGATGCCTACATTTGGAAGACCTTAGAGAGTATTGATGTGAATGTTGTGGAGACCATCTAGAATGGTGTGGAGAGTGCCTTAGAGTGACTCAAAGATTATTTTAGAGAGTGTTTCTAAGACTATTTTTGTACATGATGATGATATCTATGATGAGACCTATTCTTTGTATAGTGAGCCTCTTTAATAGGCATACTTTTCTTCTTTATAAATTATCTTTCATCAATAAATCATAGATAGAGTCAAATGTGGCACCATTAAGCTGAAACATTTCAACGACATTTGTGTATGTGGAATTAAGCTAATTTAATGTGATATAAATAAACATGTCATCATCAATTTTTCCACCAATTATGCAATATTCTTGTTTCAATGTTTTCATGCAGGAGAGATATTTAGATACATATTCATCAATACTAAGCTTGTTATTAAGTAACTGCATTAAGAGATCAATATTTTTATAGGTAGGTTGTTTGTCATAAAGATCTTTCCATGCTTTCCATGCACTAGTTTTAACTGATTCTATATGATTGATAACCTATTTAATGCAGGATAATTTTAACAGTGTGAGTGCATGCTTATCTCATTTTTGGTACTCAACCAATTTTCTAGCTTCAATCAATAGTGTGGTTTATTTATCAATGATTTCCCACAAATCATTAAATATGAGAGTGTTTTCCATATTTCTACTCCATTCTTTATAGTTTGTATGTGACAATTTTCCATTTTCAGATATGAGACTGACAATTTTAGCCATGATGCAAAAAGTACAAGTAAATCAAAGGAATGCTTTCACCTTCAAAAATTGATTTTATTTACAAGAATACAATTATTTTTAGATTTTGTCAAAAAAATACACCTTATAACTCCTATTACATCCTTATATCACCTTTTTAACTTCAATATAACTCAGTTGTAGAATATTTGATCAAAATATTACCAAAGGGTTTTGAACCCTATATCTCCACTTATGAAAATAAATAACAAAAATTCTCTATCCATTTGGTCTTTAATCAATATAAATATTTAAAATAAATACATGCTAGATAACCATTATTTTTCAAATGAAAAATAATTTTAAAAATATAATGTAGATGGTAAAAACTTTCAGGGAATTTATGTATTGTCTTGCAAAACATTTCACTTGAGCTTTCACCGTACCTAAGAAATTACTTTATGGGGTCCACGTTACTAATTTTCATTCAATTTTAGGTTTTAAAATTCACACTTAGTATGTAGGATAGGTTTTTAGCACATACCACATCATTTTTCCAGCACACAATGTCATTTTTTATCACAAAAGCTTTCAAAAATAGGAAGAGCAGATTTAGAACTCAAGTTGAAAATTTAAAAAAAACCCAATCAATGCTATCATCTCTCTATATGTCCATGCTACTTCCTTATTTTTCCATTATTCATATGGTGTCATGATTGTGTTCCACTACACTTGTTTCCTATTAAGCACTGTAAACCTCTTTTCATGCATTGTACATGTCTATTAGTTTTTTATGTTGACCTCTGCACCACCAATCAAAGATTGTAGTCAATGAAAAAGTAATTACTTTGGTTGTGCTTGAATCTCATAATGTTTGAACCTGCATCTACTAATATCTTAGAATTATAGAATCATCCTACCATTGTTGTACTAGTTTCAAGTTACAGGAAGCACTTCTACTTTGTTTTTAATCTCCATAGTAGTCAAGTGAGTTACATAGCACAATTGAGATAGATATGTAAAAAAAATACTTGATACTAGCAGTTTTCACAGAGTGTCATAGATTATTAAAAACTCACAATCCTCCTTCATGGCTCTGATACCATTATTGGCCCTTAGAATAATGGATGAATAATTCAAAAAATATATTCAATAAAAAGCTTTGCTTTATTTTTGTACACAATAAGATTAAAAAGATTATGGCAATGGAAAGTTGGTTAAAAACCCAACTAATGGGTAAAACTACCTGAACAACAAAAAAACATGATTACATAAAATAAACTAATACAAAAGATAACTTTGGATCATGAAAAAATAATCCAATTGGTTTAATAACAATAATCAATAGTTACTGAGAATTCAATGGTTTAAAATCCATGAGGAGTAAATGGTGCCTAATCACTCATAACATCTTTAGTAAATTAGCCTACAAATTAAAACATTTAGAACCCTCTATTCATCATCGAGTTAAATTATTTACATAATGTGAATACCATAATAATATTAATCATATCAATTTAATAGTTTAGGTTACTCATTAGTACCTCACCATTGAGTTCCTTGTTTAACCATACAAATGACCCAACTTTAAGTTAAGGCCACCCAATGTTGTCTTTGTTGTTATGAGTAAAATATAATTATTTTACATGTGACTTTTATTAATGTAAGAGACAAAAAAATAGTAATTCTTATATAGGTTACCTTAAATTTATAAGTTACTTTTATTCAAAACTGGGTAAGATAAATAAACTAAAATTAGAAGGGAATATATTTTATAATTAGTTTTTATCTAGATTCCACAACATCATCAAGATTAGATAGGTAACCACATCATATTTTATTTAACTTACTCAATATTATGATGTAGTAAATCATTTGAACTAAAATTCATAATCAAAGACAACTCGATTACTTTTAGTCTCTTAGACTGAGTGCTACATGTATATTTTCTTTATACTTATTACTTAATCATGTCATAGACCACCATCATAACATCATGATTATCATAAGACAATATTTTATAATTAAAATTTACTAATTAAGTCATCATGTAGTAGTAATAAAGAGTTAAAATAGAAAATTAACTCTTCATTTCCAAATTAAATAATAGTACTAATTCCTAATTGAAATTTATTAGCATACATGAACCATCCATCAAAGTAGTGATACACACCTTTCAATTTTGAAAATTCTAAACTATAATGAAACTATGAAACATGATTTTAGGATGATGGTGAATCTCCAAGATCAAACCATTAGTCAATAACTTGATTTTAAAAACATTATCATCCATATAGTAACACTATCTAATTTAATCTAGGTAGTATGTTGAAGGAAAACTATCGATGGGCGCTCTTTCAGAATTTGAATTAGTTGGTTCGCAGGTAGGTGGGAAAATGGTTGGGGAGAATCTAGTAGGAGGTATAGACCCTGGAGGAATTGTAGGGGGTGTGGAAAAGAATGTTGGGTTAGAATCTTTGCCTGATGTGGATAATGGAAAGTCTATGTGTGTTTTTGATCCTTTTTGTGGGGTCAGTGTCCCCCCATTGGATCATGTGGTGGGGTAGGATCTCGAAAAAGAGAGAAAATGTTGATTCTAACAAGGAAAAGTCCTTAGAAGGGATGAAGGTAGGGTTCTTAGAATGAAGGACTTGGTCATCTCTGTTTGGTAAGAAACCTACTGGAAAATCTCTTTTCCCGCTGGTGACTGCTAAGTCTTGTTGGGAAAAAGGTGAGTTTCAAGTTTTTATTCCAGATCCTTTAGTTAATTTTTTTGTGTCTTCCATGGATTTCACCCTAGTGGGTAAATTTTTAGGAGTAAGACTAGATCTAGAATCTCTTAGAAAAATGGTTAAAAGGAATTGGGTTATTCGTGGAGAGTTAGATATTGCACCAATGTCGACTGGTTTTTTATTGTTTATCTTCAACTGTAAGGAAGACATGAATTTGGTTCTTAGTGGAGGACCATGGTCTTTTGGTAAATGTTCTCTTACTATTAAAAAATGGGAGCCTAACATGGATCTCTCAGATTCTTTTTACTTAACTAGTCCCATTTGGGCTAGACTTTCTGGTCTCCCTTTGGAATTTTGGCATGAGGACATTTTTAAAGGTATTGTTAGTTCTTTTGGGGAACTTGTGGCATTGGATAATGCTATGACTTCTAGAACCAAACTTCAAAGTGCTAGACTTTATGTTAAAGTGGTAGATCTGAATCATCTCCTAGAAAACGTGGAACTAATATCCAAGCTTGGTAAAAAAACTCAAGAAATTTTTTTTGAAGATTTGCCTAACTCTTGCTATGCTTGTAAGAAATAGGGGCATCTAGTTAAAAATTGTCCCTCCAAAATTAAAAATTATCCTAGTAGTGTTTTGGATGGGAAAAAGACCAAGGCCTAGAAAAATAAAGTATGGAAACTCAAAGAAGATCATCGCCAAGAACAAATGAATAATGTAGATTCTAAATATCCACATGTTGAGGTGGATAAAGAGCTTTTTTTCTGAAGATTCTAATGTTCTACATGCTGAGATGGATAAAGAGCTTTCTTTTGAGAAAGTAAACTCTGAGAAAGAAGGATATGGGTTGTAATTAGAAATCATAATACCTGAACAAAGAAAAGAGGAGCTGACAGATCTATCAAAACAAATCATTATCTATCAAAGGATAGAAGATCAATGGAGAGATGTAGATGACAAAACTGTGCTAGAGGAAGGTGAAATCTTGGCTAAAGATGGAAATAAATCAGAGGAGGGAGATCTTATTTTTTCTTAGTCCAAGGAGATTCAAGTGTTATCTCAAGCTGATAATGACTTTCCTTTGGATGAGCTTCCTCCCCTAGAAGCTATGAAAGATAATGGAGAAAACTCAAAGCACAAACTAAACCAAAGAAAAAGGGCTGAAAAAAAGATTAATACTAAGGGGGTAGAAACTAGAAGTAGCAAAATAGATCAGCAAACTAAGGATAAACTTCTTGCTTCTACTCTAAATAAATTTGAAAAAAGAGTTGAACAACATTCTAAGGTGAAACTAGATGTTGGTTCCCTGGACAAACCTGGAAGAAGATCCACTAAGAAAAATAGAGAGTTAGAAAGTATGCAGAATATTGTTGATGGTAGGCAGGCAACTATTCTGGATTTTACCCCTAAAAAATAGATATGAAAATCATTACTTGGAATATTAGGGGGCTGAATAGTATTCATAAGTTGGATATTGTTAGGAATTTTGTTAGAGAACAAAAGCCTAATTTTCTGTTGCTACAAGAAACTAAGATGAATAAAGAGAAAGCGGAATAGATTAAAGATTTTAAAAATTATTCTATAAATGCCAGTAGTTCAGAAGGTGCATCAGGGGGAACTCTGATGTTATGGAAGAAGAATTATTATTCTAGAACCATTATGATTGCTAGTAAATATCTTATGATAGCCAAAATTACTAGTGTTGACCAAAAGGAGGGTTGGTATATTGTGAATATTTATGCTCCCAACATTAAGCACCTAAGGAAAAAGGTCTAGGAGTCTGTTTCTAATTTTAAAAGTAAGGACTATTTTGGATGATGGATTATAATGGGAGACTTCAATGTACCTCTCTATGATCATGAGAAAATGGGAGGTAATGCTACCCAACTGGAAGGGAGATTGGATTTACTGGAGTTTATAAATAAAGAGGGTTTAATGGATATGGACCTCCATGGAATTCAGTTTACTTTGAGTACTAAGAGAGTTGGTTATGAATGTATTCAGGATAAGCTTGATCGTGCTCTTATTTCTCCTGATTGGACTAAAGAATTCATTTGCAAGTTGGAAGCCTGCCAAAAAATTGGATCAAATCATTTTCCCCTCATTTTCACTACTGCAAAGATTAATCTTAAAAAGAATTTTCCTTTTAGATTTTAGAAGATGTGGATGCAACACCCACAGTTTGAAAGTAAATTGGAAGAATGGTGGAGCATTGATATTGAAGGCACGACCCTCTTTAGAGTTTTTTCTAAGTCAAAAATGTTAAAAGGGAAGTTAAAATATGGAATAAGAACAACTTTGGGAATATCTTTGAGAACAAAAATGCTATTAAGAAAGATATTCTAAAAATATAGGAAAAAATTCAGAAGGAAGGATATACTTCTAACCTCCTCATTGAAGAAAATGAAAAGTTAGCTCAATATCATGACATCATCACTAAAGAAGAAATCTACTAGAGACAAAGATCAAGGTTGTTATGGTTGAATGAAGGAGATAAAAATACAAAAAAATTCCATCTATCCAATCTTAAGCATAGAGCCAAAATTCATATATCACACCTAAAAAAGGGAGACTTGAAGATTATAGAGGATAAGGCCATTATGGATGAAATGGTGGCTTTTTTCTCTTCTCTAATGAAGGTTAATCCTAACATCAATTTGGATAGTCAGGCTAAAATCCTTAGAGTGATTCCTCCTCTAGTTTCAAAGGAACAGAATAAAATGTTAAGCTCAATTCCTAAGGATGATGAAATTTTCAAAGTTGTTTGTTCTCTGGGAGGAGATAAAGCTCCTGGTCCTAATGGATTCCCTATTTTTTTCTTCCAAAAACTTTGGAAATTTGTTGGTAAAGATGTATGTGATGTTGTGAAGGAATTCTATGGAGCTAAATAGATGCTTAAGGAAGTCAACTCCACCTTTTTGTGCCTAATTCCAAAGAAAATTGGTGTTGATTCTCCTGATCATTTTAGACCGATCAGCCTTTGTAATTCTTTTTATAAAATTATTTCCAAAGTTCTTACTTCTAGACTTATCCAAGTGATTCCTTTGATTATTGTTGATCAACAATAATGGCTTCATCCTAGGTAGACAAATCCTTAACTCTATCATCTCTACTCATGAGAATATTCACTCCTTGTCTTGTTTTAATAATCAAGGGTTCATTATGAAAGTTGATATTGTTAAGGCATATGATAGAGTTGATTGGTCACTTCTCTCAAACATTCTATTAGCTTTTGGCTTTGACCAAAAGGTTGTTGGTCTTATTCATCAATTGATTTCCACCTCCTCTATTGTTGTTCTAGTTAATGGAAGCTCATCTCATTTCTTTTATCCCTCTCGGGGATTGAGACAAGGTGATCCTTTATCCCCCATCCTTTTTGTTATTATGGCTGATTGTTTGGGGAGATATATTGGGGACTTGGTCCATAGAGGTTTCTTTAAGGGATTACAACCTTCTTCTCATCCTCTAATTTGTTCATATGGATAATTTTTTGATGATGCAATCTTTATGGGTAAGGTTGAAGTTAAGGAAGCCAAAAATTTGAAGCAACCTATTAACTTATATTCTACTACCTCTAGTCAATTGGTTAACTAGAATAAAAGTGTTGTGTTCTTTATCAACACCCCTATCCAGAGATAAAATAAAATTGCTAAAATCCTTGGATGTTCTATAGGATCTCTCCCCTCTTCTTACTTGGGTCTTCTTCTTGGCCTGAAGGTCCCTGATACCTTTCAGGAAGATCTTATTAATAAATTTAGCAATAAACTTGTGAGATGGAAATGAAATCTTTTAAGCCAGGCAGGTAAGTTAACTCTTCTTAAAGCTTGCCTTCAAAGCATACCTATTTATGCTTTAAGCCTCTTTAGAATTCCTATGAAATTTGCTGAGTCTATTGAAAAAATTCAAAGAATTTTTCTATGGACTGGTACTGAGGAAAAAAGGAGAATGCCTTAATTGCTTGGGATCATGTTTGTAAACCTATTCATGAAGGGGGATTAGGAATCAGGAAAATTAGAAGTATGAACAAAGCTCTTTTAACCAAACTAGGTTAGAGAGTTTACCATGACAATAAAGAGTGGAGTACCATATGGAAACATAAGTACCTCTTCAATGCTAAATCCCTTCCTAATTTCTTCTCTTCTCCTGATGTTATTCATCCTTCTTCTATATGGGGGGCTATTCAGGGGACCAAGAAAACTCTAGAAAAAGGATGTTCCTAGAAAATTGGTAATGGGCTTAAGGTGAAATTTTGGGATGATGTATGGTTAAAGGATCATCCCTTGAGTGGATATTTTCATGACAAGGGTTTAGTTGATCGATGCAAGTAGAGATATGTCATATTAGTCAGACATTATGAATAGAATGATTCCTGGGTGAATTTAATTGATGTTAATCAAGGCTTTAGTAACATATAATTATCTCTTAATGTTGTCTCTCTTTATCCTTATCTTGAGGATAATATTATTTGGCATGCTGACCCTAGTGGCCAATTTAAAGTTTCTACTATCTTTGCTTCAAAGGAAAAGGGTAATCAACCTTTTTGGTCTCATGCCTGGATTAAGTGGCTCATCCCCAAAATTAAAATTTTCTTTTGGACTTTGCTTCAAAATAAAATTCTGACCCTTGACAATTTTCAAAAAAGAGGTATAAATGTGGTTAATAGGTGTATTTTATGCAAAAATGGATTTGAAGATAGAGACCATATGTTTTTGAATTGCTCTTATACCCAGCTGGTGTGGACTGAGATTCTTAATTTTTGGGGTATAAAATGGGTCCATCAAAACAATGTGGAACTCTCTTTTAAAAGTTGGTGTTTCCCATCTAAGGATCTTGATGCTCTTTTTCTTTGGAAACTAACTCTCCCTCATCTCTGGTGGGGTATCTGGAAAGAAAGAAACAATAGAATATTCAGGAGTAAAGAACTTCCAGGATGGGTGCTTGGTCAGAATATCATTAGAGCCATCAAGGAGAACTTTAAATCCTAGAGGGGTTCTAATCAAACCTTTCAATTTGATAACCCTTTATGAACTGAAGGGTCAAATTTGAAAAATGATAATCTAAGATCGATCATAAAATGGTATGTTCCTCCTAATGGATGGATCAAAGGGAATTTTGATGGAGCAGCTAAGGGAAATCTGAGAAGAGCGAGATGTGGAGGGGTCTTGAGAGATCATGTGGGAAATGTAATTGATTCTATTACTATCCCAATTGGTAATTTGAATAGCCATATTGCTGAAGCTACTACAGCCCTCTACACTATTAAATTAGCTGTTGAGTTGGGGTATTCCAAATTATGGTTGGAATGTGATTCTTTGAATATTATTAATACCCTAAATAATAAAAATTCAATCTCATGGTCTATTAAGGCTACGGTTATGGAAATAAAAGCCTTAATTCAAAAATTTGAAAAAGTGGCCATATCCCATACATATCGAGAAGCCAATGGGGTCACCGACTAGATAGACAATCATGTTGTTCAAATGGGGCATAAGGTGAGGTGGCTTGATGAATTACACAAGCACGTGGATCTTAAAGTGCTTATTAATTATGATGCCATTCATTCCAAAGTGGGAAATATTTGCTTGGATTAGTAATTTAATGATTTAGTGGAGTGGCCTTATGGTTGTTAGATTGCCTTCCCCAAGGAGGTACATTCATGAGAATGTAATGTGGTTGTTGCATGTATCATCAAAAAGGTGAATTCCATTTCAAGTAACAAATAATTGGTTCCTTTCTCACTTCTGTGTTTGGGTGCTTCTGGTTTTTCATTTGCTTTGCAATATGAGGGGTGAACTGAGGAAGTAAGAGCCCAAAAAATGTGAAGATTGGAAGGCTAGATAGGATGTATGGAAGATTCTACAAAAAGGGAAGGTGGTCAGTTATATGGAGCATTTGCATGGCTTTAAACCCCATGTCACTACTACCTTCTTTAAAAATTGGGTTGATGATAGAGTTACTCTCCACAGAGTCACTGTGAAGCTTACTGAGGACTTCATTGCCAAGGTCATGGGGCTTCCCATGGGTGGTATTAAGTTCTCAAAATAGACAAGTATCTCCAATGCGGCCTAGAAAAAATTTTCAAAGATGGATGTAGAGGAGAAGCAACTAGAAAAGAATGGAGACTTCTTTGATGTGGAACAGATAAAAGGAATTCGGCGAGATGTGTTATGTTGTATCCATGAGTACATTATCCTTGATGGTAGGAATAAAAGAGTTCACAAATTTCATTTTGTTTTTCTCAACCACTTTAAGTACAAGGATAGAATTTCTTTCCCTTTCTATCTACATTTTTCATTGCTTCAAAGCTTGTATGCCCATAGGAAGGAGTCTCGTCCCATTTTACATGAAGGTTTGATACTTCTCATAGAGGGTTTTTGTAAAAATAAATCCATATCTTTGATTCCTTTTTCTAACAAACATAAGGGTTACAAAAAGTGTAACAGGGATGAGAATGTTAAAGGGATAGAAAAGGCAAAACCAAAACCCTCTAGTTCTCAAAAACAAATTGTAGAAGAGGATTTTGAGTTGGAGAGTATTGAAAGTTCTAAGATGGATGTCCTGAAGGAAGATAAAGGGACGGATGTTGGGGAGTTTAGCTCCAATTTGGATGTATATTTGGAAACTAAAGGAAAAATTAAGAAAGGGAATGAAGAGGATACAATTGAGGGAAACTCAGAACAAAGCAATTCAAAAAATGAGGGTAATTAGACTGTGTTTGGGGAAGGTGATAAAGTCAAAGATATCTTAACCGATGATCTAGTTTCTATGAGAGAGGAAGATGATATGGTTTTGGCTTCTACTCTTGCTATGGAGATTGGGGGACAAGACGAGGAGGAACCTGTTAAGCATGAAGACCCTGTTGAGACTAGAGAGGAGAAACTGATGGATAGGAAGGAACAAATTGAAAAGGTTGATTCCCCTCCACATGAGATTGTATAAGACATTTGTGAATCTTTGTAGAGGGAAACCAAGCTTTCCTTCACTTATTCTACCAAGTTCAAAGCTGACTCTATTCTCCAAGTTGATTCTTGGATCTATAATGAAATAATGGGGCTAAAGAAGAAAGTGGAAACAATGCAACATAATCAGGATGTTGATCAGACCAAAATTAACCACTTGGAGATGCAAATGAGAGATATCCTAGAAAAACTTAAAGATTATGAGCATAATCTTAGAATGTTCATCAAGGAAAGTAGAAAAAAGATGGAGCAGGTAACATCAAGCATTTGTGCTACTGTAACTAACCTCGATAAAAGAGCAAATGAAGAAACAATATCCTCGGAGGGTCCAAGTAAGAAGACAAGGTAGATTTCGAGGAAGAAATCCTTGCAAGTTGCTACTACTTCAGCTACTAAATCCATTCAAGATACTGCTACAATAGGGAAGGAGGTTGTTAAGATGATCATGGATTTGCAATAAAAGACTAGGGTCTTCTTTGTTGGTTTTGTTTCTGTTCTGGTCTTTTTTGTTGGTTGTTGCAACTGGTTTTTGTTTTTGGTCCTGTTTATTGGTTCTTGGTCAAAAACTTTATTTGAGGTTCCAGGTCCTTGTAAAACCTGGGTACTTTTATTGAACTATGTTTGTGGTTTCAAGTCCCTGTAAAACCTGATTTTGATGCTACTCTTTAGTAGGTTTCAGGAATGCTTTTCCTGGTGGTTGTTAATGTTTTATCCTTTTTGATACTATTAAAGGGTTTTGGGGTCCCTTCAAAACTTGCTTTTACCATAATCTAAAACACTATCTAATTTTCATCAAATAATATAGAAACTATTTTTAAGACCAATATTATTAATCTTTGTCATTAAATAAAATGTATTACAGTAGTATATAGAAATAGGTAGGACAAATGCCAATGCAACATTTCAATTTCTAGGCAAGGGCATGAATTTTTCCCATATAACTAGATAGAATTTATGCCATTCAAATTTCATTTTTCACACAACTCAATTTATACTAAGACTTTACTCATACCTAACAATTAAATTTCACTTTGACATAAGGCATTCAAACATAAATTAGAAAATAGACAAATTTAATGACATTAAGTTTATTTGTTGATATGCCCAAGTCTAAATTAATTAAACTTATTACCTTCAGTTACCTTTGGATAAATGACCTAATTTAGAATTCAATATAAAATTTAGTCTATGAAAATTTCATGCTATAGTCAAATAGTTCTAATTAGTAATAATTAATATTATTATTAAATCCAACTCAGTACACAATAAATAATTTCACTTATAGACTAACCTTATATGACAATATGAAAGTGTATTGTATCCAAAGTGAGGAATTAAAAGTTTATTGATATAATCAATCATTACAGTTTAAACTTTAACACTTAAAATGGCATGCTACAACCATATATTGGCATCGATTAAATGGATAGATTTATGAATAAGGCAAATAAAAAAGTGATTGTATCAAATAACATTCTTAATTACTCAAGAAATTACATTAAACACACCTCAAATAATCATAAACTTGTTTATTTTATTTTTAATATCATGTTCCTTATCAAGAACAAACAATATCATGATCCATTATTTCAAATGAAACACATACAGAGCTTAGCATAACTATATTAACCATATACAAAAATTTGTATCAAAATAATGTTTACAAATCTTAGTAAAATAAAACACAAATGATTGAATACTAAAATTTTTCATGAATATTGGACTATAGAATGAACTATGTTTATTTCAAGGTATATAAATTTCACATTTAGAATAAATGCAATTTAAGATTACAAACTTAAAAATTCCCAATGTAATGTAAAGTATTTTAAAGTGCCTCATATATCATTGTCACACTTACTTTAAGCATATTGTCTTCCAACAACTCATTAAACTCCATTTATGTAATCTTGAGCACTCACGAAAAAAATGTGAAAAATAAGCCCATCCATATGGTGGTATCCCTATCCACCCCATCCACAAATCCCTAATTATAATAATACACTATATGGCCACTCAAAATAATAAAATTAAATTATAATAGGGTTATAAAATATATATGTTGTCCACCATGATAACATTTGATAGAAATAATCAGAATAACACATCCAATCCAACAATAAAAAACATGCAAGCAAAAACTAAATAATCACATAGTAATGCCTTCAAGGTTATGTTTCATGCCAATAAATTTCATTTTTACACCATATAAGGGTGAGATTATCTATATCCTTACCCATGTAATCCTTCCAAAAAGATAAACCAAATCAAACAAGAACATACAAATATTTAAATATGTTTCTAGCTACAACCATAGAAGACATTTATGAGTAACAAGGTGAAGTTTCAAGGTCATAATTTTAGAGAGATAAAAATAATTCCATACAGACATGCTACTATCATAAAATGTCCTTAAAACACACACTTGGTCTAAGGTCCTTAAAAAGAGTTCCTAAAACAACATTAGCTAATTTCATTACCAAAAAAATATTTTGAGGTAAGGATAAGTACGAAGGTTCAAAACTTACATGAAAAAATTTTGAGTTTCACAATTGAACTCCACTCATTTTATTTCTCCTTTTTATTCTATTTCCCTTACTATCTCTTACTATGAACATTCCTAGAAACATACCCAAGCCACCATAAGACTTCATGCATGGTTCCATATCTACCAACAATTGTAATTTCCTCATATTATACTTCTAAAAGGAGTCATTCCAAACATTAATGGAGTGGATGGTACATGATCCTATCATATAAATCCTAGGTTACCTTACTCCTTTCTAATATATCACATCCATGAAGTTCAAAATTATGTTTATCAATAGAGTTTCTATCCATTTTTCCACTCTAAAAAAAAACCTAATAATTACTTTAATGATTAAATTATCTAATGCAAAGTCAATAACTATTCTTTAGAAATGGTGGCCTATGAACCCATCGAGGTAAAAAAGAAGTAATAATAAAATCCAAAAAAATATAAATTTTTTACATAATATTAAACCCTAAAATTTATTCATAGCATTTGTACCCCAAGGGATTAGAAACATAAGATGCTTTTAAGCTTATGATTAAAACAACATAAAACTTTAAGAGATTTATAGATAAACAAAGTTTATAACCTTTATGACTTAGCAATGTACCCAAATTTCCTTCTAGATAATTTTCACAAAAAGAATATAAAACACAACTGGCCATGTGCCAATGACATCTAATAACAACATAAAATAATAAACATGCACATAATATGCACAACATTAGTTTGACACAGTATGTAACATCACAAAGGAATTTTGGATAAATAAATAATATCATATGTTTATCATTATTATTATTTAATTATATGAAGTTAGTGTAGTAGAATGATAGTTATTTTAACTCTAGATCTATCCCAAATATTGATTTTTACTTGTAATCATAACATGACATTAGTAGTACTTACACCCATAATAATCATAAAAATCATAACTAAAAGTAATGCAACTATCTATAACAAAAAATTAAATTGAAATATTAATATCATTAGATAATTAAATCTCCATACACATGTCACATATCATCAATACTAAAATGACATACATAAAAGTGAAGTGGTCAAGTTATTTAAACTCTACCTAGGAAGGATATGACATAAGCATCAGGATGTTTACTCTATAATTAATTATGATTTACAATTAACTTTAAATGTAAATTTAAAATATTTAAATATGATAAAGGATTATATATAGGATTAAACACATTATAATATAGAGATCTACAAAATTTACATAATTTGTAAATTTTTTAAAAGTTGAAACTAGTGTTAGGGTTACATAATTATCCTTGTAATTGATTTATTTCAAACCGTATTAGATTTTTAAGAAATATAAATGTATAAAAATACCTACAAACATAAGTGTATTATAAAACTCACTGTGTATTGGGGTAAGTCCATAAGAGACAGAGATTATCATGGTGCATTTATGTCTATGTATTATGACCTTATCCTATTAGACTATGCATTAGATCTAAAAATTTAGATTTTTCACTTACTTGTATCTATGTGGAGTTTGAATTGATGCACAAAAATCTTATAAAATCAGAACCCGAATCATGTGCAATCACACAAAAAGAGGTCAAACATAAAATGGGGGAAAATGTGGAAGTGGAAGTGGTTGATCTATCTTCAAAAAACCATTTTTTAAATGAGTGTTGCCTACGTATCCTAGAGGGACTCAAACAAATGTATTTACCCCTTTAGTTAAGATCATATTGGTGTAACTAAGAAAAATTATTAATGATTGACAAGGGATGCCCTCAGCCTATAATAAATAATGCTAGACTTCTCAAAGTAATGTAAATTTTATAGTAGAATTCTAATAGCAACCTTTGTTTAGAAAATATATGCTTTTTAAATACTAAATATAATTACCTTAAAAGAGAGTGTTAGGTAATTTTAAGTGTGACTCTTGATGTGATTATATAGAGAGATCCATCAAATGTTTCTCATAACTGACCTATTAATATATGCTAGAAATAACATGTTGTTATGAAAAAATATCCATTAGAGCATGGAAGAAAAATGCACCCTAATTTACATGTGTTTAGTGTGCTCTTTTCTACCTGGTTCACACCTATCCAAAAAGGAAAGAGATTTGTAAAACAAGAGTGACAATAAAGCATCTACCGAATAGGAATGAATAGGCATAAAATAGGGAAGTTTAGAGCATGATCTTAGTAATTTCAAGACTTTGAAGGCTTTCTTATAGATTTTAGGTTATCAAAATGATGAATTGGCCAAGGAAAGTAAATATGTCAAGGATATGTGTTATCAAGAATTTATTAATTAAATTTCAGTGTCTACATTTCACCACACCCCCTATTTTATTGATACATAAAATTACTAGAGTAAATGAAATGTAAACTCAAGTGCGTATACATAATTTTTATTTTTCAAGGAGATGGGCATGCCCCTTTGTTGATCCATGTGGATAAATGATCAAAATGTGGAAAATTGAGAGTGTTCAAGTCTCAATTTAAATAATTATTGAATATTATTGAGTTGGAAAGATTTTAATCTTTAACTCTCATAGAGTAATCTATAATGCTTGAAGATATGGGAACCAATAAAGGATTTCACTAAACTGAAACTAATAAGTTGAGTGTCAGTAATCTCTAACTCAGCTAACTTACTTAACTTAAAATAATAAGATAGGAACTAATACATGGATTGATAAAGTGAAACCAAGACATGGAGAGCCACTAAGATAAAATTTGATCCACTTGAAAAAAAGGAAAGACCAATCTAGATTTGAATTACAAATTATTGAAACTTTTATAGAGTGCAAATTTTATATTTTGAAAACTATTTGAAATATTGTAACTCTCATCACACAAGTTTATCTTTGATCGAGTAGTTATAAGAGTGGAGTGCATAAGTAAGCCAAATGTCCCAATAATATTTAAAATATTATTTTTACATATTGTAAACTATCAAATATGAAATTTATTACTTTTGAAATATTTTAGATACATCATTTATGATTTTGCCTCTTTAAGATGAGGTAAATTGACTATAAATCACTTTTCTCAAAATAAAGCATGAGAGCATTTATGAAATATATAATCATGTAATAGTATTTTTCATTTTTTAATGTATATAAATCTTATATATGTCATTGAAGCATATTAATAGCTTGTATATTTAATTTTATAATTAACTTGAATGTGACGTTGTAGTGTATGAAACATGTAAATAACTTTGAAGTGTTAAGTATGTAATCTAAACATAGTATTTGTGATAAACAAAGCATTGAAGCACTAAGTAGTGTGTGCATGATATGTATCATGACACCATAGATATATGTAATAGATATGTAATACTGAATGATAATAATTGTTTAACCTTGGTAGATAATAATAAATATGTAATCAAAGTCACACAATGCCATGCAATAAGGCCTAAAGGCCACATCCAAGGGACATGTAACATGTTGAATAAAATATAAAGTTTTCATAAAATGTCACACATAAGGCCAAAAGTTTGAATACAAAGGACACGTAATTTTATTAAAAACATATAATTTCAAAATATTAAACACACATGGCATGATGATTCCATACAAGAAACAAGGTGTATGTTGAACTTACACAAGGCCAAGTGATGCATTCCAAAAACAATAAAGTTAAATCATTTCATGTATTGAAGTAAGCATATAGATAAAATGAATCTAGAATACTTGGATAATATGTATCTATGTTCATATTATAAATTAAAATATTAATCATGCCACATGTAAATTATAAATAAAAATGAGACATCTATTTTTCATTATAGCTCAAAATGGAAAAAATCTTGTGGATAAATATTACCTATAAAAGTATTAGTATTTAATAATAAGATGAATCAAAATAAGAATGGTTGTAAGGTAGAAGGCTAGTATAACATCAAAACCATGTAAATGTATGAATTAGATTGAAATTTGACTAATATCTAGATATGTGTTTTGTTTTATGATTTAAAAAACTATATAATAGGTCTTTGTGACTGTGTTGCATTCATAAACATAATTTTAAAATGCACAGGGATAGTTCCATAATAGGATGATAGGTATGAAATGTGATGCTCTTTTCCTCATGTGAATTTTTCCAACTTAAATATATACATAAATTTCTGATAAGGATAGCTTCTTCTATATATGATTATTGCCTAGTTTTGTAAAAATATGTCATGTTTCACACTTAGATACCTTGAGATAAGCATTGTGTATTGAAAAGGGTAATGAAATGTGATATGTATTAAACATAAAATATAAAATGACATATGAAAATATGTAATATAACAAATTTTTAATGTGATTATAGGTCATGATTTTATATTGTTTAAATATTTCAATTTTTTTATACTTTTTAGAATATATGAATGATTTTGTATTTTTGCCATATTGGAAAAGTAAAAAATGCATATGTGAACGTTGAAAAATATCAAAAAAGAAAAATAAGGTAAGAAACATGGTTATTAAAATGGAAGGAGGGGGGCATTTGAAAAAACCTTAACAAGGTGATAAATCAAAGCATGATAAGATGGAAGGAAAGTGGCATTACTCTAATGTAGATGTATATGTAGGGTAGTAAGTGTTGTGCCCCAAAATACCCAAATTTTCAAGATTTAAATAGGGACCCATTATTACTATCAAATCTTCATTTTATGTATAAATTAACGTTAAAATTCAAATATTAAATTAGTCCATGCATCGTAAGGTTATTATGAGTTTATTTTCACATGTTAATACAAAAAACAAAGATTGGGCATTTTATGAAATGGTTTTATTTATCACCTTTGATTTTCATTTAAATTTTTTTTGTTTATTTGACTAATATAGATAATGAGACAATGTTCTAGTGCATCTCAACTTTCATATATATGCAAGATTATGTTTGGGACTTAGGCTTATTCCATATTCGATCCTTATCTAAATTCCTTACGTATGTGTTCACATCTTGTTTATTTTAGTTTCCCTAGTTGTATATTATTTAAGATATTAAAAACCCTAAGATTCATCCACATGTTGAAATCATAGCTACCTATATCATGTAGTTTATAATTTAGGCCTACTTTCTTCACCTACTCCTTGGCTCCTTGATATTAAGATAAGTGGTAGCATCGTATCAATTCATAAGCTCATAAACTAGTTAGGGAAAGTGTATACACACAATATTTTTAAAATTTATCATTTATTGATGTTGTCTCCCTTGTAGGAACCTATCAAATCTCAATATCTCTGAGTGCACACCTTAAAGGGTGCACCAAGAAAGGGGTTGGTAGATCTTTTTTGCTTAATAGAATTGTTGGACCTTATACCACTACTTAAAACTAATACAAGATACTCTTATCCATTTCTATAGGATTTGAAACCCCACTTATACACTTTTTCAAGTAGCTCACCACCCAAAATAGCCCCTAACCCTTCTTACCATGTCTCCTACTCAATTGGATTGACCCCATTTTGGGTTTACCACACATTATAGAACTAGGTCAGCCCTAGATAATATATTTTGAGACCTAAAGGCTCTATTTCTCACCTAATGAGGTTGACCAGACCAACTTCATGGGCTTAATTTCTAGGAAGGTTTAGGGTCAATCCATGGATATATATATATATATATAACCACTCTGATTTCATTTCTAAGATAGGATCAATCAATTATGCATCATTTATGTTTTCAAATATACTTATATAATCAATAGGAGGTTTAATTTCTTAGGTTTTTTCCCTTGGAGAAGTAGCACTTATCTTGTCAAATTATTGGATGCATAGGAGAGGTATTGTATCATAGAGCTGATTTATCCCTATGATCCTTAGAATCCCATAATAATATCTTTCAAATAACCATTATCTAGGGAAGATATTGAGGCATGATGGGTTCACTTCAGAAAAGGTAAGTATATTCCTAAGCCCTTCATATTTCAGTAAGTATATATTGTAGAGTTTATATATATATATATATATATATATATATATATATATATATATCTCCTTTCTTAGATTTTATTTATGTTATAGATAGATTTGTCTTTGCATGTTTATTATCTTTCCCATTTTTTCCACAAGATGTGATGAGCACTAAATTATCTTACATAATTGTTTAGTATATTAGGTTTATTTATACTATTTACAATCATAAAGACCTGGCTAGGGTTACCATAAGATGGAATTTGACTAGGCTTTGGCAATATATCCTTTGTTATAGTGTGATAAGATATCCCCTAGTATAGGTTTATTGGATCCATTATTTTTCATCAAACAAATATAAATGTATCCATAAGCATACTTGTTAGTTGATTACCTTCTCCAATCTTAAAAATTATAAGTAGGATAAGTTATAGAACTATCTAGTTTCACTTACATTCTGATCAACCTGACATGAATCTAACTCTTTTAGATTTTTAATTTTTATTTATATACAAATGGATTGAATTTTTAGACCCAATTTAATATTTACCATCATGTTTTAGTGTGTATTAGGGTCAAATTTAGTGGCCCATATAAAAATGAACTTGAGTTTTTTTTTGGAAAATTTTTAAGTATGTATTTCCAAAGTCTGGAGAAAGTTAATAGATGATGTTTATGTGTGTAGGAGAACGGACATGAAAAACTTAACTTACTTTAGAAGGTATGATAGTGTGTAACTATATGAAAAACTCACAAATAGATGGTAGTTATGCCAATATGATTTGGAAATTTGGTCATTGCATGATTATATATTACATATAATGGAAAATAAACTCATATTTAATTTAGATAGAGTGGAAAATTATATTTATATGCATGAAATTTATTTTAAATAGTAAGCGTGCTGACCTATAAAAATATCTTACACCCAAATAATTTAATCAAATCCACATTATTCACCACCCAATAAAATAGCCAAATGACAATTTCTAAAATCAAAATATTCATGAATTAACAAATAATAGCCACTCATATTTACCCTAGTGTGTAATAAATTTTCTTACTCTTTTATTTATATTTTCTTATTCTTTTCAACCATGCATTTGTTCACAAATAGCTATAAAATAATAGAACACATATCACATATTTTATCATAGAATGTAACAAAAACTAAAACACATGTGTTAGAAATAAAACATGCATCCATAAACATCCATATCAAAATAAAACAATATATGTATAAACATATATCTCAATATATCAAATGTCTAATACAATACATGATAAAAAATGCAATAACATCCAATAGCTATAAGGTTGGGATCTATCATGTTTATCTGGTGGATGAGCCACACCACCAATAAGTGCCTATGATTATTCTCTATGAATATACCATTATAATGACATTTTAAAAGATCTAATAACATTAATATATCCCTATAGATTCCCCCTAGTCTTATACCTACACTAGCTACCTCATTATAGCCATATAAGCAGCTCAATCCTCAGCCACTATTCACCATGCTCACAACTCTCCATCTCTAACTCTAATAGGTAGTTTTGTGGAATATCCTCACATATGTATATCATGTGATAACTCACCAACCAAATAAAACCAACTATCATAATCTAGAGTAGATGGTCTAATAGGATCATCCATAATGGATGTATCATGTTTCACTCATTTACAATCAAAAATATCATGATGAGTAGCTCATACTATAATACCCCACTTAAACTCATATTCGATAGTATCTATAAAATAAAATCCAAATGTAAATTATATATTTTATATATGTATAAAATATACAAACATCTATCTAAACAAATATATATATATATATATACACACAAATATATCTAGTCATCTAACATATAACTCAAAAAAATAAACACTTACCAAAAATAGTATCTCCCACAAATGATCTCTTCATCCACATGGCCTCCAAGTACCTCCACAAGGTCATGCCTCTAAGGTACTAAAAACTAGGATCAATAACTTGAGCACATCATGGACAACTATGAATTTGATACTCTATCATCCAACTATGTGCCATCTGGGCTATGAGATCTCCACACTCTGCTACTTCCTCATGTGTACCCATTACCACCCTTTGACTTTTACATAATCATTTCTATTTTATTACCAATTATATAACCTACTATGGATCAATAATATCCACATATATACCCTTAGTATCAACTAATACCATCTCCACATCAGTAGCTACTACCTCCTCAATAATAACTCTAGCTTCTCTTGACTATCATCTCTGACCTGGACAAGGTCTTGATCATCATGGAAAAATCACACGTATATCCACAAGTAATCATATGCCTCTAATACCATTTACCTCTATAATATGATGTTCCTAATACCTATGCATTATTATAGGATTCACAAGATGTGATTCCCCAAATTATCCATGTACATGACCAATAGGCTATGGCTCTACCCACCAAGTATAATGACCAGTATTATGAGGATGAGTCAACCCAATAGTAACTATAGGAAATTTTTCCAAATACCAATAATATATTTATAGGTATTCCATATAACTCCACCAAAATTAATCATCCATAAGGATAGAGTATGTGTTATAACACGTATAACATGGTTTATATCACCATGTAAGAATATGAGGGACACTGACATACATAGTATGTGTCTACCCAACTAGTTGATACATTAAAAATCTCTCATAAATATAACTACAAAACAAAACAATATGGCCCATAGTGTTCTTCCCATGGGATAGAATACCATACATGTCATCGACCAACTACACCCAAATCACATACCCTAGGTCATATAAGGCACCCTACTCTAAAATTGGCTGGCATAAGGTGACCACATATAATGACACCTTCCCATATAACTTATGACAAAGAACCCATGATGTCACAAGGATTATCATTGCCTTCTATATATCCATAATGATAGATATATGCACATCAAATAGACACACACACAAACATTGAAAATATCTCTCATTTATAGTCTCCCATCAAGTTAAGGATCATATCTCTAAATATACCTTAAGAGCATCAAAAATAATAAGGATCTAAACAATTGGAAGTCAAAGTAAGGCACGAGCATCCTATAAATTAATTCCCACCTCTATCATATCCCCATCCACTTCCCATCAAAAAATGTTTTTTATTCTCCCCCATTTTCCTAAGAACATGATGACTAAGTCAAACTAAGGGGAATCCTCCACATCTTCATGATGCCACCAAAACCCAATGATTATAACCATGTCTTATCATCATCTATCAATTTATCTAAAAAATTAGGTAACCAAGATGTGTCTTTCAAATTTAGAGTCTATGTCATCTCCGTAAAATGCCAAAAAAAATGTATTAGTCCTCAACCTTAGATAAGTAGGAAAATATACTCTAAAATTCATTACAAATGTGTTTAGTTCAAAAATTAACTACTTCATCAACCTATTCTTTTAATTTTTATACCAATTTATACTATGTCAGCGACATAATACACTATGTTGGTCAAAAATAAATAATATCCTACTAAGTTGACTAGTTAACAAACTATTTTGGCCACCATATCACTATCAAAACTAAGTCATCCATATGCTGCATAGTCATCCAAGTATCAAAACTAGATCATTCATATGCTACATAGTCAAACATGTTAGTATACTATGTCAGCCACTTCATATAAAGTTGGCCATTATTATAAACTATGTCAACTAGTTTCATACACTATTGTATTGGCTAGTATATACATAGTTGGCCACTTGGACTTTATAAACTAGATTGGCCTTCTTATACACAGTTAGCCACTTAGGGTCATACTAGATCAGCCACATGTTATGTAATCGACCAATGTATTTATCCTTTGATTATTCAACTAAGTTGGCATGGCTAACTCTATTCAAAAATTATGATGACTTTTAACCTATTTATCATTAATGCCTTTGGTATATATGACTAATTTTAGGAACTACCAATAGACCATCCTAATCTCTACCCTACCCTAAAAATTCTTCAAGAAAAATATGTTATATGGATTTTCCCAACCATCTAGTTTTCCAAATTAATTATATTTTTCATTTCAATAAAAACATGAAAAAATACACAAATTAAAAAATCACTTACATGAGACACACTAGATGATACTTCTATGTGTCCCCTACCTTGGACATGTCATCTTTGAGCCATAATTATTCTATTCACTCTCATAAGTCTCTCAAAGCTCTATTTTCTCAAAATAGAAAAATTACAAATGAAAAGTTTAAAAATCCTATTTATATTTTAATTTCAAATTCTTTAACTATCAATTATTTTTTGACAAATTATAATTTTTTCTCATAAATATGTTTCTACTAGCTCTTTTTCCAAACTAAAAGAAATTCTAGAATCCTAACATTATAGAGAATTTTTCTATATATAACACATATTTTTTCAAAAAATTCAAATTTTATCTTATTTTTTGGGCTTGCTTACTATCCCATACATTGGATGCCTTTACACTTCACTCACATGATTTTTCATCTATAAATCAAGGCAAGTAAAAGTATTTATTTTTTGATTCTTCCTTTTTAATTACTTTGACAATTCCTCGTGTAAGTTTTACTATCTTAGCATTGTGGGTTACTATGTTCTTTTCCTAAAGCACCATCCCATGTTGCAAATGCATGACATGTGATGATGTTGTCTCCCTTACAAGAACCCATTGAATCTCAATCTCTCTGAGTGCATGCCTTAAAGGGTGCACTAGGAAAGGGGTTATTAGACCTTTGGTGATTTTTAATATTGTTATCCCTTATACCACTACTTAAAACCAATATAATATAAATTTATCTATTTACCTAGGCTTTGAAACCACACTTATACACTTTCCTTATCAGCTCACTACCCAAAATATCCCCTAACTATGGCCAAACTCCTTTTTACCATGTCTCTTACTAGGTCAACTAGGTTGACCCCATTTTTGAATTTATTGCACATTATGAAACTATGTCAGTCCAAACTGACATAGGTCATGACATAAAGTCTCTATTTCCTACCTAAAGAGGTCAACTAGCTGACTCCATCAATTTAATTTTTGAGAGGGTTTAGGGTCAATCCATGGTTACATATACCCCATTTCAATTCATTTTTAAGAGAGGATCAATCAATTACGCATCATTACCACTCAAAAATATACTTATGAAATCAATAGGAGGTTTCATTAGTTAGGTTTTTTCCCTTAGAGATCACTTGTATTGTGGACATATTAGATGTCAGGGGATCTATAGCTCTACCAATTAGATCACAATTGATTACTTTCTTATATGTAATTAAACACAGAATTATACCAGAATGATAAAGAAGCTAGAAACTTGAGACAACAAAGAATTTGAGAGACAATACACACTCTTTGTATTAGATACTACTAAAAGAAAATACAATAAGGAAGATGCCACTTCTTCCTCCACCTCAAAGGCTTGCCACACCTCAAGACCTTCTTCCCTCTCTCTCTTGCTCAACACAACAACTCTAAAGCTTGAGTTGTTATCCCTCCTTGAATGCTTCAGCTGATCTCCTTGACCTTACACCTGTAGATCTCCTTGACCTTGCTAGCTTTTTGCTTTTACTTGCCTTAGAATATATATACAATACATGCCTTATGGATCTATAAATAAGATCCCATGCTTACAAAAATAGAACTCTAACTCCTAAAATTAGACACACAACCCGCGACTTAAATTAGCCCCTTAGCATGCTAACACTCGATTTAACTAACTAACTGTTCGTGCAACAAATAGTTTTCGATCGCACAGGTGACCGACGCCGGTCCCTGCTGGTCTGGTGCTGTCGACGTCAGCCGACTCCCTGCCATCGCCGGTCTCCTTCTCCACTGCCTGTAACCGACGTCGATCATACTGCCAACGCCGGTGGCTCTGGTTCTTTAGCATTCTTCCTTGTGTCTGCAAACAGTTGAAGCTTTTAGCTCCACACCTTAACAATCTCCCACTTGGAGATAAATAGCTGCAACTTGTACCTGTACTTATACACCATTTATTTTGTTTCTTAGGCTCTGTATCCCTCTTCAATGTCATTCTTGAAGAACAACCACCATGTAAACCTGTGATGCAATGCTTGTATCTTATGCCACAAGAATTTTGCTGCTCCCAAATTCTCCATGACATACTTCTGAACCAACTCTACCCTTAGCTCAAAAAACTCCCTGTATATGAAACCCTGCAATAAGTAACACAATACAGTAACAAGATAATGTAGCTAATATTATCCAACCTGGTAAAGATAAAATACAATGGTCAAACCTCCATTGTTCTGCAGCATAATCAAGACCATATACCATAGCCTTCTGTCTCATGTGTCCATCCACTCTCTTCTCTAAAATGGGAATCCATCCCTCTATCCAGTGCTTTCTTCTAGCTGACAACACTACCAACAAATACCTGTTTGGTTCTCCAAGGACTCACACTCCTCATCCATGCCAAGCTCCCACTGTTTCTGGATTCTACCTGCATTACTTCTTCCATCTTCCTAGTTCATGACTATCAGTAAGCAATATAAAGAAGGTGAATAATTAATATGAGGTTCACATACCTTTCTTGACCTCCACATGGGTGTTTGAGACTTATTAATTCACCCAACATCCGTTCCAGTGACCGATCTAAGCCATCTCCTAGTCTGCTTTTGACTGATGTCAGTTCCCTGCACTGACCCTAACTGCCAACGTCATTTCCCTGGCCGACGCCGGCGTCCCTCCTATCGACGTCGGTCCTTATGACTGACGTCAGACTTCTCCTGTCCAACCTATCGACCCTGCTGGTTTGCACATGACCGATGTCGGTATCTGGATGACTGACGTCGGTGCCAAGCTATCGACATTGGTGTCTGTGTGTTCCTGTAAGTGATGAAATTTTCATCTGTGAGCTCTTCTTGGATCAAACCTCTATCCATGTTGCCCTGCTCAGACTTATTCAGCCCCTATGACTAATCTCTGTCCTTCATCTCCTCCAAAAACACCAAGGCTTCTTTGTTCCTATCAAAAGCATCAAATTTCCTCTTTCTGCAATGAACTGTATATGTGCTTTCCAAATTTGAACACATACCTTTTGAATCAAGAACTTCCATTCCCTTCCTATTCTTGTGACCAAGCTTATTAGGCCACATCTTCGAATCTACACCAGAAGTAGAATCAGTAATACAAGTAGACAGATAAAGAGTATCTACTTTCTTACCTCTTGCTAGAACAAGTGCTCCCTTGGTAACCTTCCAAGAATCCACTGTGAGGGTTATTATGCATCCCTCATCTCCCAACCTTCCTACAAAAATCAGACTCTGCTTTAGAATCAGAACATGCATGACCTCTTTCAACACCCATGTGTTGTCAATCTGCAATCTCAGCTGCACTTTCCCTTTGCCAACTATTTGACAAGGCATACCATCCCCTAAATAAAGAACTCCAAAGTCTCCCTATTCATACTCATAGAACAAATCTCTGTTTGGGGATGCATGAAAAGATGAACCAGAATTTAAAATCCATGATCCTACCTGACTATCTGAAGAAAGTATGAGAGCATCCTGCATCACAATATTTGCATCCTTTGCTTCTCCCATACCTGCATGTTGATTCTCTTTATCTCTCAACCAACACTCCTTTGTATGTCCTTTCTTTCCACAAAACCAGCAGGTAATACCTTTGGACTCAGATCTCCTTCCCGACCTTGATTTCTCTTGCTCAACCTTCTCCCTTTGCCTTTCCCTACTTTTTGCACTTAGAGAAATCCCTGATGATTCACCTGTGCTTCTCCTACGTATTTCTTCATTCAAGATCACACTCACAACATCATCAACTTTTAAGATTTTAGAAGCAGATGCAGAATTACTTACTGCCATAACCATACCGTCCCAACTTTCAGGCAAAGAACATAAAATCAAGAGAGCCTTTACCTCATCATCAAAAACAATACTGACTGAAGCTAATTGGTTTACCAAACCATGGAAATCACTGAGATGAGTATGTACCGATCCACCTTCCTACATTTGCAAAGTAAATAGCTACTTCATAAGATATACCTTATTAGAAGCCGAGGGCTTTTTGTATAAATTTGCCAAGGACTTTATCAACTCTTTCGTTGTCTTGCACTGTGATAAGCTGGAAATCACAGACGATGCAAGGCTCAACCTTATGGAACTGAGAGCCTTCCGATCAAGAATGTTTCATTCTTCATCCTTCATATCTGTGGGCTTGCATGCAACCCCACCCAATGGTAAGTATAGATCCTTCTGATACAAATAGTCCTCAATCTGCATCCTCCAGTGTTGATAATTCTTGCCGTTAAACTTCTCCATTTGTAGCCTGCTTTCTTCTGCCATTGCCAAACTCCCACTCAATCAGAAAACCCTGTGAATGACCTATAATCAAAAGACAATACCCTACTTCCTGCAAACCGTAGCTCTGATACCACTTGTCAGGGGATCTATAGCTCTACCAATTAGAGCACAATTGATTACTTTCTTATATGCAATTAAACACGGAATTATACCAGAATGATAAAGAAGCTAGAAACTTGAGACAACAAAGAATTTGAGAGACAATACACACTCTTTGTATTAGATACTACTAGAAGAAAATACAATAAGGAAGATGCCACTTCTTCCTCCACCTCAAAGGCTTGCCACACCTCAATACCTTCTTCCCTCTCTCTCTTGCTCAACACAACAACTCTAAAGCCTGAGTTGCTATCCCTCCTTGAATGCTTCAGCTGATCTCCTTAACCTTACACCTGTAGATCTCCTTGACCTTGCTAGCTTTTTGCTTTTACTTGCCTTAGAATATATATACAATACATGCCTTATGGGTCTATAAATAAGATCCCATGCTTACAAAAATAGAACTCTAACTCCTAAAATTAGACACACAGCCTGCGACTTAAATTATCCCCTTAGCATGCTAACACTTGGTTCAACTAACTAGCTATTCGTGCAACGAATAGTTCTGGACCGCACAGGCAACCGATGCTGGTCCTTGCTGGTCTGGTGCTGCCGACGTCAGCCGACTCCCTGCCATCGCCGGTCTCCTTCTCCACTGCCTATAACCGATGTCGGTCATACTGCCGACGTCGGTGGCTCTGGTTCTTCAGCATCCTTCCTTGTGTCTGTAAATAGTTGAAGCTTTTAGCTCCACACCTTAACATTAGATGTATAGGAGAGCTCTTGTATCCTAGAACTAATTTATCCATGTGATCCTCACAAGCCTACAACAACCTCTATACACATAATATTTTCAAAATTTTATCAATTACTAATGTTTTTTATCTTGTAATAATTCATTGAGTCTTAATCTCTCTAAGTACATGCCTTAAGGGGTGCATCAAGAAATAGGTGGGTAGACCATTGGTGCTTTGTAAGATTATTATCCCTTTTACTACTTGTTATCTACACACTTGTCTCCTAAAAACCATTCCCCTAAGCTTGTTTTTCTCTCTTGTATACTCCTCCAGTCATTTCCCATCATCTATCCCCCTTTTCCTAAATTAAAACCCATTTTGATAGTTTATAATATTAGGTTGACTAGGTTGACCTTGTACTCTTATTAGTGATATTTATTTAGTGTCTAGGTCAGCTCATGGCCAACTTAGCTCGTGACCTAGTGAATTCTTGTCAATATCAATACTAGGTTGACTGGGTGGACCCTATCAACCAAAAAACTTAGAAGGTCTTGGGGTTATATTTTCCTATTTATACAAGATCTTTTCTCCATTATTTATATAAGAGAAGAATAATTAAGAGCTATTATGTATATATTTATCCACCATTCTACTTGAAGAGTAAGCTTAGAGTTGTATACTTTCTTTGGAGATATGGATTTTGTCTTGTGGAGAAGTATTTTGGATGAATTTATAGGTTTTGTAACCTCAATATAATTTATTCTTGTCATCCTTATGTACCAAAACAACCTCTTGTGAAGCACCTTAGCCAAGGGAGAGATTGAAGCTTGGTGGGTTCATATTCAAAGGTAAATATTCCTAACTTTATTCCTCATTTGTTAGAGTAGATAGATATGTATTTACACTTCTCTTCCATGCACTAGGATTCTATATACATTGATGTAAGTATATGTCTCTTATGCATGTTTAATTTTATTGTTTATTACCCCCACTTTGTGTCACAAGCTTTGGTGAGCACTAGATTAGACTTTTACTTTATTTGTTATTAGTTTAGTGAATATGAAAATGTAGGGCTCAATTAGGGTTATTGTGTGATTATGCTTGGCTGGAGGCTTTAAAACCCTCCCTAGTATTGTTTTTGTGATAAGAGATCCCCTAATTTGGTCTAATGGATCCACATATTGGTCATGTTCCCAATTATGTAATGTATCTCTAATCAAAAGTGTAAGTAGGATCTCTCTTCTCTGAGTTAGGATTGATTTATGGACTTGATGCATTTTTTATTGCATACATTCTTGTGAACCCAACATGAATCTAATCCTTTCAAGTTTTCTTTCATGTTTTACATTGTCCATCATTTTTACATATTTTTGATACTAGGTTGACATGGCCAATATAGTTTCTAAATTTTGTGCATAGGTTTAACACATAGTCATGTCAAAAATTATTCTATTTTATTTATGTATGTCTTCATCAAATATAGGCTCTTGGGTTGAGTAGGTCAACACAATACTCTTATATGCTTCCAAAAAACATACTAAGTTGACTAGGCTAGTATAATCATCTTACAAGTTTCTAAAAAACATACTAGGTCAACTAGGTTGGTATAGTCATCTTCACATGTTTTAGCAAATAGGGAACTGTAGAACTAGGTTAACCTAATTGACACAGTTGGTATAATGTGAAAGCAACATTCAAGGCACTTCAACAACAATCTCACATTCCTCTATATCTTCCAACCCATCAAGGTTCCTTTCTCTCTTTCTCTTTAATTTTAGTTACTCATTATAGTTATATTTTGGATAGTTTGTAATCTTTAAAAATGCCCTCATACAAAAAACTAGGTCAACCTGGTCAACCTAATTCTATATTTTATCTTCTATCTAAAATACTAGGTTGACCCTTTTGACATAATTCTTAAAGACCTTGATCTAGTAGTATAGTAGTGACACTTTTAACTATGTTATGTAATGTCTACATACACTATCATCTGAATCGACACTATACTATGTTTCAAATTGGAAATTAACATCTATATTCTAGTAATTACTTCACACTTTCAGTTTCAATTGTTGGCATGCTTAGATTATACAACATAGTCTAATTGGGTGCTTTTTTAATATACCATTTAGTTACACTATTTTTCTCTTTCTTACACACACTACTAAATCACATAATTTAAAAATGCATTTAAACATTTATCTACCCAAGGCTTACCTACTTAGATTTCATCACCAAGGGGGAAGCCAACTTGGTTTTTTATCCAAGTATAAACACATGATTAATAATATATATTTGTAAAGCACACAACACCTTTATCATTGTAAGATTGTAAAGTGAGGGAGTAGACCCTAATACCAAGCTAGTATCATTGCCAACACAGATCCCTTTCAGCCTAAACATCTTAAAACCATCCATAAATTAATTTATAGTCCCATAATTTCAACCAACTTCTCTATCATACTTAAAATGACACTTAATAATCTAACAACATTTAGGATGACCACTTAGTTAGCATTTACTTTTCAAGTTGACTGCTTGATCTTTAATCATTTTTATGTTGTATTGTAAAAATTTGCATTGGTGCAAGGTTTTGCATTGTGTGCCTCAATTATATCATCCTCATTAACCTAATTGATTGTGTGTTTAATTTTGTTTCTTTTTGTAAATACATTACAAAAAAATTTCCCTGTTTCATTACACTATCATTCTATTCAACACAATCTCTTCTAAACTATTTGTTTCCCCTACTTGTAGTATTGAGTCAACTTGGTTGACCTAGTATTAGTTTTACCCCTTCAATATACATTCCTAAGTTGACCATGTTGACTCTCTATCCTTATCAGTTTGTTTTTTTATCTCATGTTATAGTACTAGGTTACCCCATCGACTCTGTATCTTTATTTTCTCAAATTTTAGACCCTATTTTTAGTACTAGGTCAACCCAGTTGAATTTATACTCTTATCTACCCCTTTATATTTACTTACTTTTGCATCACCTTTTACTTTATTAATATCCTTCTTTCATCATGAACTTCCTATTTTAAGATAATACTAAGTTGAATTCAATGTATATGATGACTCTTACCAACCCTAATAGGTTCTCTCATAAGTAGCTTGTGGCTCTTATCTTTTATGAAAGCAATGTTCATATAGCCACTCACATAACAAGCTATGGGATCTGTCCTCATTCTTCTTCACTTTGTAATAATCTCTTCTTAATTGAAGATTAACCTGAATTAGAGTATACACCATAAATGTTCTTCTTCATCTTTGAGTTTCCTCAACATCAAGGAAATGATCCTTATACCATTTACCAACTCATGATAAGTGGTCAAACTGAATATCCTCATTCACCTTCTCCCACATTCTTACATGTATTTGGGGATACTAACTTCTTTATTTTTTAGCCTCTTCCCTCTATTTTTACCCTTTTTATACCATGACTTCCTCTACCTCCATACCTAGAATATTTACTAACATGGTAGGATCTACATCTAGTGGGCCTCTTCTAAGACCCACTCTTCTCAATTATTCTACTATTGCATCATTTTATACCCATGGGAACCATTCCTCTAGTGCTACTTATTCTCATCCCTTTACTAGTCCATCTTTTTCCACACAGTCAAATTATGCCACTAGTGCTTCATTTACTAATAGCTCTTCTAAAGTTCCTAATAACACCCATATTGGTACCCAAGCCACTAATTCCAATTTGAATGCTTAAAAAAATACCAACAATGTAACTTAAACACATCAACTCCTATTATAAACTATTAATCAAATGAACGCTTTTCAAGCTAAAAATTAAAATCAAATGATGTAAATGCAAAACAACCTTATCCATCTTCAAACCCACCCTCAATAGATGCCATGGGGCATGCATAATAAAAATGTTCCCCCACTTCCTCTTACAGATTCCCATGGTAATCTTATCCCTCAACCCCTTCTTGTTAATAAGACAATCAAGCATCTTCAAAATGATCCTCTTAAATCTCAAATTGATAATATTGATATAGGAGGTATCACCCCTACCATTTATTATAATGGGTTAATTGATCCTACTCTTCATCTAAAAACATTTGTAAATCTATATAAAGACTGGTTCAAATTAAATACCTTTTTTTCTACCAAGCTATAAGCCAAAAATCTCAAGGGTGATGTTTTATATTAGTAAAACCAACTTAAAACTCATTCTATTACTAATTTGGAATATTTAGTAAATGTTCTAGTCCAAGAGTTTCAAACTAGTGATCTCTCTAAGAATGCCTTGGCCCATTTTATCAATTGTAAGCAACTTGAAACCAAAACTACCCAAGCCTTTGTTAAATGATGGAAGGCCTTGTCTAACAAATGCAAACATAATATGGTAGATGATAACTTCTTTCATCTCTTTACCAATGCTCTTTTTCCCAAGTTGTAATATTAGGTCTAGACTCTCTCTCCACATAATTTGGAGGAGGATATTGACCAAGCTAAACATAAATACTTCCTTATACATCAATTTGATCCATCCCAACCATAAATAGGAATTTACGTGTTATTTAAGAAAAAGAATCATCATGCTACTAATGATGGTGTCATGTATTCTTATGATACCATTAACACTATTCAATCTATTATATCTAACCAATCTTTGGAACAAACCTCTCCTCCTAACCACATCACCAATCCTCATTTCTCTTTAATTAATAACATAAATTTTCAAAAACCTTTATCCTCAATAGAATTACTAAAACATCTACCAAGGCCTCTCTTATGATAACTTGATCCCACTCATCCTACAAAATATTGGTATGATCCCAATAAATTTTGTTAGTTTCACATTAGTTAGGATCATTATCATGAAACCTATAGGTATATTCATAATTTGGATATGGATTTCCTTCTTGGTCCCAAATTTGACCATGATTATATCATTCATCAATGACAATAAGACTATGACATTTCTTTTAAATCCCATGAAACACATACTAAATCTCAATCTTTGAATCAAGATAATGCTCATTTGGCCATCTATAAAGGTCCTCTTACAAATTACCAAGATAACCAAGACAAGCCCACCCCTTCTACCAATAATGTTGACAGTCTTATTTATCCAACTCCTAAAGATAATGTGTTTAATATGACTAATATGTGAAGGGTGGTTGTTTCCATTGATTCTCAACCCATCTACACTACTCTATTATCTCATGCATTTCATGGTATCCAAGATTCTTATCCAACTCACTTAAATGAGTTGGGGAAATATGACCTTATATCTTTTGATTAACCAATTTCAACATCTCCCTTAGATAGCACTTCCCATTCTATTTCTACCATCCCTCCATCTTCTTTCCCTAACACCAATGATAATCAAACTTCTATCAACACTTCTAATCTATCTCAAACCACACCTGCATCAATTGCTCCATCTTTTCCAAATAATCTAAAAAATTATCCTCCTATTGAACCTTTTACTTCTTATCAACATAAATTCACATGTACTTTAGCTCTTCCTTCTGAGGACCTACTTCAACACTATTCACCTCTTTCCAAAAATCTTATTATGAGTTATGATGAGTGGGATCCTATCACAAAACTCACTAATCTCCCATCCTAAATCCTATTTATAAAACTTATGAGGACCTCTCCACGTCATTTTAACCATCTTATGTATATTTTTTTTGAAATGAAAATCCCTCATCCTCTCCTAACAAGATAAGAAGCCACCTTATATGGATTTGATGATAGTATTTTACAAAAGTGTGAAGAGATGTCCATCTATGTTTAATGAAATAATGGACACTTCTCTTTCCCTCAAATTTCCCATTAATTCTATGATTCTTGATGATATTATGCTTCATTTAGATGATCCTCCTCTTTTCATTAGTGTCTAAATTAGTAATATCCAAGTCAAGTATGCCTTGATTGATGAGGGTTCCAGCACTTATGTTACCTCTCTTTATTTTATCAAAACCCTTGGATATTTCGAATGTAGTATTAAATCCACACATATCACATGTTAAGGCTATGATCTAAGGAAAATTCCTCCTATAGGTTGTGTGTGGCTCCCTATTATTGTCTCACCTATCACCGTTCATGTGAAGATGATGATCTTTAACTTTCCTCTCTTACATATCTTGCTTGGTATGTCATGGACTCATTGTATGAGAAAATTTGACTCTTCTACTTGTCAATGAATTAAATTTCCTCATAATGGAACCATCTATAGGATTTAAGGTGCCACCAACCCTTGGAATTTTGAATAATTCTAAGACCATGGTGTATTCAATATTCCTACCCTTGAACCCTTACCAAGTGTTCAATTTCATGAATCTCAATGATTTAACTTTCCCATCAATTCCACTCAAGGTTACAATGGTCATCCTAAACTCATTGGGAATATTCCCCCTAACTTATAGATTCTTATGATGATGAGCTTGAAGAGATCAATCTCAAAATTAAAACTTTTGATCTCTCACCTCATCTCATCTCTCAGGTTCCCACTTCTTTGAAACCTCATTCTCACCAACGACCTTGTGATGGCATCCTTGTTGTCTTAACCAAGACTTGGCATTCCATTCATCACACCATATAAAATGATAATGTCATCCCTACCTATGTCATTGATCTTCAAACACCTGATTATGATGATGGTTATACCTTAAATGATCCATTCTTAGGAGGTCTTGTTTAGGCTTGAGATGTTGAGATTATTCATTATCATTCCTCTTTACTTTATTATTTTTTAAATATTCCCATATTTCATTGTATATCATTCTAAATTTTAGTATTTTTCCTCTTTATCACAAGGTAGAGATTGTGTGAACAACTCCACTCTAAATAACTCCATAAAAGTATGCTTATGAATCATGTTATGACTGGGCCCTATCACTTTGCTAGGTCCCATGACCCTTATAGCCTAATTATCCCTAAGATGCACTTGACTCTCCTTGAACCTTCTACAGACCCAACCCCTCCCTTAGTATAGCCCATTTTAGATCCTTTTCCTACACCCACTTTAGCTAAGTTTATTCTTACTTTCAATCCTATCACTCCTAAAGTCGAGCCTTGTCTAATCTCTTAACTAGCCCTACCTTCTCTAGGTGATGGCTTTTTCATTTTACAATAATTGGCTCTTTCATCCACTAAATGGGCTGATCAACCTTATTGTGACATTCATAAATTTTTTGGTCATTAGATTAGAGATTACTACTTATACCAAGTTCCTTCCATTTCTATTACATCTCTTTCTATGAGTGTATCTCCCAAGACTACTCATAGGCATATTTATTTCTTCCATGACACAAATAATCTTTCATCCACACATTGTCACAATCTATGATAATATATTGACACTTTGCATCTCACTACTCCTCAACCCTTAGACAAGGTTATACCTCACCCAAAATTATTATTTGAGTATCTTCCTAAGTATGGAGAGGTATATTATCTTTGGCACCAATATGGCACTCATCACACTAATCATTATCACATCTTTCAACAACATCTCAAACATCACCTTTTAACCATTCTTGCACCTTCTACCATTATTCCCATAGGTAATTCTAACAAGAAGGCTCCCTCTTCTTCCCCCATGGTTCCACTTCTTCCTATAGTCCATTCTTCACCTACTATTCCTCTATCCATGAGTCCCTCATATATAGGCCTTGCCTCACCTATGGATCCTTCTCCACCCATGGCTCCTTCCCCACTGGTAACCCCTTCATCTCCCATAAAACCCATTCCCATTCATTCTCTTGAGAATCCCCTACATGATATCCCTCATCATCATGATCCTTAAACACTCCTACATTTTCTATCAAATATATTTGATGTGAAGTATTTTCCTAGCTTTCACTAAAGATCGATGAGACATTAGCTATAGTTCACATCCAACTTATTAGAGACTTATTAGATGTTATGAATAATGTCTGTGGATAAATATATCGATACTTATGATCACATGCATAGTGTTCTTACATTTTATTTTGGATTGGATGTGTGCTCCAAATTTATCTTTATCTATTTATTATATCATTTAACATTATATCAAATTCTTATTTATCTTACATGGTGAATTTGGTTTCCCACTTTATATTATTTATATTATCATTATGTTGTCTTATGGATTTATTATTTATCATTGCCTTATTTTTCTTCATAAGTCAATTTCTTATGGCTCCCTTGTTCTCTTTATCATGATTGTTTGCTCTCTTATCTCTATATACATGGATAATTATTATTGTGACTTGGTTATACAAACCTTGCTCTTTTTAGTCATTCCTCATTCACCATGTGATCAATTAGCAAACAATTCATCTCATTGAAGTCTCATTTTATTGTTCCACTCTAGATCCCCTTTATTCCCTTTCACCAACTAAGCATATACATGGTTGAGACTTGAGATAACATTCTAGTTCATCATTAAGTCTAAGTATTATAGTTAGTCTTGTCTTTGGTTACTTAGGTTCCTTAATCCAAATCTTAAAGCTAATTCATGTGTATCACTCTATCTCTCATGATTGGTCATTCCAAGTTTGTATGGAGGAGGAATATTTTAAAAAAAGGTCATAAAAACATTAAAAATCCAAATCATTTAATAAAAGGCAACATTTAAAATTATCAAAAGTCAAATCACACTAAAAGATGTCATTTTAAGCACATCTCCTTTTTCTAGTCAAATATCAAATTCCATAGTTGACATCACAATAGATCTAAGGTTTATTTGGGTGTGTAGACTAGTAGATTAGAGAAGGAGAATAAAAAAATCTTTTAGTGCTACCTACTTTTTCTTGAAAGTACCCAATCATCATAGTAGATTGATGGCTCTATAAGGGATCTTAAAGAATAGGGAACACATTGTGGGAAGGTAGGTCCATTTTAATTTTCCTATTCAAAACTACCTTCATGAGTTTATCTTAGTAGTACACTTATTTGCCTACACATCTTTGTGTTTATAACAAATAGATATCCTTTGTATATTAATGGTCACTAGTCATTTAGTGTCTTCTCATTTCCATAGTATGCCTCATATCTCATAAGGTCTTCTCATAATATGACTAAGTTATGATTTTTAAATTCCCTTTTTCACTCCTTACAATCCTAATATTTCCCCTTGAGAAATATTATTTTGTTCACTGATCACTCACTTAGAGATTCCATCTATGAGTTGCATTTTAAGACCATGGATAGGACCTAACCTTCCTCACAAATTACCAAATTTTCAACTTGCCATTTAAAACATTGTTTTTTGCCATATGTTCACATTATTTACACCTCATTGGTGTTCCCTTTGTGAGTTACAGTGTAAGACCATGGATAGGAGCTAGCCATCCTCACAAAATTTTCCAATATCTAAGTCACAACAAAATTACATGTCAAATATGAGATAAGATATGATTGATTATGAGTTACATGTCATTGGCATGCTTCTCATCTTGATTTATTATGTTTTATACTTGCTTCTTTGATATTTCACTTTTATCTTCTTATTTTCTAATTTCATGTAAGAATCCAGCCATTTTTCTTGAGTTGATCATATTTCCTAACTTGAATTAGTGTGATTAATTTTAGAAAATTTTTGCCAATATTATTTATATTTTATAATTCCCAACATGATTTAGTATTATTGATTTAATTAATTGATTTATTTTTCTACAATTTGATCTTTTACATGCTTTCCATTTTATTACATTATCTTCATACTTCCCAATGTGATTTAGTGTGATTTTACTTATTTTAATTTGGTGTCAAATCTTTTTCATGGTTTAAAAACAAAACTTTTTGCTCTCTTGTTTACCATTATTTAGTTTCTTATACTTATTCATTTTTTGTTATTACACATTTCCCAACATGAAATAGTGTGTATTACATTTTATTTTTATTAATTATATTTTACCAAAGTCCTTTTTTGCCCGTTTATTTTTAACCATGCATGTGTACTACATAATGCTAGAAAAGAAACCATAACACATATATTTCCTCTAACATACACAACAAAAGCTAAATACATGTGCTAGAAATAAATATATCCATGCATCCATATCCACAACCACAATACAAACACATAAGATATCTCTATATATATATCATGTGTTTTTATATAAAAGTAAAAAAATACATCACTCCAACTCTAAGGTTGGGCTCTATCATGTCTATCTCGTGGCCTAGCCACAATGCCCATAGATGCCTCAGACAATCCCCTCTAAATAGTACATTGTAAAGAGGATGTCTAAGATCTCAAGCCTGTCACCTATCCCTATAGGTTGTCCACCTGGGCTAGTACCTATCCTAGATGCATTGTAGTAGCCAAATGTATGTCTCTTTCCTAATCCAATGCCTTTTAGGGATGTGTTTCTCCCACTCCTACCTCTATTTGTGTTTATATCCCCTCTCCACATGCATGTAATTTCCTCATAGCCTCTCTTGATAATCTAAACCAACTCACCTAAGTTGGGTTAGATGGTACTATGGGATCATTTAAAGTGGTAGGGTCATATGGTATCAACACCTCATGGGATATCATGGAGTGATCCCCTCACTAGGGATCCCCATTTAGTCTCCTCCTCCTCCACAAGATCTACAAAATTCAAACCAAATAGACATTAGATCATAGATATATCTCAAAATCTATCCATCTATAATCTATCAATCAAATCATATACAACTAGCATTCTATTTTTAAAAAATTTAATAAACTTCAACCACTTATTATCTATTTAGATGTCACCTATCATCATCTCCCCATATTTTTTACCACTAAGAATGGTCTCTCCATTAACTCATCCCCTAAGTACCTCATATGTGGGATGCCTCCCAACCAATGAAAACCTTGGGGTCACCACCTATGCCCATCTCAAGCTTTTCCTCAGTGGTGCCTCTATGGATCAGTTGTGTCCTTAGCTAAGTGATGGGTCATCCTCAATGACCAATCTCTATGATTTATCTCATCACTAACATCTTCATTAGTGGTGAGACCTAGGTGGTCACCACTCCTCTTATTATGGTGTTATCTGTGGTACCTATGGCACTCTTGGATCCACATCCCTCTCTTTTCTAGCTATCAACCATCATGTTTGACCTGTCCATGGTCTCTCACACTATGATTTGATCTCTAGTCTCATGATAGGTAATCCCTCTCCTTATCTCCCCCTTAGCTCTCTCATATGTCTAACCGAAAATGTGGTCACCACTATTGGAGCTACTAGGTGAGAGAGTCTAATTTGTCCTGGTAAATGTGCCACTAAATGCAAATTTACCCACTAGGTGTAGTGAAATATAATCTATGTTCATGCCAAATTTAGTGCCATCATCCTCTACCATGGCCAAACTATCATGATGTGTACATATAGATTCCATATGATATCTGATCATGTGACCATCTATAGCACTAGCATGTGGGGCATGACCCACACCACCTAATCCTACCTCCATTTCTACACCTAAGGTAAATGATCATCAACCACATAGGGCAACCCAGCTAGTCAATATATTTAGATTCTATCATATATCTAGGCACTCAATAATATCACTAGTCCCATGGTATTATATCCTCTAGATAGCATCCCATACATGCATGATTTGAACCTATATGATAGAACTTAGGTCATAAATTTCCCCTACTCCAAAATAGACTAGAACAAGGCTATTTCATATAGTGATACCTTTCCATCTAACTTGTCATACAGCACCTGTGCTATCACAAGTCCTATCACCACCTTATAGATATCTATAATTTGAGATATTTAAACATTGAATAGGCTTACCCTCAAACTTGGATATATCTTATCTAATAAAGTCACCCATCAATCTTATGTTCATCTCTCCTCTCACCTATTTGGTATCCCTATGATCACTAGTGTCCCTCCTATTACGAGTCCAAGTATAGCATGGACATCCTCCAACATGATACCCACCTTGATGGTATCCACATCCACCACCACCTAAAATTATTCATCAAGCAGTCCCAAGTTCCTAGGAAAATGACTATTAGATCTACACTCAGTGGCACTCAGCACATCTCCATGATGCCTCATAAACCTAGTGTGACTAACCTAGCTCGATCCTCCACTATCAATCACTTTAATAGATATGGTACCCAAGAAGAATCTACTAATCACTAGAATCTACATCTCCCCTACAACCATAAAATAATAAAATATATATTAGACCTCCGTGTCACTTATAATCAAATATATTATTTTTAAATTTTAATAAAAACAAACCTTAATTTGCCTTAATCTATCCATTTTTTATCAATTTCACATTTTTTAGCCTACTTGGACATTTTAGTACTTAATCAACCTAAGCCTTTAGTGTACTATTTTCACCAAACTATTATTTTAGTACTATACTAGCCACTTAATCACACACTAAGTTGACCAAATAGTACTAGGTCAACCATGTGGACTTACTCAACTAAGTTGACCCTTTTATTTCCCCCTTATTACTAAATCAAAAAAGTGGATTAATCAATTAAGTAAACATAAGGGTACTAAGTCATCAATTTACCTTAACAAACTAAGTTGACTCATACCTACTAAGTTGATAGTGCCAAATCATAATTCTTAACCTACTAGGTTGACCTAGTTGGTTCAAATTACTGACTCTTTAACCTACTTATAATAAATGCCTTCAACATTTATTACTCTAATTCCTTTCAACCCATTTCCCCATTTGGTCTCTAGTACCCTTAACAACTTAATGGGGTTTATTTCAGTTTTTATAAAAGGTCTAAATTAAAAAATTTAATAAAGCACTTAATTTCCAATAAAATACTCAAAACAAGTTTAAAATTCTTAGTTGCCTACTTGTGTTGCACCCACTATGGTTGTTAGGCATCCTACTTGTCTTAGTTATCATCTCCTCACCATCTTGGCTCTTTCAGTTTTCATTTAGTCTCTTACATCTCTATTTTTCTCTTCAAATAAGTCAAACAATAGTAAATGACTTTTTTTCACCTTATTTAAAGTTACTATTTATAATTCTTTAGCTTTCAAGTATTTACCGTCAGATTCCTTATTTAGATTATATCATTGTTTTTACTCACTCATTTTTCAAACCATAATTTTTTTTGAAATCATGATGTCATAGAGAATATTTTCCACTATTATATTGTTATATTTTATAAAAATTTGTTTTTCACTCTTTTTTGCACTAATCTCTATAGGTTCACCTAATGTTCTTCACATTATATGCCTTCACTTCTCTTGTAGTCTCCTTCTTTATCTACAGCACTAAGGTAATTAAAGGTATGTGTTTTTCAATTATGTCCTTTTATTTATCTTATTTTCTCCTTATTTAACTTTATTTAGCATTAGTGTTATGTGTCATCATGTTTTATTCTTGAAGCACCATCTCATGTTACACTCACATGATACGTGATGAGCTTCAAGTGGGGCATATGTATACACATAATATTTTCAAACTTTTATCAATTACTGATGATCTTTATCTTGTAGGAGCCCATTAAGTCTCAATCTCTCTAAGTGTATCCTTTAAGGGATACACTAGGAAAGGGATGGGTAGACCATTGGTACTTCACAAGATTGTTGTCCCTTTTTCCACTTGTTATCTACATACTTGTCTCTTGAAAACCATTCCCCTAAGCTTATTATTCTCTCTTATATACTCCTCCAGTCACTTCCCACCTTTCATCCCCCTTTTCCCAACCTAAAATCCCTTTTTATAGTTTATAGTACTAGGTTGACTGGGTTCACCTTGTACTCTTATTGGTGAAATTCATTTAGGGTCTAGGTCGGCTCTTGGCCAACCTAGCTTGTGACCTAGTGAATTCTTGTCAACATCAGTACTAGGTCAATTGGGTCGACCCTCAACCACAACTTTAAAAAGGAATTGGGGTTAAATCTACCTATATATACAAGATCATTTTGACATTACTTATAGAAGAGAAGAATAAGTAAGAGTTATTGTGCATCTACTTATCCACTATTCTACTTGAGAAGAAAGATTAAGGTTTCATACATTCTTTAGAGATATGGATATTGTCTTATAGATAATTCTCTTAGATGTATTGATAGGTTGTGTAGCCTAGAGCTAATTCATCTTTGTCATCCTTACATACCACAATAATCTCTTGAAAATCACCTTGGCCAAGGGAGAGATTGAGTTTCGGTGGGTTCACATTCAAAGGTAAGTATTCCTAACTTTGTTCCTCCTTTGTAAGAGTAGATAGATATTCATTTGTACTTATCTTCCATAAATTAGTATTATTTATACATTAGTTTGATTATATGTCTCTTATGCATGTTTAATTTTGTTATTTATTACCCCCAATTTATGCCATAATCTCTGGTGAGCACTAGATTAGACTTTTACTTTACTTGTTATTAGTTTAGTGAATATGAAAACATAGAGCTTAGTTAGGGTTATTATGTGATTTTACTTGACTGGAGGCTTTGGAACCCTCCGTAGTATTATTATTATGATAAGAGATCCCTTAATTAGGTCTACTAGATTCGCATATTGGTCATGTTCTTGATTATCTATTGTATCCCTAATTATTAGTGTAAGTAGGATCTATCTTCTCTGAGTTAGGATTGATTTATAGACTTTATGAATTTTTAATTACATACACCTCTTGAAAAACACCATTATCCAAGGGAGATAATTAGGCACAACTAGTTATCTTCAACAAATGTAAGTGTATTCCTAATCCCTTCATATTATGATAAGTAGATATTGTAGATTTAATATATATTGATTTTTATCTCTCCTTACTTATATTTTCTCTATGTTATAGATATATTTTTCATTACATGTTTATTATCTTTTCCATTTGTACCACAAGCTTTGGTTAACACTACATTATCTTGTACAATTTTTTATTATATTAGCTTAATATTATTTACATTCATAAATACCTAGCTAGGGTTATCAAAAGATGATGTATGTAATTAGAAATGCATCGTGTCTATAAATAAATCTTGGCTCAAAGAATATAGATCATACCTACACTTCTAATTGGAAATATATTTTTTAAGCAGGAGCATGACCAATATGGGGATCTGATAGACCCGATTAGGGGATCACTTATCACAATATGCCATGTGAGGTAGGGTTTCAAAGCTTATAGTCTAACATAATCATGCAACAACCCTAAAAGATTCCTAAGGTTTGATATTTCACTTATGTCTAATAAACAATAAATTAAATCTAATATAGTGCAAACCAAAGTTTGTGACACAAAGTGGAGGTTAGAAACAAAAAAATAACTAAACTAAACATGCATAGAAGACATATACTCATGTCAATGTATATGAAATCTTAATGCATGGAAGAGATAATAAAAACTACATTATCTATCTACTCTTACAAAGGATAAATAAATTTAGGAATACTTACCTTGAAGACAAACCTACCAAGCCTCAATCTCTCCCTTGGCCAAGGTGTTTCGTAGGAGATTGTTGTGGTATGTAAGGATATAAAAGACAAATCAGCTCTAGGCTACACAACCTATCTATGTATCTAAAATACTTCTCCAAAAGACAAGATACGTATGTCCAAAGAAGTATGGAACCCTATTCCTCAAGTAGAATGGTTAATAAGTAGATGTTCATTTGCACTTATTATTCTTCACTTCTCTTATTAAAAATGTTTGGAAATGAATTTGTATATATAGGAGGATCTTTCCCTAAATGCTCTCATAAAAGTCAGTTGTACAGGGTCAGCCATGGTTGACCTTGTATGTTTTTGGGGATAATTTACTCAAACTGAGCTAGGTTGGTAAAGAGGATAACAAACCCAAAAAGTGAAAAATATCCCTAAACTGTACAGCGTTGACCATGGCCGACCTAGTACAGTTAACAGTCCAAAATGGAATTAAGGAAAGAAAAGGAGGATAAAAAAGAGGAAAATGAATGGAATGAGTAAGACTAAGAATATTAAGCTTAGGTTTAATTTTTTTATGAGATAAGTGTGTAGATGGCAAGTGGCAAAAGGGACAACAATCTTATGAACCATTGATGGCTTGCCCACCCCTTTTTTGGTGCACCCATTAAGGTATGCACTTAGAGAGATTGAGACTCTATGGGTTCTTGCAAGATAAAAAGTATCAATAATCAATAAAAGTTTGTAAATATTATGTGTATATATATGCCCCACTTAAAGCTCATCATGTGTCATGTAAGTGCAACATAGAATGGTGCTTTGAGAAAAGAGCATGATAACACACAACATTGATGCTAAGTAAAGTAAAAGTAGAAAATAAAATAAAGGAAAACATTGAAAAACACATACCTTTACTTACCTTAGTGTTGTATATAGATAATTAGATTGCAATAAAAAGTGAAGGCATCCAATGTGAAGAACACTAGGTGAACCTATAGAAGTTAGTACAAAAAATAGCCAAAAATAAAAAAAAATTGGAAGATATACATATGATAGTTAAAAATAATCTTTACATCATCATGAATAAAATGCATCTTATGGGTTGGAAAATTAATGAGTAAAAATAAAGATATAGATAAAAGAAGGAATTTGTAAGATAAAAATTGAAGAATTTGAATTTTGAAAAGTGTTTTTAAATAGAGGAAAAGACAAGTCATTTGTTATTTTGACTTGTGAAGGAGAGAAAAAAAAGATCTAGAGACCAAACGAGCTAGGATGGTGAGGAGACAATAGGCTAGACAAGGAGAGGCTCCAAAGGTAGTAGTGGGTACACTACAAGTAAGTAGTTCTAAATCTTAAACTAGTTTTTGGAATTTGCATTAAATTAAGTGTATTTTTAATAGTTTTGAATTTTAAGAAATTGGAATGAAACAAAATTTGATTCTAGGGGTATAAAATAGCAATATGGGAAATAGATTTAGAGGAATAAGGAAGAAAGTGAAAAAATACACTTTTTTAGGAAAATGCAAGATGTCGATAGGCAAGATGAACTGGGTCGACCCTAACATTCTACAGACTATCAACCTAATGTAGTTTTCCAACTAATTTGAAATGTTTAGAATGATAACATAGTACTATGAAGGGGAAAATAATAGGGTTGACAAATATTTTGGATTCAACCAAGGCAAAAATAGGGAAATTTTGGCTAAACTAGTTTAACCAAAGAACCAAAATAAGTATAGATAAGTGTGTTGAATATCAAAAGAGGGATATAATGGCCCAAAATGACCAAAGGAGGGAAATAGGGACCAATTAGGATATAAATAGGATAAAATGAAAAAATGAATAAGTTTAAGAGTAATTAGGCTTGTTTTTTATGTAAAAATGTAAAAAAAGAATATATTTGACTATACATGACATGAAAGAAATGATACATCCTTTATTATTTCTTAGTTACAAATATAATGGAAATTTTAGAGATTGGTAGATGTGGCTTGGTTACCAATATTATTGGAGTGATTTTTAGATAGAGATAGGGTTATCCTAGTATTCATAAGTCTAGGAGGCATAGTTGATATGTGCAAGATCCCCATGAGTGTTGATCTATTAGTCATGTTCCTTGATTTCTAGAAATGACTGACTAAAACCTTTAGATGAGAGGTGGATGGGGATGTGATAAAGGTGGCTGTCACACTAGAGGATGTCTATGTCATCATTAGGCTGCCCATAATAGGAGCACAATTGACCATAGGGATACCAGATAGCATAGAAGAGAGGAGAGCCTTAGCCATGTGGGCTATAGGCTCAGAGATAATTTTGGGAGGATGGAGAGTCAATATGGAAAATGTATATACATCATAGATTTTGTATATTTGGAAAGCTATGATAGGACTTGTGAAATAGTGGGTGTTATGTCACAAGTTAGATGGAAAGGCACCACTGTTCATGGTAGCCTTAAGCAAGATGATGTTAGAGGAGAAAATTATATATGATTTGGGATCTATCATCTAGGCCTAGTTCACACATGATCTTTATGATATGTCAGTTAGAGGATAAAATACCATGGGACTAATTATATTATTGATAGCTTGGGTATATGAGAGGTTTCCTATGTATCAACCAGATGGGTTACCCCATGCAGTTGATGATAGGTCACCTTGAGTGTGGAGATGGAGAAAGGATGAGTTAGTGTGGGTCGTACCCCACATGCCAATGTTATAGTTAGTGAGACATAAATATAGTGTGGCATACATATGAAGACATAATGACTACATGGGTGAGCTGGCACATAATTACACCAATGATAACTAAGATAGAGGTTATTAGACACTATACATGGTGGAGAGATCCACATCTGATGGTATGGGTGCTAGGATAGATGGCTTCCCTCATCCAATAACATTGATATTAATGCCTAAGTAGTGGACTTGATATGTGAGGGAGACACAGGGGAGGAGATGGATAGGACCATAGATAGTGATATCGATACTCAAAACACAGCATGAATGGCCATGGATTGGTCAATGGGGAGCAGAGCAAGAGGATAGGTAGGTGGAGGAAGAGATACCAAATGTACCACTGTCAATTCCATAGTAAGAGTTATGACCACCAAGGACATGATGGTAATGGATGTATTAAGAGATAGCAAAGATTGATTTCATCCCTAATGTGCTAACAGAGGAGCTAGAGGAGGGATGAATGATAGAGAGACCACTTAGGCATAAGATGAGATGGATGTAAGCTATGATAGAGGGATTTGAGCTGAGGAGGTAACATATAGAGGAGGTACTAGGAGGCCACATAAATGGGAAGACTATGCTAGGTAGTCATGCAGATGGTGAGACCATAATAGTCGAGACATAGATAGGTATGAAAATATGGTTAAATTATTGCTTTAAGTTTGTATTTGAAATTAGAGATAAATAGATATTTTAAGATATAATAATGATCTAATATCTATTTAGTGTGATTTTTTAGGTGTATCTAAGGATGTAAAGGATAAATGGGGTCCCTAGTGAGGAGAACACTCCATAACATCCTAGATGAGACTTTGTAGCCATATGATCCTCCTACATTAGAGGATCCTAGCATACCATCTACCCTAACTCAAGTGAACTAGTTTAGACTAGTTGGGGAGGAAGCAAGATAGCTACAAGTATAGAGAGAGAGGATGTAACCACCAATAGAGATGGGTGAAGGTGAGATGTAAGCATGGCAGGCCCTATCTTAAGAGAGAGATACACATCTATCTATAGTGGTATAGATGATAGAGATCTAGACTCAATTGACATAGTCACAAGTGCAAGTAGTACACCTACAAGGACAGGTAAAGGGATTAAGATCTTGGATTGCCTCCTTACAGCATACTATTTAGAAGAGTCAAACTGAGGCCTCAATAGGTAACATGGCTAGGCCATGAGATATATAGGATGGAGCCTAGCCATAACATTGGAACAATGTATATGATAGTATTTATTGTACCAACACTCATGAGATCCAATATATATATATATGTGTGTGTGTGTGTGTGTGTGTGTGTGTGTGTGTGTGTGTGTATGTATATATGTATGTATGTATATGTATATATATATATGATCATTTTGGCATATTTATTTTGGTTGTGTATGTTGTCATTATGGTTTATTATGGTTATTCAATATGGTTTTAGCTATGGATACTTTGGATATATTTATTTATATTACATATATTTTAGCTTTCTTGTATATGCTATATGAAATATATGATATGTGGTTTCTTTTCTAGCATTATGAAAAACACATGCATGGTTTAAAAAGAAATAGGTGAAAAAGGACTTGGAAAAAGACAATCAATCAAGAAAATATACTACACACTATTTCAAGTTGGGAAATGTGTAATAAAAAGAAAATGACTAAGTATAAAGAACCAAGAAATGGTAAAACAAGATGTTAAAAAGGGATTTGTTTTTAAACCAAAGTGAAATATTATTACACCAAATTAAAACAAATAAAATATACTAATTCATGTCGGGAAGTATGACAACAATGTAATAAAATTGAAGGTATATAAAATGGCACAAATGGTATAAAAACAAATTAATTAAGTCAATAAATTATACTAAATCATGATGGGAAGTATAAAATAAAAACAAATTTGGAAAAGATTGGTCTTAAATTTATCACACTAATTCAAGTTGGGAAGTATGAAAAATTCAAGAAATGGTTGAATTCTTACATGCACTCAGAAAATAAGAAGATAAAATCAAAAGAGAAATTAAGCATAAACATATTAAATTAAGTTGGGAATCATGTCAATGACATGTAACTTCATAATCGATCACATATTATCCCATATTTGACACATTTAATTTTGGATTGTGACTTGGGTATTGAAATTTTTTTGAGTAATTTTGGGCCCTATTCATGGTCTTACACTAAAAATCAAAAAGAGAACATCATTGGGGTGGAGTAAATAGGAAAAACTAGGTAATCAAGGATGTGGGTAATAGGAAGGTAAATATGGTACTTTACGAGGATGGTCTATCCCTAACCATAGTCCTACAAATCAACTCACAAATGTAATCCCAATGGGAGTGATCAATAGACAAAATAATATTTCTCAAGAGGAAATATTATGAATAAAGGGACTGAAAAAGGGAGTGTAAAAATAAAGACTTAGGAATCTTATGATAATATCTTAGGAGACAAGAGGCATACTAAATACATGAGAAGACACTAAGTGACTAGTGGTCATCTATGTACAAAAGAAACCTCTTCGTGATAGACACAAAGTTGTGTAGGAAAATGAGCATTCTAATAAGATCAACTCAAGAATGTAGATTAGTACAAGAAAAACTAAAATGGACCTACCTTCCCATGATGTGTTCCCCATTCTTTAGGACCCCTTACAAATCCATCAGTCTACTATGAAGATTGGGTATTTACATGAGAAATTAGGTAGCACTAAAATATTTTTTATTCTCCTCTTCCAATCTACTAGCCTACCACACCCCAAAAGATCTTGGCTCTAACATTACATTAACTTTGGAGTTTGAGCTTAGACTAGAAGAAGGATATGTGTTTTGAATCACATCTTTTAGTGTGATTTAACTTTTAAGAATATTTTTTACCTTTTGATATCATTTATTTTTGTTTAAATGATTTGTATTTTACATTTTTATGGATTTTTAAGATTCCTCCTCCATACTGACTTGGAAATACCAAACATGAGAGATGTAGTGATACACACAAATGAGATTTAAGATAAGGATAAAGGAAGCTAAGTAACCAAAGATAAAGACTAAATAGGACATTTAAGCTTGATAATGAACTAATATGTGATCTCAAGTCTCAATCATGTGTATGCTTAGTTTGTAGAAAAAGGAAGAGGGGAAAAAAGAGATCCAAAAGTGGACCGGTGTAAGCAGATAGTAATGAGTAGGATGGTTTTCTAACTGATCACATGGTAAAAGGGAGATAATTATCAAAGGGAATATGGTTTGTATAACCAAGTCACAATGTTAATTGACCATGAAAAATGGAGATAATAAAACAAGCAATCATGAAGAGAAAATAAAAGATTTTTGAAAAAACTCAAGCAAATGAGAGAAAGAAATGATAAATAAATAAAAATTGTATGCAAAATATAAATGATAAGATAATTAATATATAGTATAACAAGTAATAAATCACCATATATGATAATAAAAAAATTTACATAGTATCAAATGATACAATAGATAGATAAAGATAATATTAGAGCACATGCCAACCCAAATGAAAATGTGAAAGCATCATGCATGTGCTCATAAATACTAATAAATATATCCACACAAATAATAAAATACATTGGATAAAACTCTATGAATTTGGAGATGAAATGAAGCTAATGTCTTGTCAATCTTTAATGAATATTGGGCAAATAATTAATTTCTAATCTCTTTCATAGAAAAATTAGAAATGCTTGATAGATCATGTTGAGGAGTAAAATTAGGAAAGGGATGGTTAGGAGAATGAATGGGAGAAATATCTATAGTAGATGTAGGAATCATCGGTGGGGAAGGTCCATGGGTGAAGGAATCATAGGTGGAGGAATAGAAGGCAACAAAGGGACCATAGGAGGTGATGGAACCATAGGAGGTGGAGCCATGGGATAAGAATGATGAGCCTTCTTATGGGTAAAACCTATGGGAGGAATGGTAGATGATGGAAGTAGTTACTAAGAGGGTTAGGTTGAATCATTATTTAATAATTCACATTCAATTTCATAAACACATTCATCATACAACAACATGAACATGAAAGCTTATACATACAAAACATGAACAAGAGCAAACATCATATGAACACATCATTTATGTGGGAAAACCTCTTGAGGGAGAAAACCCACTCTCAATGTTAAAAACCAATGGACTACATTATTATAAGGATAAAATAAAAAATAGACTTTATACCAGCTCTAATTGATCAAGGAGCATCCACCCCTCAATTTAGTCCAGCTCCAACTAGACCTTCAGCTAGCTTCAACTAGAATGGAGGCTACAACCCCCTAGGTGATTAATCACCCAATAAAAAACCTATGCTCTAATTTCCACAATTTTCTAATGTATTATATACCTTATTATGACCTTATAAATCTCATACACATGTAATCTACTTCTCTTCTCTAAGTAGGCACACCTACCTCATTTGCTCAACCAAGTCACCCTTTAGACTGTTAGGTATAATGACTTGTTAGTTCATGAATATAAAAATACAAACATGAATTATCCTCTTAACCCTATTATTTTCCTCAATTACTCATCTCTTCTCCTTGTCTAATCTCCTTCCTTCACTTCTATCCACACACACTCACATACATTCAAATAGGCCAATTTGATCTTATATATATATATATATATATATATATATATATATATATCACTCTTTCATCTAACCCATATTGTTCAAACAAGATGATTTCCATAATTTTATTAAAATTAAAAAAAAATCATCATACATGTCATCAATCCAACTCAAAAACTCCATAAGTCATCCATACTTCAAATGGCAATTATCCAATTACTAGGCTACACTAGGCCCAATTAGCCTTTATAAGTCATTCGTCACATATGACCATCTCCATGAATAACAACCCTCATAAAAGAATAATAACCACTAATATAAGTCAATTAAATGTACTTAAAACCTTTTCATATCCCAACAATCTCCCATACATCAAATATACTTACAATTCATCATTAGCTCCAAATAGACCTATTAGACCTAATAGGCCTAAAACCACTTGCTCACATATTGAGCTATATGAACACTTTGGGCTTCAACTAAGAGATAAAACACATCATAAATATCTTAAATTAAAATTTTATTAATCTTACATGGGTCTATAACACTTGTAACTCCAACACATACCTTAAATCAAGCCATTTTGGTTACTCGCTAATAGGTCTAGAAACCCAAAAAACACTGTCAAGAAGAACTGAGGCATATTGATGATTTTCTCAAATAACTCACTAAAAAAATTATATATATATATATATATATATATATAACTTTTTAAACACCTAAATGTGATTTAAACACTCCAACATAGGACAAATAACCCTCAAACTACCTCTAACACAGGTTCACTCAAACTGTTCACATACTACCAAATTATAGTCATATAGAAGCTCATATTTTATACTTGTAAGGATGATTTAAAAACTTATAAATAACATTATTATATTATTTTATTCTCATATATCAACCTTTAAATTCTAGTTTTCATATTATATCATCTTCCATTGGTCTAACAGACCAATTCCTTAGGTCACTTTCTCACAGTCTTAACATAGAAAAGTCTACCATGATCAATGGTCATAAAGAAAATTTTTAGATAGTATCAAGCTCTCTTAATGTATAATCATGAAACTATAATAATTATACTTCAACCTCATATTCTTTGGAGATCTCAAATCAGCTTAAATCACTTCAAACTAGCCATACCAAAAAGGTTACCTCAGACTATCATTTTCTTCTTTAGGCCTCTAGCAACTAGGCAACTTTAAACTTATAGAAATTTGACACATAAATATGAATCTCACTAAAACATTCCATATTCGTTTGGTAAAATTCCTAATCTTAATCACACACCCATTATTTCCCCTGATCATATTCAAAACTCTCTCATAATATCAAAATTACTATTAAGAAGCACTTTCTTGTGGGGCCCACACACAGTCAAGAGACCAAAAATACATTCATAGAAACCTGGGAGAGTCCTCTACAACTTCCAATAGTTAAAATTAGTAAAATAATCCATTATGGGTCATTTATAGCAATATATTTCTAATCACTCCATTATAAGGGTTTATAAAGGGTTTTAACCAGTTTACATTCTTAACGAATGTTCATAAAGACCCCTTAACTCCTAAACCAATGCTTAGAAAAACTTCTCAGGGACCTTTCCCAACTATTCCAAATATCTTAGCTTCTAATTCAAACCCTTCATGTTCCAACAATCATGATAAACTTCCTCTTGGGCTCCTTGCACTCATTTCTAGCACCCTTTGAAGCTTCTAAACCAATTTTATAACTTTGTAGTTCAATATCTAACCTAAAACATTATCAAAATTCTTGAAAAAATGTTCCTAACTATCTCTAATTTTAAAAAAAAGCTTCACTAACCTGAAAACACTCTTTAACCATTCACAAGGCCTCACAATCCCATCTAGGACAACTAGGCCAATGGCTAAAGTATCTTATAGACCACTAGCCACCTCTTACAAACCATAAACCTAACCTCTTATCACCATATGCATGTATAACATTCATATTCCAATCATAATAAGATCTTCATCATTATATATCTCTCAAATTACTCAAAACCCCATAGGCAACCACACATGGTCAAGCCCACAAGGCATAAGATGACTTGCACTCCACCTAAAGACCACCTAGAAGGACTCTAATTTCTCTCTCAAACATATGGACATACCATTTATTATCTCTCCATGTTCCATTCCATACATTCATGCTTCCATAAAACCAACTACTCCTATAAGTTTTCACTAGCAATCAAGACTAAGTTGAGCACTAATATCATGCATATTAGACCAAGAGCACTCTCATGCCCAAAATATATATTTAAGCAGCAATCTCCCAAAAATATCTCACTTGTCATTGATGGAAACACTCCTTTTATCTCTCCCCCTTTTCCAAAATGATAAAGTAGACTCATCTATCAAACAAGTTCTTATATCTTTAATCAAGAAATTTAAGAAGCTAAACCAAGAACACAACCAAGAGCACATACCTTTCTCTCTCATCCTTTCAAAGTTAGAGCACACCAACTATTAGCAATATATCATAAAGAAACTATAGTTCTCCCCCTTAGACTAAGATCCCTTTAAGAACCAACTCAAGTCATAGCTCAAAAAGACCTATAAGATCCTTGGACCTGACCACCAGGAAAGCACACTAGCTCCCCCTTAGACCACTACCACTTGAGAAATAAAGAACTCAACTCCCCCAATGATAACCAATAAAATCAGACCTCTATGTCTCCAAGAGACCTATACAACACTGAATCACACTTATTTCCTTCAAAATATTTGATTAGATAACTAAATATTCTCAAGCAAAATTGAATATCTAAAACTCAGTCCTTCTCCCAAGCTACCTAGATCCTTGGACCTATCACCAATTGCATGGTAAAATAGTTCCCCATAATACCTTACTCTACTTTGAAGGCTCTTCCTTAGTCTATAAAATCCATGCAAACCTATAGGACCTCCAAGAATAGCTACCATCACTTCAAATAATAATATGAGCACCATAACACTATGTAAGCTCTCATACCTTTGCACTCAAGGAACTCTATAGAACACCAAGGGCATTCCAATTATATAAACACACCTAAATCATGCTTATAATATAGTAACATTATAAATTGGAACCAAACATGACATCCTTCTTTTGAAAACTTTCTCAAAAAACTTCATTTATTTTACTAGGCCTACTTGGACTCCTTGTAGCCCTATATGGCCACTACATACCTCATAACTTTCTATCCTAAGCACTCCAAACCATTAAAATTCATATTTAAAGACCAATATCATGCCCCTTATGCATTCCAAAAACAATCCTTCAACTCATTCATCTCATTATACTTCTTTCTTTATATTATAAGCCAATTAGGCCTCTTAATGATCAAAAATAACATTTTAGGACCAAAAGACCTGAACATACCTCTTGAATAATATTCTTGCTTCTTCACTTATAGGAGTCTCTTATGAAGCATATAAATATACCTCTAATCCCTTATTTCTCATCTATAAAATTATTTAATACTACCTCATGACCTTTGAGGTCATCTAGCAACTTAAGAAGCATCCAGTCACTGAAGCATTCATTCTTTAGATCTAGAAACCAAGACAGGGCACAAAGGAGTCTCCAAACAACAATCTCTTTCAAGAAAACAAAGTTCAATTAATGCTAAATTACATGACCACTTCAAGGGATATATAATTCCTTTATATAACTAAACTTCAATCAACTACATCTCTTGAAATCAAATAGAGAATTCTTGAGCACTAAAGAGATTCAATCATCACAAACAATATTGGTCTTGTAAACCAATAAAGCACTCAGACCCTTGACTATACAAATAAACCTAAGCACCATAATATTTCACTTGAGGAACCATTACATAAAATCCTTAAGACCATCAAAGTAGATAAAATTCCACCAAGTACCATGAACACCCTTCAAGGACATCTGAACCTTCAAGACATTATGAAGTCACCATAACATCCATTCTACTATTCTAAATCTTAATTCTTGCACATCATCTTGAGCTAGTTATTCAAACCTAATACCATAGGATTAATATAATTATTCTAAAAGCATCTAAAAATGCCATATTACCTTGATAACACTATCATACACCTTGATCACTCACCTCGAGAGTCTAAGATCACCATTCAATTTAGCAAATCACACTAGTCTGTCAAGCATGAGACATTGAGACATAGTCAACTTCCATGGGGATTTTCTTGAAAAACACAAACTTCTAGATCTCTTTAGACCTTATCATATACTTTATTTCCATTTTCCTATGAGTCTTCTCCATGCATAGATATCCATAATACATTTACTTTTACTTAGAAAGCTTCATTGACTATCATATCTTCTTTAGATTTTAAGGAGGCCTAATTCTAATTACCCTATTTGCTTCAATGAACAACTAATGAATCAAATGATCCATAAATTCCTTAACAATGACTTATTCCTATAAAAATATATTGATGACAACTTCTAATATATCTCACCATGCTTAAAATCCCTCAAATCACTTACATATATTATAAAGGCACAATTAGGCTATCTTTCTCCTTCAATTGTATACCTCTACCTTTAAGGACACCTGCACATATTTTTACCTATCATGATTTCTAACCAAGATACCATATTCAATAATCCCTAACATACAACTCAGGTTTGATCTTGGATTTGGCTTCAGTATAGTCCTTCTTTCAACTTCTTAGTGCCAACATGCAGACCTTTATGTAGACTTCAACTTTAATCTTTACAGACTTATCCATCATAGAGAAACCTTAAAAATTCATTAGTATTTAAATTACAACTCTAAAAACATGAATAACCATGACAACAACTATAATGATCATAAAAACTTCATCAACTCTACCAATAAGTTGACTAGGGAGACACCAACAACCAAGGTACTCACAAGATCACCTTCCAAGCTAATTAAGCCTCAAGAAGGACCTGATCTAATACCAATTGATGGAACTAGATACTAAGAGGGTGGTTGAATTAGTAGTTAATAATACATATTAAATTTCATAAATGCATTCATCATACAACAACATGAACATGAAAGCTTATACATCCAAAGCATGAACAAGAGCAAACATCATATGAATAAATCATTTATATGGGAAACCCTCTAGTGGGATAAAACCCACTCTTAATATTATAAATTAATTGACTATAGCCCTATAATGATAATACAAACAAGAGACTTTATACCAGATCCAACTGATCAAAGAGTATCCACCCCTCAATTTAGTCTAGCTCTAACTAACAAGGAGGCTACAACCCCCTAGGTGATTAAGCACCCACTCAACCCAATCTACTATGATGTCCACCATTGATCTGATGTCTTCTACACTTTATTATTACCTTATTAATCTCATACACCTACAATCTAATTCTCTTCTCCAAGTAGGCACACCTACCTCATTCGCACAACCAAGTCACCCTTTAGACTGTTAGGTCTAATGACTAGTTAGTTCATGAATTTGATCAAAAAAACATGAATGATCCTCTTCACCCTCTAATTTTCCTCAATGACTCATCTCTAATCCTTTAATAATCTCCTTCCTTTGATTTTTTCCACACACACATACATTCAAATAAGACAATTTAACCTTATGTGTGTGTGTGTGTGTGTGTGTGTGTGTGTATATATATATATATATATATATATATATATCACTTTTTCATCTAACCCATCTTGGTCAGCCAAGATGCTTTCCATACTTGTCTTACCCTTATAAAATATCATAATACACATCATCAAGTGAACTCAAACACTCCATAAGTCATCCATACTTCAAATGTCACTTATCTAATTACTAGGCTACACTAGGCCCAATTAGCCCATATAAGGCATTCATCACATATGAATGTCTCCATGAATAATAGCCCTCATCAAAGAATAATAACCACTAAGATAATTCAATTAAACATAATTTAAACCTTTTCATATCCCAACAATCTCCCATACATCAAATATACTTAGAATTCATTAATAGGTCCAAATAGACCTAATAGGCCTAAAACCATGTGCTCACATATTGAGCAAGATGAACACTTTGGGCTTCAAAAAAGAGCTCAAACACATCATAAATATCGTAAATTAACACTTTATTACTCCCACATGGGTCTATAACATCTAGAAATCTAACTCAAACCTTGAATCAAGCCATTCTAGTTACTCGCTAATAGGTCTAAAAACACAAAAACCACTATCAAGAAGAACTAAGGCATACTGATGATTTTGTTTAATAACTCACTAAACCAATCATATAGATATAATATATAAAACTTATGAAACACCTCCATGTGATTTAAACACTTTGACATAGGTCAAACAACCCTCAAACTACCTCTAACACAAGCTCACTCAAACTGTTCACATACTACCAAATTACAGTCATATAGAAACTCATATTTTATACTTGAAAGGATAATTTAAACACTTATAAATCACATGAGTGTATTCTCTAAGTATAATATATCAACCTCCAAAGGCTTTTTTTCATTTTCTATCATCTTCCATTAGTCTAATACACCAATTCCTTAGGTCACTTTCTCATAGTCTTAACACAAAAAGTCTACCATGATCAATGGTCATAAAGAACACTTGTAGATATTTTCAACCTCTCTTGATGGATAATCATGAAACCATAATACTTTTAATTCAACCTCATATTTTTTTGAGGTCTCAAATCATCTTGAATCACTTCAAATTAGCCATACCAAAAAGGTTACTTCAGACTGTTGTTTTCTTCTTTAGGCCTCTAGCTTCTAGGCAACTTTGAACCTCTAGAAATTTGACACATAAAGATGAATCTCACTAAAATTTTCCATATTCATTTCGGTCAATTCCTAATATTCATCACACACCCATTAGTTCCCCTGATCATATTAAAAAATCTCTCATAATATCAAAATTACTATTGAGAAGCACTTTCATATGGGGCCCACACATAATCAAGAGACCAAAAATATATTCAAAAAAACCTATAAGAGTCCTCTAAAAACTTCAATAGTAAAACTTGGTCAACCAATCCATTCTAGGTCATTTCTATCAATATCTTTCCAATCACTGCATTATGAGGGTTTATAAAGGGTTTCAACTAGTTTACATTCTTAACAAATGTGTATTAAGATCTTCCCCTTAACTCCTAAACCAATTCTTGTAAAAAAATCTTAGGGACCTTCCCCAAATATTCCAAACATCTCAACTTCCCATGTAAACCCTTCACATGACAACAAGCATGAGAAACTTCCTCTCAGGCTCCTTACACTCATTTCTAGCACCCTTTAAAGCTTCTAAACCAAATTTCTAAATTTTTAGCTCAATCTCTAATCTAAAAAATTATCAACATGCTTGAACAAACTTTCCTATCCATTTCTCATGCAAAAATAATATTCACCAACCTATAAACACCCTTTAACCCTTAACAAGGCCTCACAAGCCCATCTAGGCCAAAGGCCAAATTGTCTTACAGACCACTAACCACCTCTTGAAAATAATACACCTAACCTTTAAGCACCCTATACATGTCTAACATGCACATTCCAAGCATACTAAGCTCCTCATCATGATATAGCTCTCGAAGTACTCATAACCCCATAAGCAACCACACATGGTCAAGCCCACAAGGCATAGGATGAGACTCACTCCACCTGAAGACCACCTGGAAGGACTCTAATTTCTCTCTCAACCAAATGGACATACCATGTACTCTCTCTCCATGATCCATGCCTTCCACTCATTTTTCCATAGAACCAACTGCTCCCACAAGCTTTCACTAGCAATCAAGATTGAGCTGAGCACTAAGATCATGCATATTAGACCAAGAGCACTCTTATGCCACTTTGTCATCATCAATGCCACTTGACATAAATGACAACACATCACTACCACCAATCTCCCAATAATCCCCCCCTTTGTCATTTATGGAAACACTCCTTTTATCTCTCCCCCTTTTTCAAAATGACAAAATGGACTCATCTATCAAATAGGCTCTTCTATCTTTAATCAAGAAATTTAAGAAGTTAAACCAAGAACATAACCAAGAGCACATACCTTTCTCTCTCATCCTTTGAAACATAGAACACACCAACTATTAGCAACAAATCACAAAGAAACCATAGTGATCCCCCTTAGACCAAGCTCCCTTTAATAACTAACTCAAGTCATAGCTCCAAAAGACCTATAAGATCCTTGGACCTAACCGCTAGGAAAGCACAGTAGCTCCCCCTCAGACCATTGCCACTTGAGAAATAAAGAACTTAATTCCCCCTTTGTTAACCACTAAAATTAGACCTCTAAGTCTCCAAGAGACCTATAAAACAATGAATCATACTCCCTTCCTTTAAAAGATCTGATCAAATAACTAAATCTTCTCAAGTAAAACTGAATAGCTAGAACTTAGTCCTTCTCCCAAGCTACCTAGAACCTTGGACCTGTCACCAATTACATAGTAACACAGCCCCCCCTAGGTTCTTACTCCACTTTGAAGTCTCTTCCTCAATCTATAAAATCCATTCAAACCTATACGACCTCTACGAACAGCTACGATCACTTCAAATAACAATATGAGCACCATAGCACTATGCAAGCTCTCATACCTTTGAACTCAAGGCACTCTATAGAACACCAAGGTAACTTCAAGTATAGAAACACACCTAAATCATGATTATAATAGACCAACATTCTTAAATATAACTAAACATTCCATCCTTGTTTTGTAAACTTTCTCATAAATCTTCATTTACTTTACTAGGCCTACTTGGACTCCTTATAGCTTTATCTGGCTATTACAGACCTCATAACTTTCTATCCTAAGCACTACAAACCATTAAAGTCCATATTTTAAGACCACTATCATTCCTCCTTATGCATGCCAAAAATAATCCTTCAACTCATTCATCTCATCATACTTCCTTCTTTAGGCTATAAACTAATTAGGCCTCCTAATGATCAAAAATAACATTTTAGGACCAACAAACCTGAACATACCTCCCAAACAACATTCTTTTTTTCTTAACTTATAGGATTCTCTTATGAATAACACAAAGAGACCTCCAATCCATTATTTCTCATCTATAAAAGTGTTTCATACTACTTCATGACCTTTCAGGTCATCTAGTAACTTAAGAATCATCCAATCACTGAAGCATTCATTCTTTAGATTTGGAAACCAAGACACAGCACAAAGGAGTCTCCAAACAACAATCTCCTTCAATTAAATAACCTTCAAGTCATGATATATTACATGACCACTTTCAAGGATATATAATTTATTTATATAAATAAACTTCAAAATTACATCTCTTGAAATCAAATAGAGAATTCTTTAGCACCAAAGAGATTCAATCTTCACAAACAATATTGGTCTTGCAAACCAATCAAGTACTTAGACCCTTGAATATATAAAATAACATAAGCACCATCAAATTTCCCTTAAGTAACCCTTGCATAACATCCTCAAGACCATCAAAGCATATAAAACTCTACCAAGTACCATGAACACCCTTCAAGGACATCTAAACCTTTGAGACATTATGAATTCACCATAACATCCATTCTACTATTCTAAATCTAGCTTCTTACACATCATCTTGAGCTAGTTCTTCAAATCTAATATCAAAGAATCAATCTAACTATTCTTAGAGCATATACTAATTCCATATTACCTTGAGAACACTATCATACACCTTTATTAGTCACCTTGAGAGTCTAAGATCACCACTCAACTCAACAAATCACACTAGTCTATCAATCAGGAGATGTTGAGACATAGTCAACTTCCATGGGGATTTTGTTGCAAAAACACACACTTTTAGATCTCCTCAGACCTTTTCATATACTTTTTTTCTATTTTATATGAGTCTTCTCCATGCATAGATATCCATAAAACATTTGTATTTACTTAGAAAGCTCCATTGATTGACATATCTTCTTTAGATTTCAAGGAGGCCTAATTCTAATTACCTTGTTTGTTTCAATGAACAACTAATGAATCAAGATGATCCATAAAGTCCTTAACAATGACTTATTCCTATCAAAATATATTTATGACAACTTTTAATATATCTCACCATGCTTAAAAGCCCTCAAATCACATGCATTTATTATCAAGGCACCATTAGACTATCTTTCTCCTTCAATTATAAACCTCTACCTTTTAGGACTCCTACACATATTTGTACCTATCATGATTTATAATTAAGAGACCATCTTCAATAATCCCAATCATATAACTCAGTTTTGATCTTGGATTTGGCTTTAGTATATTCGTTCTTCTTTAAACTTGCTAGTGCCAACATGTAGACCTTTATGCAGACTTCAACTTTGATCTTCACATATTTATCCATCATAGAGAAACCTAAAAAATTCATTAGTCTTGAAAGTACCACTCATAAAACATGAAGAACCATGACAAAAACTAGACTGATCATCAATAACTTCATCAACTCTGCCAACAAGCTGACTAGGCCAACACTAATAACCAAAGTACTCACAAGATCACCATCCAATTTGATTAAGCCTTAAGAAGGACCTGATCTGATATCAATTGATGTAAGTAGCTACTAAGAGGTTAGGTGAATTAGTAGTTAAAAATTCACATTCAATTTCATAAACTCATTCATCATACAACAACATGAACATGAAAGCTTATACATCCAAAGCATGAACAAGAGCAAACATCATATGAACACATCATTTATGTGGGAACCCCTCTAAGGGGATGAAACCCACTATAAATCCTAAAAACCAATGGACTATAGTCCTATAATTATAATACAAATAAGATACTTTACCAGTTCCAACTGATCAAGGAGCATCCACCCCTCAATTTAATCTATCTCCAACTAGACCTTTAGCTAGCTCCAACTAGTAAGGAGGCTACAACCCCCTAGGTGATTAAGCACTCACTCAACCACCTCCACTATAATGTCTACCACTACTATAATTTCTTCTAAACCTGATGATGACCTTCTAAATCTCATACACCTACAATCTACTTCTCTTCTCCAAGTAGGCACACCTACCTCATTTGTTTAACCAAGTCACCCTTTAGATTGTTAGGTCTAATGACTTGTTAGCTCATGAATATAATAAAATAAACATGACTGGTAATATTCACCATATAATGGTCCTCAATGACTCATCTAACTCCTTGACTGAGGTCCTTCCTTCGCTTTTGTCCACACACACTCACATACATTCAAATAGGCCAATTTGACCTTACATACATATCACTCTTTCATCTAACCCATCTTGGTTGGCCAAGATATTTTCCATACTTGTCTTAACCTTATAAAATATCATCATACATGTCATCAATCCAAATCAAATACTTTATAATTTATCCATAATTCAAATGGCACTTATCTAATTACTAGGCTACACTAGGCCCAATTAGCCCTTACAAGTCATTCATCACATATGACCATCTCCATGAATAATATCCCTCATCAAAGAATAATAACCATTAATATAATTAAATTAAAGTTAATTCAAACCTTTTCATATCCCAACAAAATCCCATACATCAAATATAATTAGAATTCATCATTAGGTCCAAATAGACCTATTAGACGTAATAAACCTAAAACCACTTGCTCACATATTGAGAAAGATGAACATATTGGGATTCAACCAAGAGATCAAACACATCAGACATATCTTCAATTAACACTTGTGTAATGGTTAAGGAGGTCCTCAAAAGTAGGAGTTAAAGTACTTTATAAATTTTGTTAGTAATAATAATAAGGATTAAAACAAGGTTGTAAATTATGTTGTGATGATGAAGTAGTTGGTTCAAGTGTATTTTGAGGATTGGAAGAAGAATTGTTTGTATAAAATTGATTATCATTAGCATTGGAAGATGATGGAAGAGTGGTATAAATCTAATGAAGAATCATAAATCATATCATCAAAGGTAATAAGGTCATTTTTCCCCAACTCATTTAAATGAGTTAGAGAAGAATATTGGATAACACGATATGTTCTAGATGAAGGAGGAGTGTAGATAGGTTGGGAATCAATGAAATCCACCACCCTTCACATATTAGTCATGTTAACCACATTATATTTAGAATTTGGTTCAACAAGACTTTATACATTATTGGTGGAAGGGGTGGGCTTGTCTTGGGTGTCTTGAATTGGTTGGTGATTAGGAAGAGGATCTTTACAAATAGATAAAGAGTGTTTACTTGATTTAAGTCTTGAGTTTTTCCATGTGTTTTATAGTCTTTAAAATAAATTTCATAATCATGTTGATGCTTGCAAATGATGGAATCATGATCAAAATTAGGTCTCAGAATAAAATCCATAGCTAAATTATGAAGTTATCTATAGGTCTCATGAGAATGACCCCAACTAGCATGAAACCAAAAAAAACTTGCTAATATCATACCAAAATTTCATAAGATGAGTAGGTTAAGCTCTCATGAAAGGGGCTTGGGTAGATGATTAAGAAATTTAGTTGAGGATAAAAATTTTTGAATGTTATTGTTATTTGGTGAAGAGAAATGAGGATTAGTATATTGTTGAGAAAGGGGAGCTAGTTTTGAATATTGGTCAGGAATGATAGTTTGAACATTATGAATGGTGTCATAAGAATCTATAACACCATCATTGGTAATATTGTGGTTTTTGTTATTTATAATAGATGAGGACCCACAGAAGGTTAGGGTGGTTTTAATTGATGCATTAGGAAATCTTGATGTTTAGCTTGATCAATAGCCTCCTCTAAGGTAAATAAAGAGAGAGTGTAAACTTGATATTGAAATTTAGGAAAGAGGGTATTGGTAAGAGATGGAAAATATTGTCATCATCCATGTTATATTCACATTTATTTGATAAAATTTTCCATATTTTAACAAAGGCTTGAGAGGTTTTGTTTTGTTTTTATTTATAATCTATGAAATGGGCCAAAGTGTTTTTGAGAAAGTCACTAGTTTAGAATTCTTGCACTAAAGCATTCACTAAATCCTCAAAACTAGTAATGAAATGTGTTTTAAGTTGATTATACCAATCCAAGGCATCACCTGTGAGGGTTTTGGAAAGGATCTTGGTAGAAAAAAAGAATTTTAATTTGATCGAATCCTTATAAATCTTTCCAAATGTCTTAAGATGAAGGGTATTATCAGTTGATCCATTATAATAAATTTTAGGTGTTATACCTCCTATATCAATGTTAGCAATCTGAGTAGTGAGAGGTTAATTTTGTAGATGATTGATGGTTTTGTTGCTTAAAAGAGGTTGAGGAATGAGATTAACTTGAGAATATATAAGAGGAAGAGGGGGAAAATTTTTGTTATGTATGCCCCAAGCCATTGGTTGAGGATGAGATTGAAGGTAAAGAAGGTGGTTTTTCATTCTCATCATTTGATTTGTGTTATGAGCTTGACATGTATTCATTTGATTGGCATTAGTAGAATAATTAGGGTTGGTATTAGTGTTATTATTAGTGTCTTGGGTACCATTATTGGTGTCGATAGGAGCTTGAGAGGAATTATGAGAATGTAATGCACTAGTGGAAGAATTTGCTTGTGTAGCAAAAGATGGACTAGTAAATAGTTGAGAGGAAGAAGTACTAGAAGCATGATTGCCTTGGGTATTAAACAAAGCACTAGTAGATGGATTAAGGATGGTGGATCTTAAGAGAGGCCCACTAGATGTAGAACATACCATGCTAGTTGAGATACTAGGCATGGATGTGGAATAAGTTAGAGAAGAAGAGGTCATGGTATGAGAAGGGGTCATGATCAAAGGAAGAGGCTAAGAATAAAATAAAATGGTACCTCCAAATCTATTTAATAATGTATGAGTAGGTGAATGAGGCTCTTCAACTTGACAACTCACCATAAGATTGTAAATGGTAGAAGGATTCTTTCCTTGATGTTGAGAAAATTCAAAGATAAAGAAGAGAATTTTGGGAGTATTCTCTAACTCAAGTTGGTCTTCTAATGAGAAAAGAGGAATATGTTGCAAATATCTATCAGGAGGGGTCCCATAGTTCATTTTTTGAGTATAAATATGAACATTACTAGCATCCAAAAGAGGAACCCTACTTTATCTATGAGAGACTATATGAGGATTGGTAAAGTTCATCATGTATGATGACTCCAACTCAGTGTCACTATCAAATAAAATATCCAATGATGAAGGGAAGGGAATAAAGATGAGAAGAAAAAGAACCAATATGTAACTAAAATATTATAAGGTTGACTAGGTCAACCTAGCATATAAATGGGGACTATAAAACCATGCAGGGTTGACTGGATCAATCTAATATAATACATAGAGACTGGAAAAATAGGTAAAAGGAGATGGAGATAGTACATGGTCGGCTGGGTTGATCATGTATAGTGCATAGAGGTTGGAAAAAGGTACATGGTCAACTAGCTTGACCCATTATAATAGATAAGGAAAAATAAAGGGCTGATAATAAGTTATGAACTAAAACAAGATAATTTTTTTAGTTAATCTAGGAAAGTAAGAACTAAAGGGAAATAAATAGTCAATTGGATCAACACTAGCCAATCCAGTTAAAGCACACAATATAAAACCTTGCACTAATGTTGGATAATGATAGATTTTCACACATAATTTATCAAAGAGCAAGCAATCAACTTGAAAATTAAATATATAACTAATTTATCAACCTAAGATGTTTTATTAGATTATTAAAATATGTTTTTTAAATCTGATGGGGAAGTTGGCTATAAATCAAAGAACTAGATATCAATCTAAGGATGGTTTCAAGTAGTTTGGAATGAAAGGGACTATAGTGGTAATGATACATGATTGGCATTGGGGCCTGACCCCTCACTTCACACACCATAACAATAATGATTTTAGGTGCTTAGCTAAAATATACCATTAACCATGCTTTATACTTGACTAGAGTATCAAGTTGGCTTCCCCCTTAGTGATGAAATCTAAGTAAGTTGGCCTAGGGTAGACAAATGTTAAAGTACTTGTTTATATTATGTGATGTGGCCATGTGTGCATAAAATATAAATAGTGAAACTAAAGGATAGATTAAAAACCCATTAATTAGACTATTTAAACTATTCTAAGCATGCAAGCAACAAGAAAAGAAAGGTGTGAACTAATTACTAGCATATAGAGATTAATTCCAACTTAAAATAAGGTATAGTGTTGACACTATATGCATAAAATATAGAATAGGGTTGATAGGGTCAAACTTGTACTATAAAACCAAGGTCTAAAAATGAACAAGGTTAGCCAAGGTTGACCCAATTATTCAGACATCACACATAACACAAAATTGGTTAGCAATGTTGATACAGTTGACTATGTAAGGGTAGTTTTGAAGACTAAAAACTATAAAAGGAAATACATAAATAGAAAGAGATGTGGAGATAGAAAGAAATGTTGGTGGATCAAATATTTTGAGAATGAATATTTTTAGATAATAACCTTGGAATATGCTTGAAAACTCTACTAACTAGGTCGAATGGGTCGATAAATTTTACAAAATCCTACTGCTAAGTTCCTATAATGTATAAGGTTGACCAAGGTTGACCTAGTATGCTAAACTGGATGCCTAAAAGTGTACATGGTCAACTAGGTTGACATAGTAGTCTGAACTAAAAGTCTAAAAGTCTAGAAACCTATATTAGGTCATCTAAGTTGATCTAGTTTCTTATTCCTAAAACCCTATGCACAAAGATTAGAATTGGGTTGATAGATTTGATCCAGTATGACAAATATATAATAAAAATAATGCTAAAAATAATTAAAGAAAGTGAAATCAATCCTGCAAGGGTTATTTTCACATAGGTTTCACCAAAATGTATGCAATAAAAAATTCATCATGTCTATAAATCAATCCTAGCTTAGAAAAGATAGAGCATACCTATACTTCTGATTGGGAATACATTTATTAAGTGGGAGAATGACCAATATGGGGATCCACTAGACCTAATTATGGGATCACTTATCATAATACACCATTTGAGGTAGGGTTCTAAATCCTACAGTCTAACACAATCATGAAACAACCCTAAAAGAGGCCTAAGGTTTGATATTTCACTTATGTCTAATAAACAAGAAAGTAAATCTAATCTAGTGTACACCAAAGCTTGTGGCACAAAGTGGGGGGTTATAAATAAAATAAACAACTAAACTAAACATACATTGAAGACATATACTCACATCAATGTATATGAAATCCTAATGTATGGAAGAGAGAAGTAAAAATACATTATGTATCTACTCTTACAAGGGAGAAATAAAGTTAGGAATACTTACCTTGAAGATGAACCCACCAAGCCTCAATCTCTCCCTTGGCCAAGGTTATTCACAAGATATTTTTATGGTATGTAAGGATAATAAATATAAATCAGCTCTAAGTACATCTTTAATTTTTCATAGAACCCAAATTGATGAGAACTATCCATATGGTGTGATCTCATTAACTTAGAGCCTATTAGTTGAAGGTAAATTACCAAGATTGTGTGTTCTCTAGATCATCAAGAGTCATTCAATTTTCATCACCAAGATAGTATGGATCCTACTAATAAAAATACATAGACAACTTTCAAAGATCTTCCCAAAAACCAATATCATAACCCATTTTAGGATCACATTTATTTAGTGATCAAGAAGATGTACATGATTAATAGTGAAATGAATCATTGATTCTCAAGATCACACCAAGTGGAACAATCTCATTAACTTATGGATTATAAGGGATAGGAATCAAGATTATAAAATAAAAAACCCTAGGTAATCAAGATTGTGAAAATTGTCACAATAATGGAGATAAATAACTAAAATGTAAATGTTAAATATGATATCTAGACCAAAAAGCAATGCACAGGAATGAACACCTATATTAAGGTAATGACTAATCACTCATGGTGATTGAAAATTTTCCACATGGAAAAATGTACTAGCTAAATCTGACTAGCAAATTAAAATTAAAATGGTAAATAAAACCAAAAGTCATTTATGCATTAATTTCACATGAACTAAGCATTCAAGTTTTAAGATTTTGGAAATATATGGAAAATTAACAAATGACATCAAGTCACCATTTCCATCAATTTAATATAAGTAAATTGTGAATTTGAGATATTTTTTTATCAAAATTCTTAATTTTTCTCCTAGATAATTTATGAGTAATTTCAATCATATTAAGATAAATTTTACATAGTTTTACACTATAGTAATGGCTTCTTCATAATGATCATCCCAAAGTCAACCTCCTTCCCCATAGATAATCACAAATATTCCTAAATATCTAGACATAATATTTTATAAGGGAGAATTACATTTTGATTCCTTCATTACATAACCATTTTGGATGAAGTGCATAATGTAGATCCATATTCAACATAATAATAGATATCTAAAAATGACTAAAGATATAGTGATGACTTTCTTCTGATCAAGGCCACGATATTGCATAACATGGAATAAAAATATAAGGTAATGCTTTGTATACTATGCCCTTAACCTTTGGTGTGTCTTGGGATATGTGTTACCGACTTGTGGCTTACATGCCTCTTTTATATTCTTGTTACATTTTTCTATGTTCTTAGTTAGGTCATCCTATAGAATAATCATGGCTAATTAGACTATATATAGGAGATAGTGGTTAGTATTCTATCATCATGTTAAGTATTCTTCTCTTAGTACATTATTGTGGAAGTTTCCCCCTCGAAGTGGACTTTCTATATTATCTAGTATTCTACTTTGTTGTCAATTATTATTGTGTGATCTCTCATATTTTCTTATTTTATGTGATATAAAATCATTATGTGCAAACATTTAAGTAATTTCATTACAAGTGGTATCAAAGCTTTGATTTGGGCAAGCTTCCTACAGAATTATTTTTTTGGATCTAGTGAAGCATGACTTATATGAGGGAAAGGAGTGAAAAAACATAACTTAAAATCTAAGAGGATTTATTTTTTCTATCAGCACAATATTGTTTTAAACATTTTTTTGAAAAAAATAAATTTTGGAAAAAAAATTGCCTTGCATATTTGCAGTCATTGGATTCATCTCGACACGATGATCACAATGGTATAGTCCAACGATACAATTTTTTATGCCAAATTTTTTTATCATAGTGTACAAAACAAGTTGTTGGATTCATCTTGGCAAGGCAGTTGCAATGTTACAATCCCTTGGTACACTTTTTTTAGGGAAAAAAACCCTCCTCGGGTTTGTATATGATTGGTCCTTCTACATGGGGATGGAAATGGGGGTTAAAAACTCCTAAGACTCCTTCTGTCGGTGACATGGAATATAAAATTCAAATCCATTATTATATCAACTTTAGGCTGACATAAAATGCTTAGTGAGGTATGATGACTTTGTTACAGTTCAAACTAATGTTTTAGGGATGCATGAAGAGATTAATGGGGTTCATAATCAATTAAATTAGATCACTAATTCATTGGCTACTCTTTCATCTCAGTTACATTTAAACAACCCTCCACTTTAACATTCAGGTCCTCTCAACACTAACAACTCCAATTCTAGTGTGAAATTGATGTTGCCCAATGTGAATGTGTAAGTTTTATGGTAAGGATCCTCTCACTTAGATTACCCAACTTGAGAATTTATTTGATCTGCATCAAACTCCTAGTTTTCAAAATGTGATCATGGCATCTATGTATATGTAAACTAAGTAGTTCATTTGGTATCACTAGTTATGTGCTCAAAAGAAAAAGAATGGTGCTCCTTTTACATGTTCTATTTTAATTAATGAGTTATTGACTCATTATCATAATAATGTCTCTAAGAACTACTTCATCCAGTTAGCCAAACTATGGCAAAAGGGAACTATGAAATATTATATTAATCAATTTTAGAATCTATCCTTTTGGGTAGAAGACATCACTAAGGAAAATTTGACTAATCTATTTTTGGGTGGTCTCAAAAATAGCATCCAATTGGATTTTTGAATGTTAAACCCAGTATCTATCCCATATGCACACATGGTAGATTAAAAAGAGATGTTCAAATGGAAAACCTTCACTACTAGTCATGATTGCACCTTTCTAGCACCATGATATCCTCAACCTACTACACTGACACCTTGAAAAATTGAGGAGAATTGAGCCAAAGGGTTGTGTTATGGTTGTGATACAAAATGGAGAAAAGACCATCATTTTGCTAAAAATAAGTTTTTATACATTGAAAAAGCCAATGAGGATGATGATGATGAGGAGGCACTTGGCAAGGATGAAAAGGGTCCTGAGGAGGAATCTGAAGACTCTCAACCTACTATTTCCTATCATGCCCTTTTAGGTATTAGTACTCCCTAAAATTTTAAGGTGGTGGGTTTCCTAAAAAAATAGGTCATTATTTTGATTAATTCTAGGAGCACACACAACTTCATTAACAATAACCTAGCTACTCACTTGAATTGTTTCATTTATCCCACTCTAGAATTTTATGTCATGATTGTAGATGGTGGTACTATCATCTACTTAGGAAAATTCCATAGTATTAAGCTAGCCATGGGACACTACTTGTTGGATTCTCCTGTGTTTACTATTCTCATGGGGGGAGCTAACATTGTTCTAAGAGTACAATGGCTCACCACTTTGGACACTATTGAGATAAATTTCTAGGAATTATTCATGCATTTTCATTCTAAGGGAAGGACATTTGAGCTAAGGGGATTAAGGGCTAAATCTCCATAACTTGTTATCTCCCATCAAATGACAAAGATTCTCTTAAAGGGTGTTGAAGGATTTGTAGCTCACTTATTTTCCATAGAATTTCATCTAACTCAACCATCTACACCTCATGATTTGCAATAAGTGATTGATTCTCATTCATTTGTTTTTGGTGACATGACGAAAGGACTTTCACCTAGCCACATTCATGACCATGCTATCAAAATTATTCTTGGTAGTACACTACCCAATATTAGGCCATATAGGTATCCTGATGCTCAAAAAAGTGAAATTGAAAAAATGGTATAGGAAATGTTGGAGGCAAGAATCATTCACCATAGCTAAAGCAAATATTATTCACCAGTTATCATGGTGTAAAACAAAGATGACACTTGGAGGATGTTCCCTAACTGTAGGGAACTCAACAAGTACACTATCAAAGATAAGTTTCTTATTTTTATCATTGATGATTTGCTAGATGAATTAAATTGTGCTCTTATTTTACCAAGTTAGATCTACATTTTGGGTATCATCAAATCTAGATCCATGATGAAGACATACCTAAAATTGCTTTTGAGACTCATGAGGGCCATTATGAGTTTTTGGTTATGCCTTTTAGGCCAACAAATACACCATCTACCTTTTAGAGTTTGATGAATATTGTTTTTAGGCTATTTTTGAGGAAATTTGTTCTAGTATTTTTTGATGAAATCTTTATTTACAATAAAAATTGGGAAGACCATTTTCACCATGTGAAATAGGTACTCTCAATTTTGGAACAACATAAATTATATGCCAAACCTTCCAAATGTGCTTTTAGAGCTTGTGAGGTTGATTATTTGGGTCATCTAGTTTCACATACAGGAGCAAAAGTTGGTCCTAAAAAAATCCAAGTAATCATGGCCTAGCTGATTCCTAAGACACTCAAGCAACTAAGGGTATTTTTGGAGCTAAATAGTTACTAGCACAGGTTTGTCAAAAATTATGGTAGTATTTTAGACCCACTCATATCTTTGCTGAAGAAAGACTCCTTTTAGTGGACTAATACAGCTACCAGGGCATTTGAAAAATTGAAATTAGTGATGTGCACCACTCCAATGTTGGCTACTCCTAATTTTTCCTAGACATTTTTGGTTGAATGTGATGCATTTGGGTATGGTATGGGTGTTGTACTCAGGCAAAAATGTACACCACTTGCATTTGAAACTCATCAATTGAAGGGTAAAATTTAGCACAAGCCCATTTATGATAAGGAAATGATGGCCCATTTTCATACATTTAAACAATGGAGGCCTTATTTGAAGGGTCATCACTTTTAGGAAAATATCGATCATGACAGTCTCAAATATTTTTTGGAACAAAGGTTATCATCTATAGAACAATAAAAATGGGTAACTAAGATGTTAGGCTATGATTTTGAAATAGTTTACAAGAAAGGAAAGGATAATGTAGTGGTAGATGCACTATCTAGGAAGATGAATCATTTGAGGCCTTGATATATGATATGGCCATTCTACAAGCAGATTGGCTAGAGGAAGCACTATCAGAATGGGACAAGGATAGTGTTACCCATGATCTGATTTAAAATCTTTAGTAAGGTTTGGGTGGATTTAAAAAATTCACATGGAAGGGTGATGCATTATGGTATAAAGATAGATTATACCCGTGTAATTATTCTCTTTTTAAATAAAAAACCCTTTAGGAACTTCATACAACTCCAATTGAGGCTCATTCAAGATTTTTGAAAACCTATCATAGAATCAAGTAGGATTATTTTTGGGAAGGACTCAAGGGGGATGTCTAGAAATATGTGGTTTAATGCATGATCTATCAACAAAATAAAGGAGAAACCATCAAAACCTTAGGTCTTTTATATCCTTTATCCATCTTGAGCCAATGTTGGGAAGAGGTGTCTATGGATTTCATTACAGGATTACCGAGATCTGATGATCAAAATGTTATCATGGTTTTGGTAGATCATCTTAGTAAGTATGCTAATTTTTCATTTTTATCACAACCATTTTTTGCTAGTAAAGTAGCTTCTACTTTTTTTAATATAGTTTAGAAATTGCATGGTACCCCTCAAATCATTGTCAGTGATCAAGATCCCATCTTCACTAGTAATTTTTGGATTGAGTTATTTGCATATTTGGGCACCCAGTTGACTCATATTTCATCATATTATCCTCAATATAATGGATAAAGTAAGGTAGTCAACAAGTTTCTAGAAGGATATCTCCATTAGTTTTTTTTTGATAAACAAGATAAATGAGTTTATTGGTTGCCACTTGTTGAATGGTGGTATAATACTTATGTTCATAGTTCTTCTAAAATGTCTCCTTTTATGACACTATAAGGATACCACCAACCATCCATCACTTCAACCTTGAATTTCCATCTTAAATTTCATGCAGTTGAAGAACATATTCACCATCAATAGGACCTTGCCAGTTTATATGAAAATTTAGCCATGGCCCAGAACTGCATGAAATAATAGACAAATCAACATAAGAGTGAGAGGAAATTTGACAGTGGTGATTGGGTTTTTGTTCACTTACAACCATATAAGTATATGTCCTTGAAGTAAAAAAATGGATAATAAGTTTTCCCTTAAGTATTATGGGCCTTATCAGATCTTGCAAAAAATTCATAGTGTAGCCTACAAGTTAGAGTTTATTTCCTTCACTCACATACATCTAATATTTCATGTATCATGCTTGAATAAAGTCATTATAAACAAAGTGGCTATCTAAACTAAGTTACCAAAATTGGATGAGGAAGATTTGTTCTTGATCCTGAGGCAATCCTTCAAATGCACCTTGGGAGGATGAATCTACCCTATGAAGATGCTAACTGGGAGGATGAATATTTTGTGCAACAACATCTAGAGCTAACTCAATATTAAGGATAACATTATTTTGAAGGGGAGGGGCATGCTACACCCTTAACCTTTATCATGTATTAGGATATGTGTGGCTAACTTATGGCTTACATACTTCTTTTATATTCTTATTACATTTCTCTATGTTCTTAGTTAGGTTGGCCTATGGAATAATCATGGCTAAGTAAACTATATATAAGAGGTAGTGGCTAGTATTTGATCATGAGGTTAAGTATTATTCTCTTAGTAAATTATTGTGGAGGTTTCCACCTCAAAGTGGCTTTGTTATATTATCCATTACTCTACTCTGCTATCAATTATTATTGTGTGATCTCTCATATTTGCTTATTTTATGTGATATGAAATCAGTCTATGTAAACATCTAAGTAATTTAATTACATTGTATCAATCTATTACGTGATTTTTTTAATAATGCTATTATTATGTATTTATTAAAATTTAGACTTCACACAAATGTCGTATCATTAGATGTGGGTAAGCATTTGATAAGTATTTAGGGCTTCTAATGCCTGAGGTTACCCATGACTAGGTTTTGCCCAATGTTTGGTTAGAGAATAACGTAGTCGAGGGGAAACATAAATAATAGATTAAGAAAGGATTAAAAATGAATAATCAAGGTATTATATCCTAAGTTCCCATATTTAAGTTCAGGTAAATAATTTGAATAGAAATGTTGTTGATTAACATATTATAGGGTTATAATAGCACCACCTATGTGAACAAGGAATGGGTGCCTTTGTTAGACATTATTTTGACTACTGATAAAAATTTTACACTTGATGAAGTTATTATTATCATGTTGAGGGAATAAATGTTTTGATTTGACAAAAGGCCTTCTAATGGAAATTTATATATGATGTTGTATGTTATGGATGCAGTCATGGGAGTAATTTACAAGAATCATGGGAAACCTTAGGAACCATCCACTAAATACATAAAGAACAAGGTATATGATGATGATTATATATTGAATTTTTATAGGTTTAAAAATGAAATCAAAAGAATTTTAGAAGACATTTATCCACAAGTCTACAAAGACATATATGAGAATTAGATGCTTAGGTTTTTTGAGAATATGAGAGTAATTATAGAGACAAGAGGGAATTATTGGTACTATATTTATTTTACCATAATAAGGATAGAGTTAAATAGGGAACCTCACTTATATTTACCAAATTATGTCCCTAATAAGGTGGAATAATAAGAAATAACATATTAAATATACAATAGTGTGGATGAAGATATCAGTGATAAACACAAATGGTACTATCACAAAACCCATATAAACATCATTCAAATCCAATATTTAGTGAGGAGGCACCTAAATAAATTTTTCAAACTATGGTGTATTATGTCTTAGAAGAAATGTGATATAGAGATTTGGACCCTAGTGGAAGAGTCAAGTAATATCTCAATGTCCTCAGAATGAAGGGAGTTTATATTCCCTATGGCCCTAAAATTTTTGATCATGATGAAATATTCATAAATACTTTGGGTGACTCTAAGGTATACATTCAGATAAAAAACACAACATACTAGTTGTGGTTGCACATAATATTTAGTATAATCCTTTCACCACTAGAGAGGAGGCAAGAAAATTTGTAGAGAAGGTGAAAAGAGCTTCAAGTTTTTAGTGGCCCATTCAAATGCATAATCATCTTGTTAGCTCTCCAAATTGAACCATAGAATGAGTTTTTTTAGGATTACCTTCAAGGATAGGGTAACATGGGAATATCCCAAGGATGTGGGTGAACTATGACTATGTTATACCTATAGATTATGGGGATACCTCCTCTAGTGCATATATTTGGCTCAATTCACTAAGACCTATTGATGTTGGGGTGAAAAGGAATAGAGAGTGCATAAAATAAATATAATATAAAGGATTTTGATGCACTAATATAGTTTATCCACTCTTTTTGAACTCCTAATAACACTAATGAACTAATCATGAACTAAAATACTACCTCCAAGGCTTCTATGCAACAATATATTACATGAAGGTCATAGTGAATGGATTACAACTTGGAGGTGATGGGTGAGAGTTAATATCTCATCCTTCATGTGTTGAGGTCCTCATCATCATGAGACATATGTTACATCTATTTTAATTCCTTATCTAATGTTTCTAGATCCTTAAATAACCCTTAAGCATGTATCTACCTTTAATACTTATGCACATGCCTATTTAGGCCTATTTATGCATAATAGGCTTGGGTGGGCCATTAGGATCATTCCATCTCAAGGTAATTCATTTATTAATTTAAAATACTAATATCATTCTATGAAAAAAGTTAGAAGCATTTTTTCCATTTCTAGACTTCACCTCTCTATAGGGTTCCCACTTAAACTCTCCTTCTTTAGGACCTATTGTATGTGTTTCTAGGCCTAAGCTATATGTGTGACCATTTTAAGGGATGGATTGTGTCTCATTTCTCCCTTAGATGAAATAATTTTGATAATTACCTTTTATTTCTCCTTATAATCCCTTGAAACATTATAAACCTTAGCATGATTTCATTACTCTTTCAACCCTATAATTAAAATGTTATCTCTATTGGGATCTTAAATGAGTCACTCTCTTGGGGAGAGTTGAGAGTGTTGATCTTGCCTCTGAACCTTATTTCCAATATCCATTATTATCATAGTCCATTATTACTCCTCACTAAATTCTCTCAACATTTTACATCTCAAACTAACAATGACCATCCTACTTACTTATTCTACATTAAAAGCCCTATAATGACTGTGAGGATCTACTTTTATTCTACAGTTAAGGTGAACGGTGGATCTTATTGGAAATTATTTTATTAATTTTTAATATTTTTCATAGATTAATATGACTTATTATGTTCCTAAATGTCCTTTCATACTCTCTAAGTCTCATCCCAATAGTTCTCCACTTGACTAGTATGCCTAAAGCTTGTAGGTACTTGAATGTTGGTTAGCCTGGACTATGTAAGTGCATAGTATAATAGGATGAGGGTGGGTATTGCCTTTGAGGTGAATAAAAACCATGAATTAGGTATTAGGTACACATATGTATTAAATAAATCTAATGGCATAGCTATATCTACCATGTCCTTACTTACAAAAGAGGCAACAACACACACATGATAGTCACCATTGGAGACAGAGTTTGAAGGGGTTATTTGGTATAATGGTTATGATAATATTGGGATGAATAAGAGATTTAAATGGCTTAAATGGACCAATATAACAACTAAATGCATCATTATCCTCCATTTTCATTCACTAGAAGTTATGCAATATGAAGAACACTATAATGTAACCTATAAAAGTTAAAACATGAATCTTTGTCTACTACCACACCCCTACACATGTGATCCAAGGGTGGAGAGTGATGTAAATAGCTATTTAAGACTCCTAAAAACACCATCAATCATTTATTTTCATAAACACTTTAAGGATGCACCAAAATTAATGTTATTTTATCCCCTTGCATAGATGAAGAAGACCATTTGGGTGCCCAGATTGTTAGCATTTGTTCATAAAGTATAAGCCATGTATTTGAAAAAAATTACATAAATGATAAGTTTAATATACTCCCTTCCTCTACACAAAGTCTTAGATCTTAATTTTCTCTCTCCTATATGGAATAACCAAAAACCTAAGAGCTTGTCTAGACTGCCAAGGAGCTCGGTGGAGAGAGAGAGAGAGAAATAGTTTTAGGCTTATTTTGAATCCTTTGACCATGAAACTCCTATAAGACACATACCATGAGATATTATGCAACCTTATGACCTCATATTTATGTAACTAACTATACAAGTCTGTATAACCTAAAAAAACACTTGAAAACACTTCTTTTCCTATATTTTCTCCATGTTTGAAGCTTTAAAATGCCATTGGATGGTAGAGGGAGGAAAAACATAATTAAAATAATATTTAAAACCTTGTGGTATGGTTGGGTGAAGTTAAATATGAATATTTCCCCACATGTGGGACCCATTTGGTGAGTGGGAAGGTGTATTTTACCTCTAAAATGGCTCTTTATGATGTGAAACCACCTAGTGATGGCTATGTCACCCCCTTGAGACCCTTATAATGAAATTTTCATTAAAAATTTCCCCATTTCAAAATTTTTCAATGTAAATAGACTCATATGAGGTGTTTTAGGGTCATTTTGTAGCTTGAAAGGGCTAATCAAGTTCTAAGATAGACTTGAGAAAATAAACCATGGAGAATGACACACATCACTAGGCTTCACATTAATATCCAAGCATGGTTTAGACACCTTTCTTATTTCTCAAAAATATCTTTCTCATAATGAATGGTTTGTGATAGACCTATAACCATAAGAACCAACAACTTTATCTTCTCAAAAATACCTTAACTTCTACTAGGAAATCTTAATCTTTTCAGACAGGGTTAAAACCATCCTTCTAAACCTCTAAAGACATTCTAAATCTCTTCCACTTAAATAGTGACCATCATGAGGACCTAGTACATCACCTAGTGACCCAAGATAACCATGACATGATGATTATACATGTAGACTTTAACACATACCATGACACCCCTAACAGTGTTAAATGACATCAAGAAGTATTTAATTAAGAGACACCACAATGCATGGAGATCTCATATATATGCTTGGGTGAGTGTCATGGAAAAGTTATTTTTTATTGCACAGTTTGACATTTGGCCTAGGAGGCCAAAGCAGTCTATCCCATTCATAGGACACCCATAACCTTGGGTTATTCCCATGTTACCCTAGCCTTTAAGGTAGGCCTAACTAACCTCATTCTAGGGTGTAGGTTTGAGAGCTAATAGTTATGACATGTCTGATGTCAACTACAACACTTATCCATCTTAGAGAGCTTCAAGCACCTCATTATTAAATTAAAGTCAAATTCCATGCTAATAGATGTCATAAGGTCTCCATTTAGGGGTAAGATCAATTGTTAATTATAGTTTATATTATTGTTCATGAGTTCCATGATGAGTTATGACTGCATATGGAGCAAACTTTTATCATACATCTCCTTATCAATAGCCTTATCACCTATGTCAACCTTATGATCCTTATCACCAACAACATCTTGAAACTTTACCCCCTTATGAGTCATATTCACCTCCTTGGCAGCCCTCTTATCCTCCTAATCAATCGTGGAAACATCATGATGTTCCTTATAATCAACCTAAGCAAAGTAATGATGGTTTGAACTTATAAATTAAGAATCTAAAGGAAAAAAGAGATAGATTGAAATAATGTCTTAGGCAAAAAAAGGAGGTTAAACATCAAGAAGAATCCATCAATAAAATTTCCTTGTAAACCAAAAATATCCAACCAAGGTAACCACCCTATTTCCTTTCCTTACCTTTGTGATCATTGGAGACTCCTTGGTATATAATTTCTTGTTTGATTATAGAGAAAGTAGTTCATTTATTCCAAATCTAGTAGCTAATAACTTGAATTTGATATATGAACCTAATTCTAACTTTGAATTGAAATGGAATGGATCATCTAAAAGGACATTTAGTATCAAAGACCTACAACTTACCCTTCATGTTTACCCCAAGCTCTCAATTTCATAATGCATTATTGTTACAGACTTACCACCTTGTCTTTCCCTATGTTTGTCTAATAACTTTATGGACAAAATTTGGGTGTATTTATCCTTTAAATTGTCTTATATGGTCTACAAGATTGGGTATCGTGTAAAATTCAAAATCAGATCTAGACCACTCTCCAAGTTTCATATTGAGCCTTACATACTAAACACCTCAATTACAAATTGTAATACACCTCCTACCCTTAATCAGCTTCTTTGTGTTCGAGACCCCCTTCAAGATCCATCCATGACTTCTTAACATCCTATAATAACTTTAGCTTAGAGGCCTTCATGGACTAGAACCCTAGATTATGTTATGCTTGTTCTTGAAGGAGAACTTTCTCCTATGCATATTTAGAATCAAGAAGAGGGAAAATGTATGGGGACTAGTTAAAGATATGTCTCAATTTTTATAAGTTCCCCATTTGTCCTTCATACTACATCCATTCATAAGGATCAAGATAAATCTAAATTTGAAAAGGTAATTAAAGAATGGAAGAATAAGAATCTACTGTCTAAATTTGATACACCTAAGGTTCCAAGTTGGAAGAGCACTCTAGCAGCTGTTAAAATTTATAATGAATTACCTTACCCTCCCTCCCTCCCTCTCCTCTTGTAAAGAGGAACCAAGTTGATTGAACAAATAATTTGAGCATCCAAGCATAAGGAAAAATTTGTTTAGACTAATCATTGAGGTGTTAGTCCTTCAAGAGCTTGATCATGTTGTATTTTTAGTTGAGTTTTAAGAACACTTTGAATAGGATAATCCATACACTTATGATGAATATATCACTATTGTCACCCTTATTCATCTCATCAAATTAGAATTTGAGCATGAAAGAAATTTAGATGAGGTAAATTAATCATAATTGTATGATGTTGAAGTAGATGAAGATAAAGCACATGCAATTTATCCTTTAGGAGATAGTCATGAAAACAACCTACATGAGACTATTTTTAAAGATAGGAACATTTCATATGAGTTAGATGATCCTTGGTAGTAGTTGTACCATGAAATCTTAGGTGAGATTGAAGAACTTAGCATGATAGCTTAGAATAGTGGAATAAGACAACAGGTTGAGGTCTCAAGTGAAGGTAGCATTGATGATTAAGAGATTAAATAAAAATATTTAGGTTTAAAAATAAAAAGGCAAGATGAGTTAGAGATTTAATGGATTGATGAGCTCCTATTCTCCATAGAAGTTAAGGATAACTAGGTTAAAGTAGATCATGAGACTTGTTATGACTCTGTGGAAGAGTTGGAGATACTTGATCAACAACATGTTGCACAAGTGAATGGTAAGAATGATAATGAACTCCATGTCTTTTTAGTTGATCACAAAGAGATGGAATTTTGGGAGGACTTGGGGAACTTTTTTTAAAGTTTAGATAATCCACCTCTACCCCATGAGGAGCTTGAAAAGGGTCTCAAAAATAACACTATGGTACCTAATCATTTAAAGTCTCATAAGCAGAATCAAGGAGAGACTAACGACATGTGTCATACATGCTTAGAAACTTGCCAAGAATTTGAAGGACTTGACATGTCACCATCTCAAATAGATAAAAATGAAGACACAAACCAAGGCATACCAACTGAGTTGTCAAGAAAATCACTGCATGAGAACATAACAAATTAGGATCAACCCATGACTAAGGAAAAAATTAGACTGTTGATACAAGGAAAGTAAGTTTGGAATGATTATGATTGGGTGTTATACTCAAATGACCAACTCATGAACCTAAGGATGGAACCAGAAGATCCAATTTCTCTCTTAAGAGGTTGTGAGCATGCTAGTGTCTCTAGCTACAAGTGAAAGTCCACATTTAGTAAACAATGCTTTATTAGACTCCAATTAAGACATGATAATCAGGCCTCATGGTGCCATGACAATCAAATAATTTTTCCATTTAATGCTAGAGGAGAAAATATTTTGATCTTAGTTTAGTTTTTTATAGTGTTTGTTGTCTTATTCCAATAAGTATGTCTACAACGAGTGTGAGTAATTATTGCCTTATTACTTTGGTGTCTTATCTTATTAGTTATTAAGTATTAGGTGTGGTTTTTTTGGTTGCCTTTGTTGTGTCCTATGATTTTTTGTAGTACTAAGGGGTGTCATAAAGTGTTAATCTTTTTGACATTCCAAGGGAATAGCCAACCAAGTCATAGTCACTTTAGTGAGTCATGAATGTCATAGAGAGTTAGTGGATTCTTTTGACCAGTCGGTTGGTCAACCCTATGAGTCATTAGAACTATTAAAAAGTCACTTTAGTGAGTCATGAATGTCATAGAGAGTTAGTGGGTTCTTTTGACTAGTCAGTTGGTCAACCCTATGAGTCACCAGAACTATTAACAATTTAGTCTCCTAGGCCAAATTTCAACCCCTAAAATAATTATAAAAATAAAATCCATGACACTCACCCAAGCATATATATGGAATATCCATGCATTATGGTGTCTCATAAATGCTTTTTGAAGTAATTTAACACTATTAAGGGTGTCATGGTATGTGTTAAATTATTCTTATAGACTCATCATGTCATGAATCTCTTGGATCCTTAGGTTATTTACAATGTCCTCATGATGGTCATTATGTAAGTGGAAGAGATTCAAAATGTCTTTAGAGGTCTAGAAGGATGGTTTTAACCCTGTTTGACAAGATTAAGGTTTTCTAGTAGAACTTAAGGTATTTGGATAAGATAAGGTTGTTAGTTCTTATGGTTTTAGGCCATTAAAAGCCATTCATTTTGAGAAAGACATTGTTGAGCAATAGTAAAGGTGTTTAAACCATGATTGGATCTTAATTTGAAGTCTAGTGATGTGTGCAAAGTCATTCTCCATGGTCTATTTGTTCAAGTCTATCTCAGACCTTTATTATCCCTTTCAAGATTCAAAATACCTCATATGAGTCTATTTTAATTAAAAACCTATAAAAATGGGGAATGTTTAAATGCAAATTACATTATAAGGGTCTCAATGGGGTGTCATATCCATCACTACATGGATTCACATCATAAAGAGCCATCTTAGAGGTAAAATCCACCTTCCACTCACCAAATGGGTCCCACATATGGGAAAATATGTATCTTAAACTTCCCTCAAATGTACCACTAGGTTTTAAATATTATTTGACTTATGTTTCCCTCCCTCTACCCTCCAATGGCTTTTCAAAGCTTCAAACATGGAGAAAAGGTAGGAAAAGAAGTGTTTTAGGTGTTTTTATAGGTTGTAAGAACTATATAGTCAATTACATATAGGGGAGATCATAAGGTTGCATCATATCTCATGGTAGGTGTCTTAAAGTATTTTCATGGTCAAAAAATGCAATATAGGCCCAAAATCATTTCTCTCCCTCCACCAAGCTCATGGGTGGTATAGACAAGATTTCAAGTTTTTGGTTATTCCATATAGGAGAGAGAAAATTAAGATATAAGACTTTGGTCAAACAAATTTTTTCTTTTGACCTTCTCATTCATGGAATTTTTTTGTAAATTTATGGCCTATCCTATATGAATAAATTATAACAATCTAGGCACTAAAATGGTCTTCTTTGTCTATGTAAGGGGATAAAATCGCATTAGTTTTGGTGCATCTTTGAAGTGTTTATAAAAATCAATGTTTGATTGTGTTTAAAATATTCCTCAAGAGATAATTATATCACTCTCCACCCTACCTCACATGTGTAAATGTGTGGGAGTAGACAAAGCTTCATGTTTTCACTTCTATAGGTTACATGATAGTGTTCCTCATATTGTATAACTTATAGCATATGAAAATGGAGGATAATGATGTCTTGAGTAGTTTTATGTGTCTATTTAATCCATTTAAACCTCTTATACCTCCCAAACTCAATAGAACCATTAGACCAAGTAACCCCTTCAAGCCATGTCTCTAATGGTGAATGTTGTGTGTGTGTTGTTACCTCTTTTGCAAGTAAGAACAAGGTAGATATAGATATGTCATCAAACTATTTCAATACATATGTGTATCTCATACCTAAGTCATCGTTTTTATTCCCCTCAAATTCCATCCCCAACCTCAGCCTATTATGATATACACTTACATAGTCTAGGCTAACCTGCATTCAAATGCCTATAGGATTTAGGTAGATCAATCAAGTGAACAAGTATTGGGATGAGACCTAGAGAGTATGAAAGGACATTGAGGAACCTAATAATTCATATGAGTCTATGAAAATATTAAAAATGAATCAAGTAGGGTCCAACAAGATCCACCCTTGACCTCGACTCTAGAAGAAAAGTAGATCCTCACAATCATTACAGGCCTTTTAAGGAAAAATAAGCAAGTAGAATGGTCATTACTAGTTTGAGATGTATAAGGTTGAGAGACCTCAGTGAGAATTCATAATGGCATATGAGAATAAAGGATATTGTAAATCAAGGTCAAAGGCAGGATCAACACTCTCAACTCTCCCCAAGAGAGTGACTTGGTCAAGATCCTAATAGAGACAACATTGTAATTATAGGGTTGAAAGAGAAATGAAAACATGATGAGGTTTATAGTGTTTCAAAGGATTATAAGGATCAAAAAAAGTTCATTATCAAAATTATGTCATTTAAGGGAGCAATGATGCATAGTCCATCCCTCAAAATGGTCACACATATAGCCTAGGCCTAGAACCACCTACAGTAGGACTTAAAGAAAGAGAATTTAAGTGGAATCCTATAGAGAGGTGAAATGTAAAAATTTTAAAAAGGATTCTCACTTATTTCCTTTAATTATATTAGTATTTCCCATTAAGATAGGAAGTCCCTTGAAATAGTAAGAGCCTAATGGCCCACCCATACCTAGTAGGCCTAAATAGGCATAAGCAGGAATGTGCATAAGTATTGAAGGAAATTACATGATTAAGTGTTATTTAAGAATATATAAACATTAGAGAAGGAATTAAAGGATATGTAATAGAGTTATCATGATGATGTGGACCTTAATACATGAAGGATGAGATCTTGCTTCTCACCCATCACCTCCAAGTTGTAAGCCATTCACCATGACCTTCATGTAAAACTCTATTGCATAGAATCCTTAGAGGTAGTAATTTAGTTCATGATTAGTTAATTATTATTGTTATGAGTTAAAATAGAGTGGATAAAATATATTGGTGCATCACCATACCTTAGATTATATTTATTTTATGCACTCTCTATCCCTTTTCACCCCAATAGTAGTAGGTCTTAGTGAATTAAGCCAAACAGATGCACCAGGGGAGATAACCCCATAATCTAGAGGTCTAACTTAGTCATAGGTCACTCACAAACTTGGGCTATTCCCATGTTACCCCAGCCTTAAAGGTAGCCCTAAACAACCTGCTTCTAGGGTTTAGGTTGGAGAGATAACACATCCCTAGAACATGACCATCTTCTCTCTCCTCAATAATAATAATTTGGCCCAATGGAATAATATACCACTCAAAGGGAGAAAAATCCCCAAAGTAGGAAAAATATTCTACAGGTACTTCCAAATCCTAAAATATTGGCTATAATGAAACTTCCTACAACAACTACAATGTCATCACCTCCTACGAGTGGGAAAGAATGAGAAATTTTATTTTTTACAATTGCCTCCTCTAACTATAATTTATAAAGTAAGTTTTCTTGAATTATTTCTAAGTTATTTTTTATCAATGACATCTATAGTTGCACACTCATCATCTCAAATATCTCAACTAGTGGCACCGATAGTTTCAGTGTCTCCACCTCCATCTACTATGGATATCTAAAAAAATCAACCATTTATCACTTCTTCCACTTCCACTTAACCTCTACCTGTAAAATATGGATTATTTCCATCAACTATTAAATCCCCTTATTATTACCTTCCATCCAATTTAGACCAACCTCCCATTTCTACTTAGTCACCCATTTCTACTTACCAAAGGAAACCCATAACTCTTCCAATCTCTCATATATTTCCCAAGTATAATAAATACCTATAGATAATTTATTCCTTCATGGAGGTCATCTTTGTGTGGAATCAAAGGAAGAATAAGAAGAGGTAGTCTTATTGGTATATTATTCCAATGATAAGGAAGAGGATGAACCATAGACTATGGAGGAAGAGTAACAAAAGGTTAAATTTGAGATAATTTATATAACAAACGATACAAATCTTGAATAAATTGGTCAAGAATAAGATAGACTAGTACACACAAGGTTTTTGGATGAAGAAGATAGAGTATCCTCTACACAAGGTGTAAATTTTATTATTGAAGAATAAATTCAATCCCTTATTAAGGTAGTGCCTTATTTCACCTCGTCCCTTACAATTGAAAATACTAGTGTTGTTAATTTTGCATCTACTAGTCCAATTATTACACCCCTTTTTCCATATGATTCACTATAGTAATATTATCTAAAAACTAATCCATTATATAACCATGATAATATGGAGGAAACTAGGAAACAAACCTATAGTTTATTTGATTCTTTAATTATTTTAATATGACTTCAATAACAGCCAAACCCCAAGCCCCTAGAAGGAGGGTTCATTCTGAAGGCATGGTTTATGTTTCTATTTTATATACCTAGGTATAACCTACAACCTTAAAGATATATACCCAATTGGACATGTCCATTCATTAGTCCTCTCAGATTGAGTCTTCTATCATGACAATCTTATAGACTCTAGGATAGACAAGATATGTTGTATAGACTATAGCTCAAAGAGATATATTGATATGGATAAGGGTCTTTCAACTACCTCTTTAATTTCCTATAAAAATTATTTCCTCAATGCTTTCACTAATATTCATTCCACCTTAAACCTTTGTATAGGATAGTCAGCCTGAAGAATAAGTATAACTCATTATCCCTTCTTGGGTCAAATATTACTAAGAGCAAAAAGATGATAGAATGGGATTGGTCCTCACAAAGTTTCCAAAAATAATTAAAAGCTTTGATAATCAAATAGGAATTATTCATATGATGAGGAAAATTAAGGAAGTGGATAAGAAAGGGGAGGAAATAATACTGAAGGAAAGGGACAACTTGTTCCCTTGGTAAAGAAACAAAAAAATAACCCCAATGACCCTGCTAAGTATTAAGAGGATTTTTTTGTTTTCATAGACTCAACTGGGGAAGCTATGAAAGAAATGTACAAGAACCAAGACCAATATAGATAAATTATTATACAAAGTTAGATTATTTAGGCTCGAAGAGGAATATAATGTTTAAATCATAGCAAATAAATTATATAATATCCTGAACATGATAATGACTTCAAGGGTTGAGTCCTAACCTCATTGGGGAAAGGTGCTAACCTTTTGAAACCAATTGAATGAATTAAAAAATAGGCTTAAATTTTTGATATCATGTGCACTAAATAATAATTTCAATTATTTAAATCTAATGACTACACAAGAATCATGATAGGCATTTAATTATGTGATTTATAAAAGAGACAATGCCTTTAATTGGTACAAAAAGATGAAGGCCTTGATAGCATAGTTCATGGGCATAGAGAGAGAGAGAGGCTATAAAAATATTTAGGGATACTAGGGTCACAAATATGATTAATTATACATATAAAATGGTAAATAGGCCCAATTTTTAAGGATTACTCAAAGTTGCTATAAAAAGATTCAAGTATATAAGACTAGTAAAGAGATTTGTCAACTAATTAATTTTGAAAGTTAAAATGTTACTAAGATAGAGTCCCTCAGATCCAAATCTAGATCCTCAAAATATAAACACAAAATTATAATGGATGAAATAACATGCATATTAATTACATCCATGATCAATTTTGGCATTATTAATACTGAGTTTGATACTACTTATGAATTATATGAACAACTCAAAGTTATCAAGGAGACTACTACTATAATGCATAGTATATTACTAGTACCTCCTACAATAAATCTTCCTTAAGTTTTATTTCACACTTTTGTGTATATTCCTACTCACCCATGTTAATTAATATTCACATGCAAGGCCTTAGTCTACCTTTATAACTACATCAAGCATGCAGTCACCTTCCTCTTCTAGTAATGCTAAGTTGGCACCATATATATGTATGTATGTTTTCATGTATCATAATGTAATGATACTTGGGTATTTATTATATTTTAATTAATGCATGCATGCATACATGCATACACACACACACACACACACACACACACACACACACACACACACACACACACACACACACACACACACACACACACACACACACACACACACACACACACACACACACACACACACACACACATATTAATCATGCAATTTTGGCCAATTACCTTTCCTATACGTGCATATTCTACATGAATCGTAACTCTTGAATCTATAATTGGAAATGTAAAATTAGACATTTATGGGAGTACAAGGTGACCCCTCCACAATCTTGTATATACTTGTAGCCTATCCATTCCAAAGTGAGTATAATTTTAGCTATTAAGGTGAATAAAAAATTCTACATACAGTTCTACAAGTTTGTCTTGATGTGCATTCTTTGTTCTTATCAAAACCTTATGATTCATTAAATAAGTTCCATCATTATAGTGTTTTAGTCTTTGGGTTGTGTAGAAGTGTTTTTAAATATTTTTATTCATATTTTTTAGTAGATAATTTAAATATTTTTGTGTTTAATAATCATAATCTCCATTTGAATATGTGAAATTACAACTATATATTGATAACAACCTTTGATTATCAACATTAAAGTTTATTGTATTTATTTCCTTGGACTCCTAACTATGTTTGTCTTTTGTGTGTGATAATATTAACTTGAAACATGCATTTGTTTTTGACCACTTTTCCAAACCATAGTGTAAGATAAATTTTATAAGGGTTTAATCTATCTTTGGTTCACAAACCCTCTTTTCTACCCTATATTTTCCTCCTTTAATACTTTTTTGATCAAATCCACTATTGGTTAGAATCAACCCAACCATCTCAAGTATAATTTTGTTTATTTTATATTCCATTAATTTGAGCCATCTAATTTAAATAATCCATTATTCACTACTATATAAAGTGAAATTGAAGTTGATCTACAAATCAATCCTAACTCAAAGAAGATAAATCAGCTAACTATACCACTAACAATACTTAGATAATTAGGGTCATGAAAAAAATGGATCCTATAAACCTACTTAAGGGATATATTATCATATAATATCGATAAATAAGGTTCTAAATCAATTAATCAAGAAACACCACATAATAACCCTAGCTAGGTATTGATAATTTTATGCAATAATAAAGTAAATCTAATAAGTGCTCACTACAACTTATGACACAAATGGTGGACAAACATAAAAAAATAAACATGAAAAGTAAAAATATAATCAATTGAATGTAGAGGTAATCATAATCATGTATATACAATACAAAATATATTCACACCATTATTTGGTAGAGCCGAAGGCTCAAAAATGTTCACAACACATAAAATTTCAGTCGACCAAATCAACATATTTTTTTCTACAAAAAGCTATTACATTTATAGGGATAATTGATCCTATAAAATAATATATAGTATTAAACTCTTTATTATCTCAATTGACTCTATATCCTAACCCCTTTATTCCTTTTCACACACAATATCTACGTGATTTGTTTTCACAAATCACTTATAAATAATATTTTATTTTGGCTCATAAAAACTATTATGTGAGCACTAAATAGGGTTTCCTTAACATCTCCCCCCCCCCACTTTTAGTGTGAACATAGAGTGAGGAACCTTATGAACTAAATAAACTATTTATTCCCTCTCCCCCTTCCCCCCCCCCACAATTTTGACTCACAGATGTTAGGTTCTCCTGATAATGCATCTGATACAAATTTTGAAATTATTACTTGGAATAGAAATTATTACATGAAGATCATTGAAAATATTATTTATTTAAAAATACATTTAAAGGATTATTTAAAGTGGTATGATGATCACAAGATGATACAAAAGACTTTAAACACTAAAAATGACTATGACCACTAGACACAAGACAACTTTTGACAAAACATTAACCTAAATAAGACTAAAACTCTATTTCAAACTTAATAATAAAAAAAACTAAAATAATAAAAATCTCTTATTAAAAAACTAAAAAATTAATAAAATTATATATATATATATATATATATACATATACATATAAACTTTTTTTTTAAATGACACATAAGTATTAGTCTTAAAAAATATTATTAAAAATAAAATACCACAAAAAATAAAAAATAAGTAAACTAAAACTTGATAATATTAAAAAGTAAAGAGGGCAGGGGCCCTAGCCAGGTTGGCTAAGTATTTCTGTTGCGGCTCTGCTGGTCTCATGTTCTAGTCTCCCCCCACCCTGTGGTACCGGTATTAGGCGTGTGTAGCCAGCGCCGTGGATCACGTTAAAAATTTTACCAAGCTTTTCCAATATATATATATAAGTAAAGAATATGACATAATAAAATTAATCATAAATTACTTAATAAAAAAACCACATATATATATATATATATATATACATATATTAAAAAGTAAAGAATATGACATAATAAAATTAATCATAAATTACTTAATAAAAAAACCACATATTTAACTAACACAATATTAAACCAAAAAGTAAAAATATAAATCCATAAAAATAAAGAAAGAAATAAAATACTCAAACTACATATAAAAAGACTATAAATTAAAAATATTAACCTGAATACTAAAATGACAAAATACTCATTAAAAAATAACTAAAACTTAATATTATTTTAACCCTAGTTTTAGACAGTGGCGATGGGAAATGCTTAACCACATGCATCAGAGGGATCGTCGAGCTTGGAGGAGATGTTTATCTATCACTGAGATATTTGAGAGGATTGAAAAAAAAATTGGATGGAAATCTAAAGGGCGTTGATCCAAGATTGAAAATTGTGGATTTGTAATAAATTTCCTTCCTTTCAATCTATTTGTAGGTCGTTATTATGTAAATATATGGACCTTGAAGAGATGAGTCAAACTAATGCATACATGAGTCTAATTTACCTCTTATATAACTCTCATGCAAAAAAGTAAATGATCAAAGGAGTACGACCTCGCACAAATTCTCACACAATAAAAATCATCTCTCAAGATAATTTATGGATTTTATTCTTCTCTACTTGAGATTTTTGAAACATATTAAATCTTTGAATTTCATAAAGAAATTGAAATGGAAAATATATTGTAATTTTCATTATGTTGATCCAAACTAATTTTATGTAAAATTTTTTCATAAACATATATTTTTGATTTTTCATATTTTAAAAGAAAAGAATTCCAAAATAACACACATAGATAAAATAAAATCAAAGACACACACACACACACATATATATATACATTTTATTTCTTTTCTTTTTTAGTTTTCTAAATGTAAACAATGAATAGGATGGGTAAACAAACTACAAAAATAAATTAATAGGGTGGAAAGGAGAGAATAATATAGGTGAGTGGTGAATGACAATGAATTTTCACTTGATTTTCACGTAAAATTCTTGTCAATATGTAAGCAAGGGTGAATAGATAGGTGAGAACTTTTGCATGTGGTCTACACTATAACACCACTCAGTAATCCATTTTGATGCAAAAAATAAACAAATGTTGTACATAGAGGTCCCTCATGATCCCTAATCTAATACAAAATATTAATTTTACACCATTATTTAGTAGAGCCAAAAGGTCAACAATGTGCACAACACAAAATTTTAGTCATTTGAATCAACATATTTTATTCTATAATAAGCTATTAAATTTATAGGGATAATTTCTCTTATAAAATAGGAGATAGTATTAATCCCTTTATTCTCTCAATTGAATCTATCCCCTAATATCTCTCCTAACCCCTTTATTATTTCTCACACATATTATCTATATGATTTGTTTTCACAAATCACTTACGAACAATATTTTATTTTAGCTCATACAAACTATTATGTGATCACTAAATAGATTTTTCCAGACAATACATTAATTATCCACTATACATTCAAATCTATCTACTAACAATAAAAAACTAAGAGTTAGGAATACTTACCTTGAGGATAAACCTATAGAGCCTCAACCTCTCCCTTGGCCAATGGTGATTTGTAAGAGGTTTTTATGTATTTTTTAATAAACTAAGGATGGACAATGGACTCTAGTATATCCAATGACCTCCTAGTGAATCTCAAGCCTTCACAAGACAATTTTTTTCCTCTAAGAATAATGAAACCCTAAGTAATGACTCCTCAAGTAGAATGGTGGATAAGTAGATAAATAAGTATAAATTATATATATCCTGATCTGACCCTAAACCTTTCTAGAGTTTTATCTGACATAGTTGGTAAAGTCGACCTAGTTAATTAAGAAAATAGTGTCATTAGGTCCTAGAATAAGTCAGTTGGGTTGACCTAGTCTTGTAATGTGCTTAATTATTATAACTAAGACAAACCAATTAACTACATTTTTTAAGGTGATAAAAATGGGTTTTGGCTTAGGTAGGAGGTATTTTAGGTGGTGATTTGTTTGGATAAATGTGTAAGGGAGGGTTCAAATCTTACGGAAATGTATAAGATGGGTGTGTATTGATTTTAAGTGGAGGTATATGGTATAATAATATTTTAAACCACAAAATGCCTTCCCACCCCTTTCCTAATGCAAAATTTAAGGCATCCACTCAAAGAGGTTGAGATTCATCACGTTCTTGTAAGAGAGAAAGCATCTATAATTGATAAAGTTTAAAAGTATTGTGTATATACATATGTCCCACTCAAATATCATCAAGTGTCATGAAATTTTAACATGGGATGGTGCTTTAATAAAATACATAGCAACTCAAAACATTGAGCAAAATAAATTGTAATATAAAGTGAATAAGATAAATGAAGGGAAAGAATCAAAAAATAAATACCTTTACTTACCTTAGTGCCTTAGAGTAAAAATGATGTGAGAGAGATTTAGAGGCATCAAATGTATGGAATATTAGGTGAACATGTAAAATAAGGTAAAATTTGAAAATTATTTTTCAAAAAATACATATAGTATGTATAAAAATTATCTACGAGGTCAGGATTCCAGAACATCTTACGATTTAGAAACGGAGGTAATAAAAACAAAGTTATGATAAAAAAATTTAGATTATGGTGGTAAATAATTGATAGATAAATATTTTTAAATGGTAGATATAAATTAGGTAAAAAAAAATTCATTTGTAATGTTGATATTCTAAGAAAATAGAGCTTTGAGAGACCTAGAGGATCCCAGAGAGCGATGATGGTGAGGAGATATAGGTGTGAGTTGGAGTATACCTAGTAGTGATAGTGGGTGAAACCCATGTAATTGATGCATTGAATTCATTATTTTGGTGAACTTTATTCAAAATTAAGCTAGTTGTGAAAAACTAGACATTAGGGGGAAAACATGTAATAGAATTACCCCTAGGAAATTTTTAGGTAGAGTAGGAATTAAGCAGGTCAATGGGTAGGAAGTGGTGGAAGGAATAAATGCTTAAGGAATTTATGGTAAATAGTATAAAAATCACTTCCTTTGTTAAATCGGATCATCCCAACCGACTCAGTTGAAAAGATGAAGGGTGGTCAAAGGGGTAGTATAGGGTTGACTTAGTATACTCTTTATGGCTAACTACATAGAAAAAGATTGATTTAGTTAGAAGATTGTAGTGGATGACTTAGAACATTCTATCCAATTTAGTACTATAAGAGGGTGTCTAACATAGTTTGTGATAATGGGTTGACTAGATAAGATAGGGTTGATGTAGTTTGTATAATTGGGTATCAGAGTTGACTTAGTATTATAGTGGCCAACTATGTAAAGTGACTTGGCTAACTTAGTATAAAGTGGCTGACTGTATAAGCTCATAGGGTTGACATTGTTTAAATTATAAAACTATGTAGGATGATAGGGATGACCTAATATAAAAGTGGTTAACTATGTAAGAAAAAAATAAGAAAATATGAAGAATAAGTTGATGAAGTAGTTAGTTTTTGAAATTAAAATTTTTTTAAATGTATTTTTATGATTTTTTTGTTGAGATCTAATACATTCTATGTTGTTTGGAATTTTACAAAGGTGATAGAGAATTTGGCACCTAGTATATGTGGCATGGTTTCTAGACTTATTAGAGAAATTTTTAAATGATGATCATACCTGATTTACTTCCCTACGACTTAGATGAATTATGGAGATGTGTCAGATCCCCCTGAGTGTTAACTTAGTCATCATGTTCCTTAGAGCATGGGAGTGACTAACCAACACTTTTAGGTGGGAGGTGGATTGGGATACTATAGAGGTGTGGATCACATTAGAGGATGTCAATGATCTACTTATATTACCCATCATAGTTAATCTTGTGATATGTGGTGCCTTAAATTCTAAGGTCGAGAGGTGGGCCTTAGCTATGTCAGAAACAAGGTTAGAGAGATATTTTATTGGGTTGTAAATTTAGTTGTTTGATGTTTATGTTTCTACCATTTTGAATATTTGTAAGGATTATGACATAATGTGTGCTTTATCATAATTTATATGGGAAGCTAATACTATACACGGTGGCCTTGTGTTAGTCTATTTTAGATTAAAGAACTTTATATGACCTAAGATCAATTATTTGGGTGTAGTTGGTGCATAATATGTATGAGATGATGTTTATATGGTAGAATATTATGGTACCTATGATTTTTTTGAGCATGTGGATATCTGAGAGGTTCTTGATGTACTATCTAGCTATATTACACCATGTTGTGGATGATAGGCTATCATGTGTGATTAGGTATGGATAGGACCATGTGGTATATGTTGTGCCACATACCCCACCACTACATAATGTCACACATGGGGAGATTATATGGTAGTTATATAGAGATATTATGGCTAGTTTTCCATCTTGGTCTACTATTACAATTGGCCTGGCTCATTTTTGCATTATTAGGAATTATATGTGGTCAGTAAAGCCACACCTTGTTGTTCATATTCTTGGATAGTGTATCCTACCACACCCAATGGATCTTATATTAGTTCCTCATTTTTGGGCATGACATACTTGGGAGACAAAGTCTAGAGGTGGTTTGGGATCACCAGTGGAAACACCTATGATTTGGCCATGGTGAGCGAGACCATGGATAGGTTAGGCTCAATAGCAGAGGGTAACTCAACTAGAGGCTAAAGAGGGAGTTGTGTAAGATGTGTATATGTTTGTCACTAATGGTGAGGGTGATGATATGGATACTACTAAACCAAAATAGGCATTATAGGTTTTTCTAAGAACAAGGAAGAGGTGAAGACTCCTTTGGGTGGTGTAGGGGACATAGGAGGTAGCAATTGTATAGGGAGACCCTATGACATAGGATATAGAGAGATAGGCTATAGGAAGACATATTTAGATAGGGCCTTGAAATTCATGGGTCATTGCTCTAATTTTTTTATTTTTTTGTAAGAATACTAGTGTTACATGGTCACACTAATTGGGAGACCGTGGTTAGTGGCACTAGTGTTGGTAAGTAATGGTTAATGTTTTGAGTATTGGATATATCACTAGATTTTTTAGTTCTATATTTTGTTTGTGTAGATAGATGCATTGGATTTTCTTTGTGTGTGTGTGTGTGTGTGTATATGAGGTCTAACATACACTTGGTTTTGGTTTTGTAGATAGTACCAAGGAGGATTTAAGATGGGGTGTAGTAGTTCAAGCTACATACCATGATATTTTGGATGAAGTGTTTTTACATCGTGATAATATTACCATCGATGATCTTGTTTTACCATCTACCCCCATGTATGCTAGTTAGTTTTGATTTGTTAGAGAGGTAGCCTGAGAACTACAAGAGTGAGGGGATGGGCTATAGATTACCCCTGGATTTGTATATGGAGAAGGACAAGCCTAAAAGGCATTGGCCTAGGAGTGATATGCTAATATGGCTACTATTGTAAATCTTGGACATGTGTAGGCCCAAGTTGCCAATATACAAGGATAGGTTGATGGTCTTAGATCTTGTAATATCTAATTATAGTGGACTATTCATAGGGGTTAGTCATAGGCATCTATGGGTATTATGGCTTGACCACCAGATAAGCATGATAGAGCATAGCCTTAGAGCTATTTGATATTGTATTTTTACTATGTATTACATTGTATAAAACTCTTGATATATATATGGATATGTACATTACTTAGCTTATGAGTTGTATATGTATCATGGATGTATGTGGTTATTTTTATTCTAGCACATTTGTTTTAGTTTTGATGTATATGCTATGGGAAAATATATGATGTATAGTTTATTTTTTACCATTACGTGAGACACATGCATGGTTAAAAAGAAAATACATGAATTTAATAAGTAGATAAATAATAATAAAATGTAATACACACTAAATCACAATGGGAAATGTGTAAAAAAAAATGAAAATATATTAAAAATATCAAATGTTTGTAATAATGTAAAATAAAAGAAAAATATACCAAAGCAAACTAAGATAAATCATACTAAGTCAGGATGAGAAGTATGAAAATTTTGTAATAAAATAGAAGACATGTTATATCAAGTGTTTGAAAAATAATCATACCAAATTAAAATAAGGTAAATCATACTAAATAAATAAGGAAGGTATGAAAAATTTATAATAATATGGAAGACATGCTATATCAAAAAAGTTTGGAAAGTAATCACACCAAACCAAAACAAGATAAATCATCCTAAATCAAGATGGGAAGTATGAAAATTGTCATAAAATTGAAAATGTGTTATATCAAGTGTTTGAAAGGTAATCACACTAAATAAAAATAATATAAATCATAATAAAATAAGATGGGAAGTATGAAAAAAAAAAAAAAAATGAAAAATGTGTGAAGCAAACTTAACAAACAAACTTTGATAGTTATTTGTATGGTGAATGGTATAGACATTTTTAGATATATTTTGTTAGGAATGACTAGTCTTATCCATGGTCTTATATTCAAAATCATAAAGGGAACACCACTAAAGTGGAATAAGTGGTATGATTATTAGGCAATAAGGATAAATTTGTGAGGAATGTCTAGTCCTATCGAAGTTCTTATATTGTAACTCATAAATGGAATAATTCAAGGAGTATGATCAATTAATAAAGAATACCATCAAGGAGGAATATTGGGATTGTTATAATGAATTAAGGGATTGGAATGAGCATGACATAGGAATTTATAATAAAAACTTAGTAGACTTTAGGCATACTAAGAATATAATAAAGCACTAATAGTTTAGTGACCCATAAATGCAAACTATATTTGTTCACTATGGACACAAAAATTTATGGGAAAATAAGTAGAGTACTAATATCAAGTCATGAAGGTTATATATACAATAAAATTAAAATTCACATACCTTTCGATAACATGATTATTATTCCTTAGGACCCCTTATAGAGCCATTGGTCTACTACGAAGATTGGGTATTTGTGTGAGAAAGTAGGTATAATATAGATAATTTTGAATTCTCTTATCCCAATCTACTAGAATACCACATCCCAATGGACCTTGACTCTATTATGAGGCCAACTATGGAGTTTGAGTTTTTATTATGGATAGGAGAAGTGCTATGAATCATGTCTTTTATTTTGATTTTGAAATTTTTATTTTCATTTTTGCCTTTTGATCATTTTCTTTGGTTTAAAATGATTTGGATTTTAACTTGTTATGGCTTTTATGGATAACCGAACATGAATGACAAAATTGACACACATAAATAAGCTTTTGGTTTTCGTTATAGGAAGCAAGATATTTAGAGAGATGATTAACTAAACAATTTGCCTTTCCTTTAAGCTAATATGTGATCTTAAATATCAACTGTATGTGTGCTTAATATGAGAAGGTAAATAAAGGGGATAGATGGAGATCAAAGGATATATTTGTATATAGTGATACAATGAGAGTTATGCTTGTTAACTAGTCATATGTTAAGATCAGATACTATAGGGATATGCATTTAATAAAAAACTCACAATAATAACTATCTTTGTTTGACAAAAATATTTAAAAAAATAATGATAAAAGTGAAAAGAGAGAAAAATAAATCCATGTGATAATAATTATAATCCATAAGTATAAGTTGGTAAAAATTACAAATACAATCCATTAGATATCATAAAATAAATATATAGATAAATGGTACCCAATGAAAATGAAAATAAACATATATAATATATAAATGATCATAAATAAAGGTTAAATCATGTAATAGCATGATAAATATTGTGATAGAATGCCATGATGTGTTCATAAATAATGATAAATCTCACTATATACACCATCCATAACATATGATACATCTTTATGTAGTTGAATTTTGACATTAATAAGAGTCTCATCAATCATCACATAAAGTTGTGATGAGACTTCCTTTCATATCATCTCTATATAAAAATTAGGCATGGTAGAAGACTGATGATGCTCATGAGGCACCTCCTATGTGGGATACTCAATGCTAGAAATGTAATAAGTGTCTTGAAATCTATGAGGAGAGGTAGGCAATAGGGAAAGAGAAGCATTTTATTATGGATGAATTAGAGAGGGATGATGAATTGATGAAGGCATAATCCATGTAAGATATCAAAGATTATATTGAAGTACTTGAAATTTATCGGTATGGTGTGTAGTGAACTAATTCAAAAGGCAATATACTTATCCATATTTATTGATATACTCAAGAAAGAGCTTAGGAGGTGGTATACTTTTGTATTTTGGTTGTGTTATGGTTGAAGCTATTAGTAATGAGTAGAAAAAAATTTATGTGTACCATGAAAGCAACAAATGTGTTTATTACTAGATGGTGAAGGTTTAATAGTTGAAGTGGTAGAGGAAGAAGCCTAATGCTACTGATGTATATGACAATCCTTAGTCCAGTTATCAACAACTCTAAGGATATCACAATAAGGCTAATTACCCATTATGCTAGTATAGGATAAAGCTTAGGTAATGGTAGATAACCATCAGTAAGAAAATAAAAATATGGAGTGGATTTTGGACTAGGATCATCCATATGTTTGGTTGGTTGTACATTGGGTCGAAGTGGACTAGCTAACATCTAAAGAGGAATAAAACTAGGAAGATCATGGTATTTATCAAAATGGTAAGCTCCCATCATGTCATGGTCCATAATAATCTTACTTAGTGGTTTAGAAATGATTAGAGGTGTAGTAAGTGTGTGTTCCATCTCTGACCTATAAATAGTAGAGGAAAAACTAATATCAAATACTAAAAGAGAAGGAATGATAGAAAGATAACTGAGAGACCACAATAAGTAATAATGATATATAAACACCTCTAAATTTTTATCCTAAATAAATACATATAAAAATGGGTCATCTAGAGATTATATGTCATCATAATTAGGTGTATATAGGTTGATAGTACATGCATCAACTATTCTATTGGAATGAGGAATCATGGTAAACAAAATGTGTAGTTTTAATTAGGGTAAATGGTAGTTTGTCAAAAGGTTTTTGAAAGGAGTGAGGTTGGAGAGAAGGAGGTAATTGAGCAATGATTTTGGGAGAGAGAACATAATTTTTAATATTTAATATTATCTCTTATGTTTCATCATCACCTGAGTCTAAGAGGTTAGGAAGGATGTTTTCTATTGATTTAGGATGACCATGATAACCTCAAGTAGAGTTGACAACATAATTAAAATGTTATGATTCATGAAATGGAATACTAGGTAAAGGTTTAAGGTTAGGTATTTTAAAAACACCTCATTCTTATAATTGTTCAAAATTCCAAGGGTTTGTATCACCTTTAATCTTATATATAGCACCATTATGGGGAAATTTAACACATTGTCATGTGGATGAGTCAATTGATTTCATAGGATGTTTCCAAGTTCAATTGAGTAATATATTATAACAAAGTGGAAAGTTAAATATCATAAATTTCACACAAATAGTGATAGGAGGATTGGTGATAAGAATGCAAACACAACCTAAAGGAGGCAGTTGTCTTCTATCATACCCTTGACATGTATTTTGTGTGGATTTAATACTACATTCATAAAATGCAAGTGTTTTAATAAAATCAAGGGAAGCAACATAAGTGCATGATCCTTCATCGATTAAAACACATTTAACTTAGATATATCCTATTTGAATGTTAATGAAGAGAGGAGGATCATCCGTATAAAGTAATATCTCATTGGGTATCATGGAAGAGATAGGAAATTTGAGTGATATATAAGTGTCTACTATTTAATCAATGTGGATAGACATCCCTTCACACTCTTGGATAATGCCATCTTGTGATGTGGATAATGTAGCTTCTTACCCCACAAGTAGAAGACGAGGGTTGTTCATTTTGAATAGTAATTGCATTAGTCAATTATGATGATGAGGGGAAGTTTTCATAGGTTTTAAAAAAGGAATTTGGGATGGAATATGGGAAAATTATGCTATAGTATCCCATTCATTATAACCCATTAGAGTATTAGTGGATAAATGTGCATAATGTTGAAATAAATAAATTGAAAGGGGGTTGGATGTGTAGTGAAATTTATGTTGAAAATGTATATTTAGTTTAGATTTGGTGGACTTGGGTTGATTTATCTTAAGTTATATAGTTTTATATTTAAGTGTTGTTTGTGTTTGAATGGAATAAAGGTGATGTGAAATTTGAGGGATATCTACTTTTGGTATCTTAATTATAGGAAGAGTATAACTTGTATCAATTTTATGGGAAGTATGGTTGATTTGCCTTATAGGAGGTGATATTTGTGTGTTTGTTGGTTCCACATGCCCCAATTCTATGAGATGTCATGGGTAAGTGTATAGAACAAGGTGGGACATTAAAGAATTGTTATGAAAAGAGGTTGGGTATGGTTCAATTTAATAAACTACTCTCCTCTTATTATTCATGTTGACCATATTATCATCATTTATATTAGGATAGATGGTACTCTCAATGTTATTGGTCGTAGGAGTAAGTTGATTAATGTTATCTTGATGGTTAGGAAGAGGATATTTATATATATCTATATGAGCATTGGCTTGATTTAAGGCTTCATTTTTAATTTTAGTTTCATGAGCCTTAAGTGATATTTCATAGACTTGTTGACATATATGTATAAGTGACTTGTGGTAAAATTTGGGTCCAAGGAGAAACTTCATAGCAATATTTCTTAATTAGTGACTAGTTTCATGAGAATGACCCCAACTTGCATGAAACCAACATAATTTATTAGGATCATGCCAATGTTTCATAGGATGTGTATGGTCAAGTTATAATTATGAGGGTCATAAAAGACACCTTTGAATTTATAATAAGAAAATAGGTTTGTGCATATCCATGTTATATTATTGAGGCAATGATGAAATAGGATGAGAATTGTTATTAAGTGGAAGTGAAGGAGCATGCTCCATCATAGTGTGTGTATCAATGGATTTGACAAAGTGTATGGATCCATAATAATCCATAACATTGTCATTTGTTTCATGTTAGTTTTTATATTTTACAAGCATGAGGGTTCATGTTCAAGGGTGGGAAGGTTCAAACTGATGTATAAGGAAATCTGGGCATTTAGCTTGGTCAATGTCCTCTTCCAAAGTTTTTTAGGAAAGAGTCCTAATACATTATTGTAATTTAGGATGAAGAGAAATAGTGAATAAGTGGATGACATTCTCATATACCATATATTATGCTCATGAAAACTTATGCCATTTCAGATTTTATTTGTTTACAATTAATAAAATGGGCTAAATTATTTTCAATAATATCATTAGATTGGAATTCCTACACAAATACATGGATCAAGTCCTCTAAATTAGTGATGGAGTGGGTTTTAAGTTGATTGTGCCAATCTAGAGTATCTCTAGATAGAGTTTTAGCTAAGAGTTTGGTTGTAGTGAATGTCTCAAGTTTGACGTAATCTTTGTTTAGGCTTACAAAACTTGTTAAGTGCATGGTAGGATATGTGTATCCATTATAAGTGATAATGGGAATTATACCTCCTAGGTTAATGTTTGAAATTTGAGCTATAGGAGGTTCATTTTGTAAATTTTTGGTAGTTTTATTAATAAGTGGGGGTTGAGGTATAAGGTTACCTTATGCATCCCTAAGGGGAGGTGGGGGGAATTAGGATTTGGTTATCCTTGTTGAGTATGTTGAGGTTGATTTTGGAGTTACAATAAGTGGTTTTACATTTGCATCATTTGGCTTGAAAATTAGCCATTTGGTTGAGATTTTTTAATAGTATTTAATTAGTTTGAGAACTATTTTTAATAGTAAAAGTAGCTTTGGAAGCATTAATGTGTTATGAGGTGTTGATAAAATAGGATGTACTAGTAACATGAGATGTAGTAGTGGTATGAAAAGTAGTACTAGCATGGGAAGAAGTAGTAACATGATAAGTACTAGATGTAGTAGATCCATTATGAGTTAAATGAAATTGGGTATTAGTGTGGATGTTTGGGGTAGGCGCATTAAAAGATACACCAACCATGTCAATAGAAATACTCAGCATAGAGGTGAAGGAATACATGAAGATATTATAGAGGGTAAAAGAGTGGAGGAAATCATTAATTTACATTCCCAAAATCTTATGGAAAAATATAGGAGAAGGTGAATGGGGATCTTAAAAATGAGGTCCCATCATGATGTTATATATAACTAAAGGATCCTTACATCTATGTTTAATATTTTCATTGATGAAAATAATAATTTCAGGTTTGTATTCAATACCATTTTAATATTCCACCATTTTTATAAATAAGGTATTAGGTGAATAAAAATAGGGAGGAGTCCCATAGTTGGTATTTCTAGTGGTGACTTGAATGTTACTTTGATCTTGGTTAGTTAATAAAAAATGCGACTTAGTATGTTTGTTAGGATTGGTAAAGTTCATCACATTAGTTTGATTTTTCTATGTGTAATTATCATACAAATATTCCATAATGAAATTGGGAAGCTAGACACTTACTAAAAAAGAGGACAAAATGATTTTTATACTAGGTCAAATGGGTCAAATGTGTTTTATAAGAAGGTAAATGGAATACATGGCAAAAAATGGAGTTGAACAGGTCAACTATGTGTTAGGATTTAATATTTACATTGAGGTAAATTATTTTGTGTGAGTTACTATATGATTAATATGGTTATTATTGGTTAATAGGTTAAATTAATATATTATTGTAAATAATATATTACGTATTTGGGTTAGGAGGTTATATGGTTGAGATATTTGAGGGATCAAAAATTGAGGAAGCCTCCTTGATTGTAGGATATTATTTCTTATATAAATATAATTTATTATGTGTAATAGATGATGCAAATAATATATGGTGTGAAATACATATTTTCCTGTGTATTTTCACTGTGTGTTTCAGATTTGTCTATCATTAAAGATCTTTCAATTAATAATAGTGGTACCAGAGTAAGATGGAATCATAAGCATTGCATGAGACATATCCATTTCCTTACATGGTTGTCCCTATCTATGAAATTTTATTCATGTGAGATTTTCTTTTTAGTTTTTTAGGTTTTATTGCCAGAGGTTAAATTATTTTTAGATTTTTTTAAATAGTGTTTTTGTAATGGCACCTCCTAAGGAATAAAATAATAACACATTGGATGAGAAAGTAATATAGGTTGACACTAAAAAATTCAATAATCAGGTTGGACTCAATACAACCATGAGAAAGAGAAAAAAAATAGTTGTTGTGGCATCAATGCATAACATGTAATATTGTGTGCATAGAAAAGCTCATGTTTAATATGATTATCTATTTTATTTAATCAACTTAGCTTAGTTTTGCACCCCACCAAGCTATCCAAATTTTTAAAATCCAAGCATCGAGAAAAGTATGTCAAGAATTGGTAAGAAATCAATTGAAGGATTCTATATTCATCCTTATTTAGTGGCCACGAGTTTCATTCAAAATATAATTAAGGTAAAGATTCATGGTACAAATGATAAAGGTAGATATGAATGATGATTGATAAGTTTTGTTGGAAATATTGTCATTGATGTCAAAGGTCTAGCATTATTGGTGATTTTTATAATAGTTATATCTTGGCTAATGTTTGTTAATATTTATTTAATATTAATGAATATATTTTTGGTTGCATATAAGACAAAATAAGGACCCATGGAGAAGTCAAAGAGTCACGGGGTAAAGACAAAAGAAGAATGGGATGCATTTTCCCATGAAGAGTCATCTTGGGGAATTCCAAGAGTCACCAAGTGAAGACTAAAGAGGAAGGGAAAATTTTCTCATGAAGGGACACTTTGAGGAATATGAAAAGTCACCAAGATAAAGATAAAAGAAGAAAGGATGTTTTTGCTTATGAAGGGTCACCACATGACTTTTCAAATGCAAGGATATGAAGGGTCATGTAAGTTTGGCACCATTTTCCATGAGGATTGAAGGGTCACAAAGGGGGAAGGCCAAAGGTCATTTGGAAAGCTATAAATAAAGGCTTGAGAAGCCATTCGTAGTGTGTGAGATAAAGTTTGATTTGAGATAGTAATATCTAGCTTAGAAGAACAGTGTGAGATAGAGTTTGATTTGAGATAGTAATATCTAGATTATAAGAGTAGTGTGAGAGATAAGTATGATTTGTATTTGTTATATCTAGCTTAGAAGAGTAAAGGTGAGACAGGAAAGACATATTGTAATGAACTATCATTTATTGAGATGGAAATATTGAGAGATAGTTGTGTGGTATACACAAAGGGGTTAGTGTTCCTATGGGTTTTTGCTCATGAATTATTGTTGTGTTGGTGCTCAATAAAGTGGTTGGTGATCCTATGGGTTGGTGCTCACAAATTGTTGTTGTGTTGGTGCTCAACAAAGGGGTTGGTACTCCTATGGGTTGGTGTTCATGAATTATTATTGTGTTGGTGCTCAGCAAAGGGGTTGGTGCTCCTACAAATTAGTGCTTGAAAATACTGTGGTTTGATTTGGTGTTCATTCATATATTTGAGATTTTTCTCTATGGTTTTTCTCACATTAGGTTTCCATGTTAAATCCGGTGTCACTCTCTATCTTGTGTGGTGTTTATTGTTTCAATTTTATTACATATCTTAAATGTTTGGTTAAGTGGAATTTGATTAAGGGAAAGTTTATAATATTTATGATATACTAATTTACCCCCTCCCCCTCTCAATAAATCCTATGCTTAACAACTGGTATTAGAGTAGGTTCCTTTTGAAAAAAATTAATAGCTTGAAGGTAGATCAGGAAAGCATGATGGCTAGATCACATGAAGGATTTTTTACCAATAAGTCACCTTTATTTGATGGAATGAATTATTCTTTTTAGAGCATAAGAATGAAGAATTATTTGATGGCCCTTGGATTTGACATATGGCAAGCAGTGGTGGAGGAATATGAAGAGCCACAGACACTTATAATTACTCCAGTAGAAAAGAAGGCAAGTGAATGTAATGCTAAAGATTTAAATGCTATTTTATGTGGTTTATGTGAATCTAAATTTGTTAAAGTTATGCAATGTAAATCTACTCATGAAACATGGGTAAAACTTGAGAATATTTACAAAGGTGATGGAAAGGTTTAGCAAGCTAAGCTTCAGACTTTTAAAAGATAGTTTGAAAGTTTGAAGATGGAAGAAGAAGAAGATATAACAAGTTATCTTTTGTGAGTTGATCAAATAGTAAATCAGATTCAAGGTCTTGGAGAAACATTAGAAGAGTCAATGGTGCTACAAAAGGTTTTAGGATCTCTACCAATGAGATATGATGCAAAGGTTTTGGCAATTGACGAGATGAAGAATTTATCCAAGCTAAAGATGGATGAGCTTCATGGTATACTCATGGCATATGAGATGCAGAATGAACAAGATAAACCCTCAAAGAGAGAAGTAGATTTCAAGACATCAAAGAAAGAGAAAGCTAAGATTCAAGAATCAAGTGATAGTTCTAGTGATGATGAAGATGACAATGGAGCTCTTTTCATTCACAAGATAAAAAGGGGAATAGGTAAATATCAAGGAAAATTACTTTTTAAATGTTTTAATAATGGAAAGATTGGACATTTTTTAGCTAAATTCCCAAATAAGGGTAATGATCATGATGAAGTAGGAATGTCTGCATACAAGAAGAATTTCAAAGGTAAATTCAAGAAGGGATTCGAGAAGAAGAGCCTATATTCTAAAGATCCTAGCTCAACCAAAGATAGTGGAGTTAGTGATTCAGAAGAAGAAGAGATTATATTCATGGCCATACATGAAGATGCCTCTACAAGCAAAAGTATAGATGATCAAGAAGAAAAAGAGGATGAAGCTGAAGTAAATCTGGAAGGAAAACTCATTTGTGACTTAGAAGAGTTAGACATTGTTGAGAAGAATAATCAAATATTGAAGCACCAGATTGAGAAAAATGAAAAGGAGTCAAATGAAATAATTGATGATCTAATAGCATAGTTGTAAAAAGTATGAAAATAATGTGAAAGGTATGTTATTGAAATTAACTCTTTAAAATAAGATATTGAGAAAGCAATCAATGATAAAGTAGTTAGTGATTCAAAATTTGAGGATAACACTACCATGATAAATAAGATATTAGAAAGACAAAAGGAAAATTTAGATAAGATAGGTATCAAATTTAAAAATAAAAAGAGATATATTGAAGCTCTTACAAAAGAGGAAACAAAAAGGGAAGAAGTGAAAAATATAGAGGACACTTCAAATAAAGAAGGCTAGAGGGAACAAAGTTACAAAAGGCAATCAGGTCAGAGATATATAGACAGGTCTTATTTTTATGGTTACTATTTTTATTGTAATGGATATGGTCATAAGAAATTAGAATGTTGAAAAAGAGCTAACAGTTTCAGAAATAAGGAGAAGGAAAGTCATGTAGAGTCAAACAGAAGCTACAAGTCTTTTGCTCCTCTATCAAGCTTTGGTGAAGAGGCCATAATATGTTACAAATGTAACAACTTTGGACACATAGCTTGGTACTACAAAAGTGTGTTTGAGTTAGTCAAGAAGGACCAAAGTTTCAAGGCTCCATTCATCAATAAGAAGGTTCATACATGTTCATGGTAGAAGAAACAACCTGAAGATTCTATGTTGGTTCAGATAGCTTTGCATGTAAGAAATGAAGATCAGCCATGGTTCATTGATAGAGATTATTTGAGGCTTATGATAGGAGAAAAGAGTAAGTTCATAACTCTAAAAAATATCAATGGTGGCACAGTGAAATTCAGAGATAAAACCACTGTCGGGATAGCCAGAAAAGGTACTGTGAGTTTGGATAATGGTATAACCAAGACTAAGAATGTTTTGTATGTAAAATGTCTTAAGCATAATCTATTGAGTGTAAGTCAAATATGTGATCAGGGATACACATTAAAGTTATATGCAAAATTTTTTGAGATTAGAAGAAAATATTCAAATGAGTTAATTGCAAATGCTCAAAGGATAGGCAATAATTTATATGTATTATCAGATATCTTCTAAAAGGCATGATCAAAAGACACATTCAAAGATCTGCAAGAGGAGTTGGGATTAATTTCTATTACTTCTTGCCATTGAAGTTTAGCATCAGTTGAGGGGGAACTAAGTGTTAGCTCTAGCTAGGCCCTTTGCCATTGATGTCAAAGGGGGAGAATAATAGGTATAGGTACAAGTGCAAAAATAGGTATAAGGAATAGGTACAGGTTACTATAGTAAGGGGGAGTTACTGTATGTTTTTTAGGTGATAGCATATGTAGGTTTTAGGATGTGGCAGTTTTAGGATTGAGGTTGCCATCAATGACAAAGGGGAAAATTGTTTTAAATATTGTCATTGATGTCAAAGGTCTAGCATTATTGGTGATAAAGGCCCCATTGCATTTAATGATATTTATAATAGTTATATCTTGGCTAATGTGTGTTAATATTTATTTAATATTAATGAATATATTTTTGGTTGCATATAAGATAAAAGAAGGACCCATGAAGAAGTAAAAGAGTCATGGGGTAAAGACAAAATAAGAATGGGATGCATTTTCCCATGAAGAGTCATCTTGGGGAATTCCAAGAGTCACCAAGTGAAGACTAAAGATGAAGGGCACAATTTCTCATGAAGGGACACTTTGAGGAATATGAAAAGTCACCAAGATAAAGACAAAAGAGGAAAGGATGTTTTTTTCTTATGAAAGGTTACCACATGACTTTTCAAATGCAAAGATACAAAGGGTCATGCAAGTTTGGCGCCATTTTCCATGAGGATTGAAGGGTCACAAAGGGGGAAGGCCAAAGGTCATTTGGAAATCTATAAATAAAGGCTTGAGAAGCCATTTGTAATGTGTGAGATAAAGTTTGATTTGAGATAATCTAGCTTAGAAGATCAGTGTGAGATAGAGTTTGATTTGAAATAGTAATATCTAGCTTATTAGAGTAGTGTGAGAGATGAGTATGATTTGTAGTTGTTATATCTAGCTTAGAAGAGCAAAGGTGAGAGAGGAAAGATATATTGTAATGAACTATCATTTATTGAGATAGCAACATTGAGAGATAGTTTTGTGGTATACATAAAGGGGTTGGTGCCCCTGTGGGTTGGTGCTCATGAATTGTTGTTGTGTTGGTGCTTAGCAAAGGGATTGGTGTTCTTATGGGTTGGTGCTCATGAATTGTTTTTGTGTTGGTGCTCATCAAAGGGGTTGGTGCTCCTGTGGGTTGGTGCTCATGAATTATTGATGTGTTGGTGCTCAACAAAGGGGTTGGTGCTCCTATGAGTTGGTGCTCATGAATAATTGTCGTGTTGGTGCTCATCAAAGGGGTTGGTGCTCCTGCAAGTTGGTGCTTGCAAATATTATAGTTTGAGTTGGTGCTCATTCATATACTTGAGATTATTCTCTGTGGTTTTTCCCACATTGGGTTTCCACATTAAATTTGGTGTCTCTCTCTATCTTGTGTGGTATTTATTGTTTCAATTTTATTACATATCTTAAATGTTTGGTTAAGTGGAATTTGATTAAGGGAAAGTTTATAAGATTTATGATATATTGATTCACCCCCCCCTTTAAGTATATCCCATGCTTAACAAGTTTATCCATGAGTGAATGTGTTTTTCCTATAGCTAATGTTGAGATATTTTTTAGGCTTTTAGTTGACTTGGTTACATCTGACATACTAACTAAGTCAACATCTATACCTGGTCAAACATCTCCAATGCAACATAACCTAGTTTGACATTTTTTCCATGTGCATCTCCCTACATCTGACTCGTTTCACAAGTTCATTTTCTTGGTTAATATTCATTTATTTAAAATTCAAGTTTTATATTTTTATTCAATTTAGTGTCTTCATACATACTCAATTAGGATTATATGATAAAATTTTATAGTTATAAAATTTTGTATTTTTGGTTTGGTCAAATATTTTATTTTTTATGGTTTCACTCAATTTTTAGTGAGTTTAGACATTTATATATTTGTCAAAATATTAAAAAGTGTATTTTTTATTTTATAGTATCAACATTAGTGCCAAAAGAATGTCTGTCAAAAATTTGAAGTGTTTAGGTCATTATAAAATGAGTGTAGGTTTGGAGTCATTTTTAGTCATATAAAGTCATTGTCAAAAATTGTAAAAGTAAAAATATTACCTCATGTATGCATTATCAAGATAATCAACATCCATTTTATAATGGTTATCTCAAAAGTGTGTGTCAGGGGGGGTGAAGGGGGAATTATTTTCACTAATCTAGATATTTGAGCTATATAATGGAGGTTTGAGGCATCTAAATGAGAAGGCTAAAAGGTGCCTCTCATTAGCCCCTAATGATGAGGTCACATTTTGTTTTGGTGGCACTTTTTATTTTTTAGTTATGTGTATTGTGTGCAAAAATAAAATATTTTAGTCATTCCCCTATTAAGTTGTAGAAGATGAAAATGTAGATACCATTTGATATGTAAATAGTTACAAAAGAAGGTAACTAAATACAAAGATCCTCTTACTACAGATATTTTTTAACTTTTGTACTTCATTTTAAGATGGTCCATTGGTGAATACATTCAAATAGAAGTGAAAGTGAGATAATTTCTCATATATAGGTGATCATGTTCAGCAAGATCTAGATAAGAGTATGTAGACCTAAAAGTATGTGTTGGCATATGATTCTTTTTTTAGTTCACATGATGTAATTTCTCCCCATGTAAGAACTAAGGGGAGGGGATGTTATAATTTAGTATTTACATTAAGGTAAATTACTATGTGTAAGTTATTGTATGATTAATATAGCTATTATTGGTTAGTAGGTTAAATGAATATATTTTTGTAAACAATATATTATGTATTTGGGTTAGAAGGATATATGGTTGAGATATTTGAGGGATCAAAGATTGTGTAAGACTCCTTGTTTATATAAGATGCTTTCTTATATAAATATAATGTCTCGTATGTAATAGATGATGGGAATAATATATAGTTTAAAATAAATATTTTTTTATGTATTCACCCTATGTGTTCAGCTCTGTATATGCATAAATATATTTCAATTAATAACATTGTATTATGTGGGAAGACAAAAAAATAGCTTGGAAGATACTAAGTTAATTGAGTCGATTGTGTTCTATAGGAAGACAAACATAGTAGCCTGTAAGAGACTGAGTTGACTGTGTTCTATAGGAAGACAAATAGAGTCACTTGTAAGAGACTAAATTAACTAAGTCAACTATGTTATATAGGTGGTAATGTTTTGGAGTGTTAAAAATTAGAAAAATTGGGTAGCAATTTTGTAAGAAAAAAAGCAAAACACAAAAGCAACTAGGTTGATTAAATCAATCTAGTTATAGAACACAACACAAACTTTGTATCAAATTTGCCTAATACAAGTTTTTCAATACAAATTATAATTAACAAACAAAAATCTATAATAATATAAAATACAATTGGAAAACAACAAGAAATAATATTGAAATGTAAATGTTAATCTCAAGATCAAATATTTCTATGTGTTTTAAATTACATTATGTTTTAAAATGGGATAGTGTGTTTGGTTTTAAAAATGAATTAAAAGAGGTAACCTAAAGTTGGTTTCAAGTATGATAAGGTTGAAATGGATCTATATTCTTGATAGTAATAGCTTGGTATTGGGGGCTACCTCCTCACATCACAATATCACAATTATAAGGGTGTTAGGTGATTTTTTAATACATAACATCAACCATGTATTTATACTCAGCCATAAAATTAAGTCAGCTTCCTCTTTAGTGATGAAATCCAAGTAGGTAAACTTGGGTAGAAGTGTTTGAATGCTTATTTGATATTTTATGATTTGGTAGTGGTGAAATAGGAAAGTGACTAATCTAATAAAGTAACCTTCCTAGTTATATTATGTGCAACACTCTAAGAAAGCAAGCAGATAAATGAAAGGTGAATTAATTAATACCAATGTGAGTTATTTTCCTTTACTTTAAAAATACATAGTACTAGTTCAATTGGATCAATCTAATATGAAAATAATATAAAACATAGTAAATCTATTTAATTTTATTTATTGTAAGATAGTCTATAAAAACAAAGTTGAGAAAGTCAACTGAGTTTAATAGGAAAGAAGTAGTTACATAACTAATTCTAGGCATTCAACTAATATTGAGAAAAATGAAATAACTAGGTTAGTTAGAATGAACCTGAAGTTGGTTTGATCAATTTGTTTTTTTATTTATTTTAGCAACGTATCGAATTTGCCAAATTTTTGTTTTTAAATTGTGGTATCTAAATGAGGGCTTGAATTTAAAAAATGAAATATTTAAATCAAATTCAAACTAGCTGACTAGGTTTGTATAAACTAAAAATAATTGCAAGAACCATGTCAACATAATCATCTAGTAGTCTAAATATAAATTGAAAAATAGGATGAAAAACTAAATCAATGAGATCAATCTAGTGTGTTAAGAGAGAGAATTTGATCACAAAGAGCTGAACAAGATTGATAGGCTCATCTTAATTGAAAAACCTATATGATGATGCCCTAACTATGTCAATAAAATTGATGAAGTAGAATATGACCTATAAAGAATATAGAATTAGGTCAATTAAATCGATCCAGTTTTATGTAGAAGAGAAAGACCTACACATACAACTAAACAAATTTAATTAGATCGACTAAGTATTGAAACCCACATATGAAAAATTATATTGAGTTGCCTGAGTTGATTTAGTAGTCTAAAAAAGAAGATTGAAAACATGCAAGGGTTAGTTCATGTCCATTTCATGAGAGTATATATAAGTGAAAGTGAAGCTGATCTAAAAATCAATCATAACTCAAAGAAGATAAATCAGCTAATTATACCACTAGCAATACTTAGATAATCAAGGTCATGACCAATATGGATCTGCTAAACCTACCTAAGGGATATAAATCATATAATATGTCCAGAGAGGGTTCTAAATCCTCTATTCAAGTAACACCACACAATAACCCTAACTAGGTATTGATAATTCAATGCAATAATAAAGTAATGTAAATCTAATCTAGTATTCCTTAAAGCTTGTGGCATAAATGGAAGATAAACATAATCAATTAAAGTAAAACTCTACTCAAGTCAATGTAGAGGTAAACCTAAGCATAGAGAGACAATACATTCATTATCCATTATACATTCAAATATATCTATTAATAATAGAAAAGTAAGAGTTAAGAATACTTACCTTGAAGATAACCCATCAAGCCTCAACCTCTCCCTTGGCCAATGGTGAATTGCAAGAGGTTTTTGTGTGTTTTTAGATAAACTAAGGATGAACAATGGAATATAATATAGATAAGGACCTCCAAGTGAATCTCAAGCCTCTACAAAATAAAGTTTCTCCTCTAAGAAGCATCAAACCCTAAACAATGACTCCTCAAGTAGAATGATAGATAAGCAGATAAATAAGTGAAAATGAATAATTATCTCTATTGTAAATGGGGTGAAGGATGTGTATATATAGCCTTATTTGACCCTAAACGCTTCTAGATTTTTTAACAATGTAGTTAGCCTAATTGACTTGATTATGAAAATAGAGCCATTAGGTCCTAGACTGAGTTGACTGGGCTGACTCAATCCTATAACATGATGAATTCTTAGAACTAAGCCAACCCAATAAAATTCATTTAGCAAGGTGATAAAAGAGTTTTTTGATTATGTAAGGGATATTTGAGGTGGTAGATTATTTGTATAAGTGTTTAACGGAGTTGTCAAATCTTATGGAAACATATAGGAGGGGCGTGTATTGGTTTTATATGTAAGTATCGGGAACAAAAATATTGTCAAGCACCAAAGGCCTACCCACCCCTTTTTTAGTGTACCCTTTAATGTGTTCACTTAGAGATGTTGAGACTCGATGAGTTCTTACAAGAGATAAGTCATCAGTAATTGATAAAGTTTAAAATTATTATGTGTATCCACTAGGTTATTTACAAAATTGAATAGAACATAACTTGTGCCTTGGAGTGAATATTTTCACTAATCCTATAACTTTGTAATCTAACTCATAAGATTATCTAGAGTTAGAATGGGACCTACCTTTTAAATTATTAATAATACTTATTGATTTATGTTGGATACCCCTAGAAGATTAATAAGTTCCACCTAAAATACTAGTCTACTAGTCCCACCCTTACAGATCTATAGAAAACTTATCTCAGATAGAGTAATACTAAGGGGACTATGGACCCAATTTTATCACCCAAGTAGAATAGGTCATTTTCATTTATGTATAATATTCCTAGATTGGTTAGTTGGTTTTATTATTAATGTGCATTGATATGTACTTGATTTACCTATAATAGTGTCTTCCTTCTTTTTATTTCTTGGGATCTAGAACGGCTAAAGAATATATAAAGGATTTTAAAACCACCTTAGGCTATTAAATATAAACCATGTAGAAGTGGCATGTATAATTTTCTCTTTTATATTGAAATATGTTGCTTATGATTCATTCTTTAATATCCTAAAATATTTAATTACCTCCTAGAACTAGTGTTAAGATACATGTTTGACATAATTTAGATAGGTCACTAGTCAAGATGTCATATGCCAACATTATCAAAGCATGGTAATGGAGTCCAATGATCCAAATAGATCCTTTAATGTAATATTCCAAAAGATGTATAGTAGATTTGATAATTATTATAAACTCAATCTTTATTGGCCCTTGATATGTATAAGAATACCTTAGACTCTATGATAGTTATCTTCTTCCATATAGAACCTACTATTAATTCATTATCACTAGCTTATGCTAAAGCTATCACTATTGGCATGCAGTTGAATCCCCAGTTACAATCTTTGACCCTACCCAATATTGGTCCTAACTTTCCATCTGCTAATCCTATTCTAAATGAGAATCAAGATGTTATGTCTCATAATTATAACCAAGTGTATACATAATTTCATTTGGCCCATGCTACATATAATTAACACCTGAAATTTTTGAACAATCTTATAATTACACCTAACTAACATAATTAAAACCAATCCCGGATACCATTTTTATCACTACCACATAAGGTACTACTTATGATTCTACAAAAATAGAATTAGATGTTATCTATTGGATGGTATATAAGTTGAGAAATGAGTTCTTAAGCATGCATAAGTGAATGAGAAACACCATGGGACAAAAATACCAATCACAAGTTTGCAATCCATAGGTACAATATATCTTTCAACCAATATGAGAATAATGTAGAATAACAACCACCTAACAAGTTGCTTAAAATAAATATCTTTGAAGAAATGCTACCTAATTGGTGTTGAGTTCAAAATACATCACAACATGGTGATTTAGATTGTATAGAGTTAAGTAATACATTTAAGATCCTACAGAAGTAAATGGATAGATATGAATATCCTCCAAATTAGTTACATCCATCTTCCTCTATTAATTAAAATCCCTCTAATAATGTAATGATTTTTAAGGCATATGAATTCCCATTACTATTTAAGGATGAGATTGAACCAAAATAAAATATAGATGAGATTGATGCTTTATAGTAGTACCAAATAAATAATTAAAATATGAGAAGTAAACGACAACAAACCATCATGATTTCCAAACCTCTAAATAACAGTGTATTTATTCCTCTAGTTCCAAAGGTTAGTAATAATCCTCCCCCTCCAAAGGGAAATAATCAACAATATTTTGTTGATCCAAAGACTAAAAATGGATACAACATAGTTGAGGATATGAGTAAAATTAATGAAAACATCACTCTTCATGAGTTATCTCAGATTATCAAGCAAAGAGAGTTGTTATTAAAAACATTGACGAAAATCCATCCACTGATAAATCCAAAGATGCACATACTGATGTGGCTAAACATCAAGACAAAACTAAGGTACCACATTTTTTATTGACTATGAGAATGTTTTTAAAAATGTGTATAATTTTTTTGTAGACTAATGTTGAAGTCAATTTGAAGATTTTTAAGTGCTCTCAATTTTCTCCAAGTCTTTTCACTTTTTGCTTAGTGTTTCCAAAAAAGAAAGGTATGTATGTTTCAAGGAGAGTTATAAAGTGATTTTAGAGTATTTTTCATCTCTTTTTTAATGTAATTAATTTCTATTTTTTGTCTATGAGGTAGCTTAAGAAAGAAGGCTAGTAAGCATGTGTGTTATTTCTTCATGGTGTATAAAAATTTGAAGATGCTCAAGAGGTGCAATGTGATGTATGGGCATCCTATAAGGACCCAAAATTTGACTAAATTTTATATTTAAATATTATTTTAAGTGTTTTATAGGTGTTATAGGTTCTTATTTTTCTTAAGGTGTGGTCTAGATTGTCCAAAGTTGCATAAAATTTGAAATCTAGTTTTTCCTACCAAAATGCCTCTTTTTGAAAATTTGAATTTTCCAAGCCTTGTCTAAGGAATTTCATGTATTTTTTTATGTTTAAACGTGTATAAAAATTTTATAATGGGTTTTTATAATATTATAAGTTCCATACATGTTATTTAACCTTTATTTAAGGTTCTATATAAGTCAATTTGTGTAAAAACAAGAATAATTGAATATAACAAAAGTGACCTCTTGGAGGGAAAGGATCCCAAGAATCAGTTATGAACCTTATTGGAGTTTCTTGAGTTATTTTTGTTTTTTAATATAACATTAAATATTAATATTATGTTTAATGTATTTTTGGAAATAAATATTTTCTTGAGCGATGACTGTCTATGGTGTAAAAGTTTTGTGTATTGAATTTGCATGGCTAAGAACAAAACACATGGTATGATTAGATGATCAATGTTGTAATTAGTTTTATTTAATGATTGATTTATATTTTTATTATAAATTCATCTTATCTAATTTTATATATTTAATTTTATTAATCTATAATAAGTCATTATTTTTGGAGGTAGTCAAGTCTATCAACAGGGAATGTATACACAGTTTTTTCAAAGAATAACTTGAGATTTTGATCATTTATTCACTTGATTCATATGGATAATGAGAAGTGTAACACATGTATTAATATATGTAATAATATTTTTTTAATATATATATTATCAAATATTGGTATTGTTCCATTCTAGTTAGAAATCTTGCTCATTGTTAGCACATAGTCCACAACTCAGAATTTTGTAGACTAGGTTATTTTGTATTGAATATTGTTTTGGATTCAAAGGTGATTTATAAGATTTTATTATGGTTATATAATGGGGTGTTAAAAATATAATAGGTTATAAATTCTTCATATGTTTAAAATATAATGAAACACTGCATACCCCTATTTTAGATAGCAGAAACAGTCAAAAGGGACTAAGATTTCTTGTTTGTGCATGATTTGAATGTTATAGGATCATGACCATTGAAGTAAAAAGTTTTAATAGATTCATAAAAATCTATTTCAATAATTATATTAACTTGAAACTATTGTTAGATCATTATATACAATTTTATGTAGTCTTAACCTGTATAGTGGCTTCAAACCTTAGTTTAGATTTTTGACCATATAGGGAGAATCAACCCTTCAAAATTCACAAAAAAAATTAATATGGTGTGTTTTAGTGTTCCCTATGTTAATAAATAATTTATAGAGCTATAAAAACCCTAGTGTATGGATTTGTAGAGAGAGGTTTTGTGGAAGTTCTAAAGAGGCCTAATTGGATATGCTTAAAGTGAGAAAGTGGACCTAGGGAAAGAATTAGGTCACCAAAATTGACACACAGGTGTGTATTAATAAGGAAAAGAATAAAATGTCTTTATCAAGTCATAACTACTTTTACATTATTTTTATAAGTCTAATTATAGTCAGAAAGGGATACAAGGTGTAAGTTGTGTAGGCAGAGTTGCATAAGTGGAAGGGAAAGTGTTGGAGACAGTCACAAAGGTGTAGAGAGAGTTATTAAGAGACTCTTATAAATAATATAAAGACTTGGTATTATAAAAATAGTCCAGTGATTATATACTTTTGCATGGTGAATGGTTCCTTAAGCATATGCCTAGGAAAGTAATCCATTGATCATAGACAAGTGTGAGAAATTTGTGTTCTCGTCAGAATTTTGGTATCATAGTAGGAAGGTTAGAGGAAAAGATAAAAAGGATAAAATGGATGCTAGGAGACAAATAAAACCCAATGTATCTTAAATAATGTAGCAGACCAAGGCAAATATGGTCATAAAGATGAGGAATATGCAAGCAAGAATGGAAGTTATGGAGATAGCCCAAATAAGAAGGGTTATAGCTGAAGATGCTAATGATAGAGAAGAAGAATATCCTAGATTAGTAGAGGAAGAAAAAGATAAGATAGAGTGGAAGAAAGGTGTATTAAATCCATGATGAATATGGGCTCAAAACCAAAGTTGGATGTGCCAATGTATGAAGGCAATCTCAATGTGGATGAATTGGTGAATTCAATAGCAACCATGGAAAAATATTTTTAGTATGAAGAGGTGGATGACACCAATAAATTAAGATTTGTAGTCACAAGATTGAAAGGACATGCTTCTTTATTGTGGGATGGAATCAAGGAAGAGAGAAGGAAAAGAGGTAAGGCAAAGATCTAGTCATGGGATAAGATTGTGATGAAGTTGAAGGGCAAGTTCATTCCCAAGGACTACCACACACACTTGTTTAGGATATTTAAAAATCTCAAACAAAATAAGCATTCAATGAAATAATATACATAAGAATTTAATAATTTGATAATTAGAATAGGCCACTTAGAAGAGGATGATGAAAAGGTAGCAAGCTACCTAAATGACCTTAAGTTTTATATACAAGATGAGATTGGCATTCTAACTTTGAAAATAGTAGAAGTTTATCAAGCATCCTTGAAATTTGAATAAAATTTGACAAGAAGGCACACACAAAAAGTAAGAGGAAAAGGCAAAAAATGAGAGCAAGAGGAAAGTTGAAAGCAAGAATGCATATGAAGAAGGTGAAAGTAGTGCATAAAGGCATGAAACACAACCAAGATGTGGTTATAGGGGTATAAGGGCATACTACAAAGGTGAAGATGCAACTAGAGGAAGAGGTACTAGTGGATGCATAGTAAAGTGCTTCAAATGAAATAAGAATGTAGGTCATAGATATTGGGAGTGTCCAGAGGAGCAACAAGAAATAACACATAAAAGTGAGAGCATAAATCAAGTGGTACAACCTACAAAGGAAGAAAGTGTTGGATCAACTTCACATCTAGAAGAACCTGAAGAAGGAGAGTCACTCTTGATGAGGATAACACTACTTAAGCCACCAAAGGAGAAATAACCTTCTAAATGGAAAACACTAATCAGAACAACATGTAAATCCCATTGTAAAAGTTGTAAGATGATCATAGATTCAAGGAGCACAAATAATTTGGTTTCAAATGAAATGGTAAGTAAGCGTGGCCTCAAAATATTACCACACCCTACACCTTACAAAGTGTCTTGGCTTCAGAAGGGTTATCATGTGCTTGTTAATGAATAATGTTTAGTAGATTTTTATATTGGTACTTATAAGGATCAAGTCATGTGTGATATCATCCAAATGGATGTTTCTCATGTACTACTAGGAAGGCCTTGGTAGTTTGATAGGTCAACTACTCATGATGGGGTGAAGAACACTTATTATTTGTAACACAAGGGAAACAAGCACACATTTCTACCATTGAATAAGGATGATTTTATTATTGGTGTATTTTATAATGTGTCGATTATAAGACACAATGAATTGGTGCAATAGGATGAAGATACAAAGATGGATGAATAGCCCAAGGAGATTATGGCATCCCAAGATGAGAAGTGTGAACCTTTGCCAAGTAAGAGTTTCTAAAGTATGTAAATGAGCTGTTTAGAAGTTTATCTCAACACTTGATAATGATTTCAAGTTGTGGATTCATGGAATAAATGTTATCTGAGCTTAAATGTTTGAGAGAGAATCTTGAACAAGAAAGATATGACAAAGAGTTGGGTGATATATAGTAGGTCCATACAGGATAATAAAGTGAATGCAATCCTATAAGAATGTCAAATCAAGAAAATGAGATGTTGAAAAAGAACATGTAGTCCTTGTATATGTAAGATTTGGAGGGTATTTATGATGATGAAATGCAATAGCAAACCTAGAATTTATATATGCATGTAGCCTGCAAGGACCAAAAGGATGACATACATGAGGTGAAATGGAAAAAAAGAAGAATGGATGAAGGGGAAAAAATAAACATTTTTAGTAGTAGTGCATTATGAAAATAAGGATATGGTGGATCAGTTTGCAAGAGTGAAGGAATTGTATACACATTAAAAGTAAGCAGTAGAGGATAACAACTATGTTTTTCTTAACAATTTTATGACATGTGTAGGTTAACCACTCAAGAATGTGAACTCGAGCAGGCCAAATTATAGGTCCCAATAACAATTTCACCTCTATGAGAGGTAATTAGTATCTGACACCTTCTTTAAGGAGGTACATTTCAAGTAAAAAAGAGCATACACCAAGTCAACACTATGGAAAACATTCTTTTGCTTGGTAATATGATGCACAGGCATCCTATAAGGACCCTAAAGTGGACTCAATTTTGTATTTAGAGTAATTTAGGTTTTTTATAAGTTTTATAGGTCCTAATTTTTCTTAAGGTGTGGTCTAGGTTGTCCAAAGTTGTATAAAATTTGAATTATGGCTTTTCCCACCAAAATGCCTCTTTTTGAAATTTTCAATTTTCCAAGCCTTATCTAAATACTTTCATGTATTTGTGAAGGTGGAAAGGTGTATAAAAATTGTATAAGGGGTTTTTATAATATTATAATGTCCATGCATGTTCATTAACCTTTATTTAAGGTTTTATATATGTTAATTTATACAAAAAATAATAATTGAATATAACAAAAGTGAACTCTCGAAGGGAAAGGATCCCAAGAATCAGTTATGCACATTCTTGGAGTTTTTTAAGTTAGTTTTGGTTTGTAATAGAACATTCCATTAGAATATTATGGTGAATGGATTTTTTGAAATAAATATTTTTTTGATTGATGATTGTCTATGGTGTAAAAGTTTTGTGTATTGAATTTGCATGGCTGAGAATAAAGCAGATGGTGTGCTTAGATGATCAATGTGGTAATTATTTTTGTTGAATGATTGATTGATCTTGTTATGATAAAATTATTTTATCTAATTTGAGATATGGAACATTATTAAGTTTGAATAGGCCATTGTTTTTGGAGATAGTCAAGTCTATCAATAGGGTATGCATACACACAATTTGTTCAAAGAATAACTTGAGATTTTGATCCTTTATTCAATTGAGTCCTATGGAGAATGATAAGTGTAAAAAATGTATGAATAGAGGTAATAATCTTGTTTCAATATATATTTGATCAAATATTGGTCTTATTCCATTCTAGTTATAAATCTTTCTCATTGTTAACACACAATCCACAACTCAAAATTTTGTAGACTAAGTTATTTTATATTGAATCTTGTTTTGGATTCAAAGGTGATTTATAAGAGTTTATTATGGTTATGTAATGGTATGTTAAAAATATAATATGTTATAGAGTCTACAGATCTTGAAAAGATAATAAACCCTACATACCTTTGTTCTAGATAGTAGAACACAGTTAAAAGGGACTAAGATTTCTTATTTGTGCATGATATAAATGTTATAGGATCATGACCATTGAAGAAAAAATATGTAAGAGATTCATATAGACCTATTTAAATAATTTTATTAGCTTTAAATTATGGGTAGATCATTATATATAATTTTATGTAGTCTCAACTTATACAGTGGCCTCAAACCCTAGTTTTTAGGGTTTTGACCATATAGGGAGAATCAACCATTTAAAATTCATAAAAAATTGTAATATAGAATTTTTTAGTGTGACATAAGTGAATAATTAATTTACATACATGTAAGAACCCTAGTGTATGGATTTTTAGAGAGAGATTTTGTGGAAGGGCTAAAGAGGCCTAATTGGATAGGCTTAAAGTGAGAAAGTCAACCTAGGGAAAGAATTAGATAACCAAAATTGACACATAGGTTTGTATTAATATGTAAAAGAATAAAATATATTTTTAAATTCACAAATATTTGTACTTTTTCTTCACAAATCTATTTACAGTCAAAAAGGGCTACAAGGAGTGTATGTTGTGTAGGTAGAGTTGCATACGTAGAAGGGAAAGTATTAGAGATGGTCACAAAGGGATAGAGAGAGTTATTAAGATACTATTATAAACAATATAAAGACTTGGTATTATAAAAATAGTCTAGTGATCTTGTACTTTTACATGGTGAATGGTTCCTTAAGCCTATGCCTAGGAAATTAATCCATTGATTAAAGACAAGTATGAGAAGTTTGTCCTAGATCTACATCAAAATAGCTCAGAGATATTAGGGGGAGTCCCTCTCATATGTTTATTTGTGAGTTCCACCAGATGTTAGTGTTTTTTGTGTTCTATCTTCATTAGTTGCAGTGCATTATTAAAGAAGAATGTTGGCTTGTGGAAAGAGGATGTTGTCAAGGCAAGAAGAGGTAGGCTCAAGGTAAGGGGGAGTTTGTATCGTATTTATAATATGGTCCTTTCCTATTGATGGTATATTTATTTCCTCAAGATTATTTGGTTCACACGTTGTCATTGTGTCAAAGGGGGAGAAAGTTCCTATTATGGGAGTGCTTGAAGAGAGAGAAGGAAGGTGAGTTGTTATTTTTATATGATGATTGTTAACATCAATGATAAAGAAGGAGATTGTTAGAGAGTTTTAAATTATGTCATGGTGATGTCATGGAGGTGTCATAGTGAGTGGATGAAGTTCCTTTATATTCTAAGTGACAATGACAAAGTGTACAATGTGTTTATCCTAAAATGCTTGAAGGAGGCTTGGTTGATCTTTAGTTTTCGCATGGATAGAGATATTCAAGGATGAGTATGGAGTTTTGAGAATGTGAAAGGGGTCATATAATATTTCTTATATGATTTAATTTCTTATGTTAATTATTTTTCTTCATATTTTTTATCATTATTTTCATCTGGACATTTTGGGTCTAGTGGTAGAAATTTTGAGTAGGCAGTTTGTTGACATCACCCTTGCCACATGTGTATGACTCAAGGGGAGTTCATCATATGGTTGTGATATAATTAATCCCTAGTTTTTATGTGAAAATTTTTAAGTCATGTTATTAATCACATCCAAAGATATACAAGTGTAAATTTGGGTTCCCAAGTAGTTTGACTGTGTTTTCCCATACTTTGCTAAATTTGCATGAAGCAAGAAAAAGTCAAGTAAGTAATTTGAAGATGGAATATCTTTTACTTGTGGAAATTTAAAATAAAATTTTAACATATGGGTTTGTTTATTATTATGCCTAGTTTATATGCGCTATTTTTTAGATCAGGTAATGAAGCATATCAAAAGATATGCATGTGCAAAGTTGGCCTTCTAGATAAGTTCTTGACATAGTTGTCTCTGTGAAAGAAAAAAATTGAGTAAGCATTTAAATGTCATTATATCTCACATGTGTGATGGTTCTAGGATCATATTAACACATGGATAAATTCTCTTATGTGAGGATATCATATGGTCCAAATTTTAGAACATACACTTGAGTAAATAAAAAGATATGGAGGTGCAAAGTTGACCTTACAGACAGATTGCAATGGTCCCCATACTTAGTCTATTTTGCACAATGTTAAAGAATAAGACCAAATGGAGATATAATGGCTCATGGGTGATCATATAATGAATATCTATATTATTTATTAATTCAAAGAGGTCAAGGTGTTTGTTGGTTAATAGAATTAAAGACCATGACCAAATACGTGAGTAATCTCATAAGATTGATCTAACGGTAAGTGTTGAGAGAGATGGTAAGAAGTGCATGATGTTTAATAGTATAAGTGTTCAAAATGCATGTGAGGGTGATAAATTTCATGATCATTTGGGTTCTAATCATAATAAAATGGTGAACACTATAAGATAAAGACCTAGCTGATCCACAGAGATTAGTGATGTGCATTGAGTCAATATTACAAGATTACATGAGATGAGGTCAACTATTTAAGGTTTAACATTTACCAATAGCACACTATGAGTTAAATGTCAAGATTTATATAATAATATAAATGGTTTTTTAATGATATAAATTATTGAATACACAAGATGCGAGCATAGTGTTTAATTTAACTGTGATCATTTGAATTCATATATTTGAATTTAACAAAGGAAAGACCAGTGTTTGGTTTTCAAGCCATAATTTTATATCTATGGAAAATTTGACCATGTAGTTAAAATAAAAATTTTATAGGACTACAGAAGTTAAATCTATAAATATAAATTTTATTATCTAAAAGTGTATACAATCAAATATATTAAGGTTCAAAGTTGATTGTGTGTTTATGCATATTTTGCAAGTAAGTTGAGAAGGATATTTGAGCTTATTCAGATGATATTTCAATGTCTCTTGATGAATTATCTATTGGGGAGTGTTTTAGACTCCATGATTATTATTATTTTGCATTATTAATGTTTTTCCAATCATATGTAGTATGAACAAAGGTTTAGAAGGTGACTATGTGTTCATTCATGGTGACTGTGTGCACAGAATGTTGTTTTAACAAATGATGCCTTAGAAAAATAATGTTTGGTGACTATGATCATGTTAGGATGTCAAAGGAGTCATATATAATGGTTTCATGCATTTTAAAAAATTTATTGTGTTCCTATTTTTCTCAAAGAAGTGTCAAAAAGGTGAATGGGTCATCATAAGACCTAAAAGGTGACTTAGGCCAATTTGAAAGAGAGTTGTGCTTAAGTGTGACCCATGTAATATGCCTTAAGGGTTAAATCATGATTAATAATTTACCAATATTTTTATAATTCATGAATTATCTATAAATTGTGAAACCAAATGTGTTGGTTTATATATATTTTTTAATACTAGTGCAAGGTGTGTATGTGAGAGTTATGGAGTGAAGGAGAAGTAGATGTGCCTAGTGGATGGGTTAATAAGTAGACTAGATTGGTGACTATGTGTTTAACCTTTAGGTCATATTTTTGATGTCAAAATATTTATCTTGTAGTTTTAGGACATGAAAAGAGGCTTGAGTATGCATATGAGGATAGCTTGAGTGAAAAAGGAGAGAGATTGTGACATGCTTATGTGAGAGGCCTATATGAGATAAAGAGGCAGTTTGTGTAGAGGTTAGAGATCCATCATAAGGTGTTGAAGACATCAGTTTTAAGGTTGAGTTGTTCATTTCAAATTATTTTTTAAAGGATTTGATCTTATGTATGTGTATTTGTTCCTTGTGAAATAGGTGTTTTACTAAAGGCCTTTGGTCAAGAGGATTTGATCAAGGTTTTCTAGTCTAAAGGAGTTTATCAGTCTCTTGTTTGTAATTTCTTATAGGACAAGTAATCCATATGTTTCAATCTTGAGAGTGGTTTTTTATTCCCCATGAGGATTTCCCACAAGAACTTTATGTTGTGTGTTTGATCTTGTGTATGCATTGAATGAATGATCACTCTTGTTTAAGTTACTTGATCAAGTTGGTATATTTTGATTGCTTAATAGTTTTAAAGGATTGGAATTGTAATTTAAATATCTAGGCTCAATCATTTACCCCCCCCCCCTCTTAGTGATTTTACCTCTAACAAAAAGTGTTAGTGAACATTGTTGGAAATGGTGTGGAAAACCAATTCATATGTATATATTGTATGTGATCAGAAATGCATCATGTATATAAATCAATCCTAACATAGAAAAAATAGACCATATCATACACTTTTAATTGGGGACACATTAGATAATCGATAATGTGACCAATATGGGGATCTGATAGACCTAATTAGGTGATCTCTTACAATAATTCACTATAATAGGGAGGGTTCCAAAGCCTCCAGTCAAGCATAATCACATAATAACCCTAAGGTAGTCTTATATTTTGATCTCTCACTAAACTAATAACAATTAAATATAATTTAATCTAGTGCTCACCAAATATTGTGGTACAAATTGGGGGTTAGAAAATAAAATAAAAATGTAGAAGAGAATCTAAATTAAGCTATGTATGAGCAAGACCCTAAACATGGAATAATAAGAGTAATATTATTCAAAGCCAATACTTATGTTAATTCTATCTACTAAAGAGAGGAGCAAAGTTAGAGAATACTTCCTTGAATGATGATCCCATCGAGACTCAATCTCTCCCTTGGCCAAAGGGATTATTAAGAGGTTTTTGTGGTTTAAAAGATCACTAATAAAGGCTAAATCATCTAAAACTTCTCCAAAAGACTAAAATTCTCCAAGTAAAAATCCTAAGCTAAGAATCCTCAAGTATAATGATAGAAGAGCATATTGTAAAGAAGCATAAGTGAATAATAAATCTTGATTGATCATGTAATAATGATGAAATGATCTTATATATATAGTCAAATGTAACCCTGAGCCCTTTCAAAAGTTTTCGCTGATAGGGTCGACTAAAACTCACTATGTCACAAGCTAAGTCAGCCAAGAGCTGACTTAGACCCTAAATGAATTTTACCCAAAATAGTACAAGGTTAACCCAATCAACCTCGTATATTCAACTATTAAAAGGGGAATAAGGTGATGAAAATAAGGATGGAAAGTGGGAAAAGACTAGAGGAATGTGTAAGAAAGGAGTAATAACTTAGGGAATGGTTTTTAGGAGCTGGTTAAATTGGTAATAAGTGGAAATAAAGGATAGCAGTCCTATAAATCACCAATGGTCTACCCACTCCTTTCCTAATGTACCCTTTAAGGCATGCACTTAGAGATATTGAATCTTGATAGGTTCTTGGAAGATATAAAGTATCAGTATTTGATAAAAGTTCAAAAATATTACGTGTATATATATTTTATGTGCGTTTATACATGTATTTATTTTAATTTTGATATTTCATGCATGTGACATATTATCATTTTTAAGAAAGGATTTTGTACCTCTTTAAGTTTCAAAAACACTTTATTTTTTGTTGCATAAATTTACACTTGTGCATGCACTCCTAAACTACATGCCTAATATATCAACTTGTGTGTTTGATGCATAATTTTTTTAACTCATGGTGCCTTCATGAGTTTATATAATCCAAAGTCACATTATAAATGTGTATCTATATTTCCATGCAATTATACATATACTAATTATCCACAAGTAGAGTTTTTCATGCCATTTGGAATGCCGACTACATACTCAAAATGCATGGCACATCAAAGAATATATAATTTGAATTGGATAGGTAGAATACAAACCATGCATCTCTAATAAGTATAAATGTCACTTGACCATAAGATGAAATTATAGAATTTTATAGCCATCATCATTTGTAGCTGATAATTACCAAAACTAGCTTTCCTAGACTTATTAGATCATGTATACATTAGTAAATTTATTTTTTTATTAGTGATTAAGAATTAAATGGTCTTGTGCCCTTACACCACATATATCTTATGACAAAAAAGGCAGTCTAGCTTAACATTAAAAAAATGTTAAGGCAAAAATGACCAAACAAAACCAGAAGAGATTTTTAAGAGAACCATACCTAAATAAATCATCTAATCAAATATAATATCCATTATTATTATTATTATCCTCTTTATTTCTATGAATATTTTTTTATGGTGAGTTATGGAAGAGTCTACCTTTTTTCCTACTTATAACCACCTTCCATTCTTCTTCATTACCCAAAAAATCTGAATCTAAACTTAATACTTCTTTTTCCTTCTTGAGTTTGCCTCTGAACACTTTACTTTTATTTAATTTTTTACCACTATAACTAGTCAATTATTCCTTAATCATGGATTTAACCAATGGATTAGACTTTTATAATTTATTTTTTGTAAACATCTCAGAAGCCTCACCATTAGTGTGATTAAAAAAAACTACTAGATGATGCACATTAACCTCCTTGCCCCAATATGACACCAACTTATGCTTCATTTTCTAGCAAGAAATATAAAAATGAGCAGCCTAAAAATAATTTAATCATCTAAAAGGAATGCCTTCAAAATCTAAAATTTGCATCTAGTTCCTATCTTACACTTTGAACTCAATCTTTTTAGGAAGATCTTGAAAAATATATAAATAAACTAGAATCCTTGCAAATGTAATCTAAGAAAAATTTATTGAAGAGGCATCAATGCCTAACATATAACCTAATGTAGATCCAATGACTAAAAGACCAAATACTGACTAAAATTGAAGTGGGAGATAAGGAATCTCACCCAAACTAGATGTAAAGAAAGATTTTTAGTCAAGGGGTTGAAATCAGGTGTCTAAGGTTTCATGAGCAAAAGGTGATTTTCAAAACTTCATGTTTTAGTCAAAAAACCTTATCCTAATCAGACAAAAAATCAAAGGTGATATAAAAAACCGTAGCATAGGGATAGATTCCCATAGTACTAACCAAGAGAGTTCACCAAGAATCTAACAACCACTGATGAAGAGTAGAGAGCGAAGGCCAAAACCTATCAAAATCATAGACCAAACCCTTGTCTATTAACTAGACTTCACTTTCCAACACCTCTACCAATGCTTTATTTTCAAAATCAACAATGATCAAAAGAGAAGGTAAATCCCTTACCTACTCCATCATTGGGTTTGAAGAAGCTATATTTGATTGAAAAGTTAATTTTTTAGGAGGGAGCTGAGGCTTTAAGAACCCCATGCTTCCCTTCCCAACCCCATTGACAACCACCACTTGACCTAAATATGATTATTCCCTACTACCTCATTGTGCATATCCCATAGACTACCCTTGTCACTGCTCTAGGCTCATAGGTAATTATATATCCTATGACTTCTTTAATGTTGACACTATCACCAAAAATTTCCTCATGTTTGATGCTTGGTACTCACCATCTACGTAGATGCAAATCACAAGAGCTTCATATGTTTGAAAATAAACTACATTAGTAAATTTATTATTCCATGTATTAAAGATAAGTTTAATTTATCATATTAAATTTTCACATGTGATTATGTGATAGGTTTTATAATTATTTAGACTACCTCTCACACACTCTTAAAATATGTAACTTTCCACCTAGCATATAATCATCCATTGCATAAAGTCTTAGGCCTCATAGTGTGGATCACAAATAATATGGTAACAAAGTAGAGGAAAATATGTGGAATGGTGTGGAATTAATATTTTGATATAGACATAAAATGTATTATGTTTGGAATATTTTATATGATTTTATTTGGGAAACAATTTCAAATAGTGTGGTGAATGGCATGGGAACAATATGGGAAACCATATGGGAAATCATTTTGTGACTAGGTTTTTAGAGTTTTCATATAAATTAAAATATGTTTGGAATAGTTTTTGAGGAATGGGGAGGGTTAAAATGTGGTGAGTTTTTTTTTAACAAGGAATAACATGGAAACCATTATGATAAAAAGTGGAAAATACTCTAGGAATTGGGTTGGAAATAAATGGAGAATGGGGTAGGGCATGATGATTATAATTATATGGTAAACCATTTGTATTTATGTTGAATAAAATATAAAACATGAATATAAAAAAATATATTAAAATGGATAAAAAATTTACTAGATCTAACCTACATATAGTATGTTGTGCTTTAAAGTAGCAAGGCTATAAGTTAGATCTGTATGTAATAAGGTATCAATAATATAATTAGGAAGTCTATGTAACTAAGTAATGAACAATTAATCACCCATATATGAGTTTTAAAGGAGGTAAACTAAATATCTTTAATTTTCATTAAGTAGTAAACAAAAGGTATCTATATTAAGGCTGTAATCAAGAGGTGTAAACTATATCACTATGTAAGTCTATTATAAATAACATGGGATAGTGATTGGATGCTTAAATAATTTATCATAGGACACGTGGTGGAATCATTAGTACCATAAAAAAACACTTTAAATGATATCAACCTATGATCTTATCCATCATCTATTCTATTCAAACACATGAGTGATGAGTCATTCAAAGATACGTAGATTAGTGAATGTAACTTATGTTAGGAATAACTTGATAGATAGATAGGTTTTAACATAAATAAAATATTTTAAAGGGTTATTTTTGTATGCAAACTAAATTTAGTGTATATTTATTATACATTCTTAAATTAGAATGTAAGTTTTAACTTGGGATCTAGAATCAAGTCTCTTAGAATTTAAACTAATATATGAGAGAGAAAGAGTGCACAATAAAGTTATGGAGAGATTAGACTAATAATTTAGTATTTTTTCTCTATTGCATTAAAAAATAGTAATCTCGTATTTCCTCAACCACAAGTGGTGTGAAAAAGTGTTAAGCACTAATTTTACCATGGGGATTATAACATAATGTCTGAAAAAGATACAAATTTTATGGACCATTTTTGTCATACATTATGGACAATTATGTGAATGATTTTGAATTTAATTTTATCATACTGTCCATAAACATACATAAAAATCTAGGTGGTGATAAAAATCATTTAAATTCTCTTATCTTCTTAGTTGGAGATAAACCCAAGTAATGGGATATGGTGTTTTCACAATAATATTTCACTAAAAAAAATTGTGCACTAGAATAACATCTTTCCAAGTGACGAGTGGAAGCATCCAAATAGGATTTTTAAAGTTGAGAAACATAAATTAATTACACTAATTCAATGTACAGGCCAATGACTATGCATATAATGTGCACAATTTACACCATGAGGTGTGGAGAAATGTAGAACAAATAATACTCAATTATTAAAAGTGTGCAAAAAAAGGTGTATAAATAAATAATTTGAGTTATGAAATCTTGTGTTGGCACATTTTCATAAATATTGTTTTTCTAAAGGTAATAAATATCAAGTTAAATATGATTAAAGTTGTACCAATAAGGTCTTACACAAAATCTTAGAAAAATCATATGAGTTGGATTAGTTAAAGGGAATGAATATATTTCCCATATCAAACAAATAGATTTTTATGATTTACATGGAGAGAAATATGATTAATAGGAAGCTATATTTATGGATAATGACACATGTAATTTTATGTTAACCAATATTCCTGAGTAGATGGGGACATATAATTTATCGCAGGATGGGACAAACTTATAAGAGAAATGGTAGCTAGGAGATCTAGGATCTCTATAGGAATAGTTCAAAAGTAATTTACTAAGTTTAATTTCATAGTATATAAAAAAATACTTAATATAGATCCATTAAATAAAAATATATACTCATTACTCCCCTAATCTATGTTTCTTCTGATGAACAAGTTGAAATAATCAAATTAGGAGTTAGGGGATTGACTACTTATCAAAAATTTATGTAATTCAAATGCAATTTTTCCAATGAACAAATGGAAACTATAATATTAAAAGTTATGAGATTGCCTAGTTATCCAAAATTTCTTAAATTTAAATTCAAGATAAAATAATAATCTTTTGGTTGAATAACCCCAATATTAAAGGGGTGAAGAAGTACACATTATGTTGGATCTCTAAGAGACTTTATAGACTAAGGTGTAGGGCAGACCTCTAGTAGGATCAACATCATGTATATATTTATGATTACATAAATAGATCTAAAGTAATAAAATAGAACCACATGCACATGATGAATGAACCAATAAATTCATGGTTAAGTATTCAACCACTGGATTTTTTTTGGAAAAGGAAGAGATGGAAGAAAAGGGAACTAAACCCATTCCTTAAGGAATATAAAGATAGATACATAGGGGTAAGGCACATCTAAGATCACATAGATAAAAATAAAACTATATAAGAGTCAAAACTAATCCTCCACTTCTTCCATTAAATATATTAGGAATAATTTGTTATAGATGAGTGGTAATAAATGACTGAGAAACCCTTCTATATATGATAAAAGAAAAGCAAAAATGCAAAAAATAAAAAAATACAAAAGATCAAAAATAAGAAATGAATCATTGGTATCTTACTCACCATAAGAATCCTCAAAAGGGGGATAAAAGGAATAAGAGAAAGGTAATGAAAAATATATTCAAAAACACGTATCTAACATTACATCATTGATTTATAAATGCATAAATAAAAGACAAGTTATGTTGGAGATAAGAATTTATTAAGAATAAAAAATTTAAATGAAGAAGAAGATAGTAAATTCATTAATAAATAATTTGTAAATAACCCTAAATACATTTTATGATATAATGGAATTACTTCCACTCACACTTCGACAAGATAAAATTCACACCCAGATGAAAGGTAAAGATGCAAAGAGAGAAGTGAATGAGTATTAATAATATGTGTTGAGAGAGATTATAGGAGAGACAAAAATGTTTCTCAAAGCTAAGGAAAGGCTCTATATACTTTTAAAATAGAATTTTAGAAAAAACAAAAGACTAAATCAGTGGTAAAGACACTAGATAAAAAAAATGGTTACATGCCTTGAAGGCGATGGAAGAAGCCACTTCAAAATATATAAAAGACTCAAAAAGGAGATCAAATATGAAAATAATATAATAATGAAATAACATAGCTAACAGCCAAGTAAGCACCAACAATTCTATAAAAAGAGAAAGTATAGAAACAAAAGGTGGAGAAAGAGAAAATAGAGAAATAAAAATTAGAACAAGAAAAATTAGTGAAAGAAAGGACACAAAAGGAAAAGAAAAAAAATAGAGAAATTTAAAAAAATAGAAAGTATAAAAATAAGAGGAATTACAAAGAATTAATGAGAATTAATATGATGATGAGAAGAGTAAAATGAGATAAATGAGGAAATAAGAAAATAATGATAAGTAAGAAATAAAAGGGAAACATAAAAAAATGAGATAGTTGGCAAAGTAGTAGTTCTGGAAATCATATCATAAATATCTACATAGATAGTGTTGTTCCCAAAATCTGTCACTCATTTTTGGGACAACATATGAATTATTTTGGTCCTACAGGCTAAAATTCTCTCTTCCCTTCTTAAAAATTGTTCTGAGCATTCAAATTCTTCATTATTCAAGTTTTTTCAGCTAAGAAACTCATAGGTTCAACAGGTTCAATGACTTCAACAGGCGAGCTCTCTCAAAGAAATAAGTTCCCAACACTTAGGCAATTTCAAGGTAGTTTCAACACTAAGGTTCAACCAAAAGGTCCATCAACAAGCTTCAAATAAAGGATTGAACCATTGAATTATTGAACCCTACCTACAAATGTTCAAAGGTTCAATGGGTTCAAAGGTTCAACGATGTCTATAGACTTAAAGAGTTAAGAGCTTTGGTAAGTTCAAAGTTCAATGGCTTTGAAAGACTTAGAAGAAAAGAAGGCTTCGAAGAGTAAAGAATGAACCATTGAACTATTGAACCTTGAACCAAAATGGTTCAACAGGTTTAAAGGTTCAATGAGTTTGATAAGATCAAAAGACTTAGATGAAAGAATGCTTCAAACAAAAGATTGAACTGATTGAGCCATTGAAACATAAGTTAGTTCAATCGGTCGGTTCAATCGGAAGGTTCAAAGGAAGGTGTCCCAAAGCCCTAAGGACAACTTCCCTTATGGAAGGTAGGGAACAAAATGAACAAAAGAAGATATCTTTCAAAAGGATTTTCCTCGATAGAATTTTACAAGTGAAATCCTTCAGACAAATTGTCTGAAGGAATGTTCAAAGGCCCAACAAAAAGTAGCAGAAGCAAAGGAAGATTTCCTTCAGAAAAAATGTTTGAATAAATTCTTTCGAACATTTTATTTGAAGAATTTGAAGAAAAAGGCCACTCGAAGGACCCCGAAGGGTAAGTACCCTTACAGGGGGCTCTCGGTGACCAAGAAATGGACCTTTTTCAAGGCCCGAAGGGACACCTTCCCTTCAAGAGGTTCCAAAGACATAAAACCAAAGGAATTTCAAATCTTTGAAAGACTTAGAAAAATAAAGAATTTTGAGAAAGAGAATGGACCATTGAGCCTTGAACTAAAAAAAGGTTCAAAGGTTCAATGGTTCAATGAAAGCTCTGAGCAAAGGAAAGAAGGGAAAGATTCCAAAGACCAGTTCAAAGAGATGGTTCGATCGAAGAGCAAGGAAAGCGAATGAACAAAAGAAGTGATGGAACCAAGGAGCTGAGAAGGCCACCTGAATCATTGAACCAATGAACCAATGAACTTCCAACAGGTTCAAAGGTTCATGGGTCAAAATCATTCAAGCAACCAATGACCAATGATGTCCCCATAGACGTCAAATTTAGGGTAATGAAATATCCATTGATTTTCAAATGTGACGAGGAACCTAAAAACAAACTTAATGACCAGCTAAAGAGGGAGCTAAAAGAGCCAGTAGAAAGGGAAAAGATAGCCTGAGATCTCAAATTGCAATAGGAAAGAGGGAAAGACTAGAAATATCTGTGTAGGAGTTATTTCCAAGTAGGTGGAATAGTCCACCAAGTAGATATCTAAGCTCGTAAGCATTAAAAGGTGGCCTATTTTTCTCCCTTGGAATAAAAGTGAGGAGACAGCCATGTACATATTTAGAGAAAGACCAGACAACCGATGCTAAGGAGAAGATATTTGAGATGAATTGACATGCCATAATTAAGGCAGATGCCCTGTTCTAGCATGGCCTCTTTGATTGAACTAAAAATGCATTCAAGGCATTGAATGCACCATGGGCCATTCTATGAAACAAAGTGCCAAGCCTTTCTTGGCTGCTATATATTATAATCTCCTATTTTATGTGAAGAAGATCTTTTTGGTTATAGAAGCAAAACTCTATCAAAATTATGAGGCGATCACTGAGACTTTGAGCTCAAATTATTAATCATATTTCTTTGTTTGAATGAGAAAGTAGTTTACTTTCAGACTTTGTGTTGTAATATCTTGTGTCATTGAGGAGATTGTTCTTACATCTATTTCCTAAATTTGTTCTTGTCTATTTACTGAATTAAGTAGAATTAGTAGAAGTAATCAGGAAGGTGTCCTAAAGCCAACTGTGGGAAGACTTTGTGCTGCCATAATTTTCTTAAGTGTGTATGTTTTTAATTTATTTCTGTGTAAAGGATCTTGGGACAACTTTGTGCCCCCATTATCCTTCATATTTCACTCTTGGGTAGTTGAGGTGGAGACTTTGTGCTACACCTTTTTTTTCTAGTTAATACGCCCCTATTACCAGTTACTTGTTACCTATCAAAAAGAACTCCTATTGTTTGTTGCAAGACCACTTCTAAAAGAAGAGAAGTGCCTTTAGTGTTTTCACCTGGATTTCTCCTTTGTTTGTGAACATCATCTCTAAAAAAGGAGAGATGGATGGTCTTGTCCTATCCTTGAGTGTTATTATTTTTATATAGATATAGTATATAGCTCCTCATAGTTATAGGGAACGTCCCCTTGATGAAAGGAGTGATTTGTCCCCTTTTGATGTGGTAAACCTACACACTTGGCTAACCAATCTCCTTATGCTATGGTTGGAATAAATTATTTTGCCCATCAATTAGCTGGTGACAAAATATTCACCCAACAGTTTTTTGGTGACTCCACTAGGGAAGAGCACATAGTTTGAAGCTTCAAGCTGAAGCAGGGCCAGTTCTTTTCCATTTTTACTCTACAATCTAGCAAATCCATGCTATACTAAAAGCTAGAGGCCCAAGGTGTTATGGACCCTATTTTTGAGTTGGTGCAGTAGGGCAATTTTGATTTGTTTCCTTCACAACTTCAAGTTCAATGAACTAGAAGTCTTCTTCCTAACAATACCAGGTCACCAATACAAGGCAGAGCTTCTTTTTCTACTATTAGTAGAGCTCTACCTATACATACTCCACCCAAATTTTTTATCCCCCCTTTCCATAGTCAAATCATGGTGGTTCAAGGCCCCTGGGGTAACTCTTTTGGCCCCCTCAATTTAACTCCACCTTTACATGAGCTACCACGCAGTTTAAGGAAGAATTTCTCCAAATTCTTTAGTGATGGGAGAGTTCATCCTGATGAACACATTGCAGCTTTTAGCATAGCCTGTGGTGTGATAGGTGTGGAATATGAGGACGTGGTAGTTAGGCTATTTGTGGAGACATTACAAGGCACTACTACAAATCAGTTATATCATCTATAGGCCCAGATTGTGACTGACTGGAACACTCTTAAAGCTAAATTTGAATCTAGGTTCAAGCCTATAGAAGATGCACATGCCCTACTGGCCTAGTTTACACAAATGGAAAAGGAACCTCATAAACCTATGAGGGATTTCATAGCCAAATTTGACAAGATAAGGAATAGGATTCCTATAATTCCTCAGCCAATACCTAAGAATCTCAAATGCTTCTTCATCAATTCACAGCTACCTAAAGTGAGTTTCTTATTGAGATGGGTTGGCTAATAGACCTTGATGCTGCTTAGGATTTGGCTACTAAGGTGGAAGATGACCTTATATTGGCAAGAAAGATAAGGAGAGATCCTAATAGAGGTAAATCTTCTTCATCTTCTAAATACTCACCTATATGCACCACTAATCCAATGGTGCAAAAGCTGGCAAATGATTTGCTTGCTCTTAGAAAGCAAATGGTGCAAGGGATGTAATCTAACCCTTCATACAGAGATATACCAAAGAGGACATTCCCCAATCAATCATACCAACGCAATGCTACCAGGAATCAAGGGCATCTAAATCATCTTCTTCCCTCTCAGGGAAAATTAGCCATTGAAGCACCTCCAACCAATTCAATAGTTGGATATCTTGAAGTAGAATTAAATTTCTCCTTCCAGCCTAAGTTGAACCTAGAAGATGATGCTAATATCTTCACAAAGGAAGAAGAAGAATTAGCTAGTGACTCCAACATTGGTTTCCTAAATTACAAGGATGAACCTAAAAGTGAAGGTAAAGTAGTTGATGGATCATACGCTATATTCACTCAGTCCAAGAACTAGTCAGCCCAGCATGCTGATAAAGAAAAAATAGAGTGACTTCAACCTACAATTTCAATTGCCAAACGAGGAACCACTCTACCTTTTCAAGCAAAGGACTCAGTGATCACTAAAAAAGTAAGTACCCCAAACATTTCTGCACCTTCAACTTCAATCTCATAGATCATTCCTTCCCCCCCTAAAAATCAAAAGGATGAATTGCCTTTCCCCATTCCTAATTCATTTCAGACGTTTGACATAGTTGACCATATCAAGAAAACTAAAATTCAAATGTCCAAATTTGAATTCCTGCAATCTAACCCTGAGTAGTTGGATAAGTTGGTTTAATGTGTAAGGAATAAAACCATCCCTATATGACCTACTACTCCAAAGGTAACTCCCACATCCACCCAAAATAACCTTTTCATTGCCCCTCCTACTGCTCCCAGAAGGACTGAACCATTTTATGTCTCCCTGTTAATAAATGGTCATCAGTTGAACAATTGCATCATAAATTCAAGTGCATCTGACAATGTCATGCCTACCAAAGTGGTAGATTCTCTTGAACTCACACTAACCAAGACATTTGGGAGATGTCTCTCCATGGAGAATAAACAAGTGCCACTACTAAGACAAATCAAGGACACCTAATTTGCATTTGCAACATTCCTAGACAAGAGAATCAAGATGACAGTCTTGGTGGCCGATGTCCCAACCTCATACGACATCCTTCTTGGGTGAAATTTCTTTAAGGATGTTGGTGGTGAGTTGAGCATGGACCTATCTGAAGCAAGGATCCCAGTCAAGGGTGTCATGCAGAAATTGCTCCTTAAGAAGGAGAAAAAATATGTGGTCACTCAAACATCAGCACCTGAAGCTCAGATTTTATTTGAGTCTTCAGGCATGTGTAATTATTTTCTAACTATAGAGGATGCTCCTATCTTAGTTGATGAAAATTCTAAAAATAAAAATCTAAAAATTGGTTTAGATAAAATAGCAAAAGACATGAGAGAGCACAGTGCAAGCCCAAAGGAATCCTCCCCTCTACATAAAGAGGAATTTAAGGTAAAAATAGTTCCTGATAATGTATGGATACTAGAATTCAATGGTAGTTGTTTCTCTACCAATTCAAGAGCTGGGATTGTGTTGATATCTCCCCAAGGAGATATTTTTTCTTTTTCATATAAATTACAGTTTAGCAATACTAATAATACTACTGAATATGAATCACTGTTGCTTGGATTGAAGGCCACTCAAGATAGGGGCATCAAACTGCTTCACGCCAAAGGAGATGTTGAGCTGGTGGTTTATCAGGTGAAAAACTTGTACCAAACCAAAAATGAGAGATTGCATCATTATCTCAATCTGGTTTGGGATCAAATTGAAAGTTTTGATATTTTTAGCATCTCTATAGTTCCTAAGAAATTTAATTATCGAGCTGATGCTTTAGGTATTTCAGAAACTCTTTTAGTTCCTCACTCAAATTTTAAAGGAGATAAGTACACTATCAAACTGGTCTTTCAACTAAGTGTGCCTGATAATGCTAATCATTGGCAAGTGTTCAATGGCGATAACCAAATCATCACCTTTCTAGAACAAAAAGACAGCTTTAAATAGCCTCACTTTGAAGGCAGTGAGCCTCAGAAGCTTGAACCAGCCCCTGAATCAAGTTCAGACGTAGGTGAGGAATTCCTATAGCTAAAAGGGAATAAAATCCCAAAATCCCTAGTTTCCCTTGAGAAGCTATTTGGCAAGCATGATAGGTTCATCAAACAGCAGCAAATGGATTCAAGCTCCTCCCAAGAATTTGATCAGATAAATTTGGGTACCAAGGAAAATCCTAAGATGATGAACATTAAGAAGTGTTACACTCCAAAAGAGAAGTTCAAGTTTGCTACTCTACTCTGCCAATACATGGATGTCCTAGCATACTCCTATGATGATCTAAAGTCACTTAGGCCTAAAGAAATTTACTATGAAATTCCTCTCAAGAGTGATTTGGTGCCTTAAAAGTAAAAATCTAGGTAGTACAATCTAAAGATATCAGTACTATTCTGTCTGAAATATAGAAAATGCTAAATGCTAGGATAATTTTCCAAATCCATCATTCCACATGGATTGCAAACATAGTCCCTGTGAGGAAGTAGAATGGCAAAATTCACCTCTGCATGGATTTTAAAAACTTAAATCAATCATCCTTAAAGAATAATTATCCCCAACCCATCATGGACCAAGTTCTTCAGATGGTGACCAGTTCAGAGATGTTATCAATGCTAGATGGCTTCTTAAGATACAATCAAGTTGAAGTTGGTGAAGCAGACCAGCATAAGACTACCTTCACCATGCTTTGGGGCACCTTTACATATCGAAGAATGCCATTTGGCCTATTAAATGTTGGTACCACCTTCCAAAGAGCAATGGACCTTATTTTCAAAGATGAAATGGGTAAGTTCATTATGGTATACCTTAATGATTTAACAATCTTTTCCAAATATCATCCTAATCATGTGCACCATTTGTAACAAGTGTCAAAATGATGTCACCAGAATGGCATTTCTCTAAATCCCAAGAAGTTTGTTTTTAGGGTAACAAAAGGGAAACTTCTCAGACACATTATATCTTGAGAAGGCATAAATATTGACTTAGAAAGAGTCAAATCCATCTAGGAGCTTACCCTACCCACAAGTAAGACTATAGTTTACTCTTTCTTTAGAAAGGTGAATTTTTTTTACAAAGATTCATCCCTGAGTTCCCTAAGAAGACTCACCACATTATGAACATGATGAAGGGAAACGCCACGTTTAGCTAGACTGAAGAAGGTAAATTAGCATTTCAAGACATTAAGAAAGCTATTGCTCATGCTTCAATTCTAGTTTGTCCAAATTATACTAAGGACTTCACAATGTATAGTTATGACTCTGAGAACACAATTTCAGTGATTTTGGTTCAACAAAACAAAGAAGGTGTGGAATCTCCCATATCCTTCATGAGTTTTCCTCTCAAAGCTCATGAGCTGAAGTATTCAAATATGGAGAAGCATACTTATGCAGTGATAAAGGTAGTAAAACACTTCCATTTTTACATCCTCAATTCACACATTACTGCCCTAGTTCCTAATACCACAGTCAAATCCATATTAACTCAATATGAGTTTGGAACCAAAAGAGGCAATTGGGTTGCTAAAATCTAAGAGTTTGATCTAGTTATAAAACCAAAAAAACTTGTGTGAGGAAGGGATCTCTATCAATTGATTACTGACAACAGACCAAAAGAAACAAGGCATGGAGAAGCAAAAATTGAAGACAAACCAATAATCCTCTTTGTCTCCACCATGAATGAGTGGTATTCAAGTATTGCTCATTTTCTTACTTATGGTAAGTGTCTTGCCCACCTATCTCATAAAGAAAGGAGGACTGTTAAATTGAAAGCTGCCAATTTTGTCTTATGGGACAATGGCCTATATAAGAGGAACCTTGATGGAGTGTTCCTTCCCTACGTGGATAAAGAGTAGCAAAACCAACTTTTGAAGTCCTTCCATAATCTAGCATGTGGAGGACATTTTTTTGCTCTTGTAACTACCCATATGATTCTGTGAGCTAGGTATTACTGGCCTACTTTGTTCCAAGATGCATACAAATGGGTATGAAGATGTGAACTATGCCAATAGTTTATTGGAAGACCCAAGTTAGTTGTTCTACCTCTCAAGCTGGTGGTAATAGAAGAGCCATTTCAGCAATGGGGAATCAATTTCATTGGTGTTGTAAACCCATCTTCAAGTGCTAGACATGAATATGTCCTCACAGCCACAAATTACTTCACCAAATGGGTGGAAGCAAATCTAACCAAGCATGCTACTTCAGAAGTGGTATGTGATTTCCTCAAGGAAAACATCATTTCTAGGTTTGGGGTCCCAACCAAGATTGTGATAGACAATGTAGCCTATTTCTCTTCTCATGAGATCACTCAGTTCTATTTTTATTATGGGATTACCCTCTCCCACTCCTCTAATTATTTCCCACAAGGGAATGGCCAAGCTAAATCAAGCAACAAGAACCTGGTGACCATCATCAGGAAGATAGTGGATGACAACCAATGAACATGGCATAAAGAATTAGTTGATGCTTTATGGGTAGATAGAATTACACCTAAGAGAGAAATAGGTATGTCACCTTTCCAACTTCTATATGGTCTCAATGTAGAGATACCAATCACCCTAGAATTACCAGCACTAAAATTGGCAAAGGCAGTCGAAGATCAGACATATGAAAGCTCCATTGACAAAAGGATCATGTCCTTAACTGAGCTAGATGAGCAACAAACTATGGTGGTGGATCAAATTTCTATGCATCAAAGTCTGGTGATGAAGTTCTTTAACCAAAAATCAAAAACCCATGATTTCTAGATTGGAGATCAAGTTCTATTATGGGACAAGAGAAGAGAACCAAAGGGAATGCATGGAAAATTTGATTCCCTATGGAGAGGCCCATTTACTATCCATCAGAGCAATGGTGAAAATAGTTTCCTATTGAAGTATCAAGATGGCACGCCCTTTTCTCTACCTCACAATGGGTAGCATCTGAAGCACTTCAATTCTTGAAGTATCAGATGAGATCATCTGTACATATGTATATTTGTATAGTCTTTAGTTCTATTTTGTGTTTTTTGTTTTCATTTTTGGAACCTTTATTTTTTAATTAGCATGACTCTGTAACCCAATGGCATAATTAAAGGCACTAGAGATTCTGGTCTCTACTCCCCTCAGTTGTTCCAAAATTTCAACTGAAGGAAGTTCCCCAACAGGAGCCAGCTATTGTTCCCAAAATCTGTCACTCATTTTTGGGATAACATATGAACTATTTTGGTCTTGCAAGCCAAAATTCTCTCTTCCCTTCTCAAAAATTGTTCTAAGCATTCAAATTCTTCATTATTAAAGCTTTTCTAGCTAAGGGACTAGCAGGTTCAATAGGTTTAATGCCTTCAATAGGTGAGCTCTCTCAAATAAAAAAGTTCTCAACACTTAGGCAATTTCAAGGTAGGTTCAGCGTCGAGGTTCAACCAAAAGGTCCATCGACAAGATTCAAACAAAGGATTGAACCATTGAACCCCACTTCCAAAGATTCAAAGGTTCAATGGTTTCAAAGGTGCAATGACATTAGCAGACTTAAAGAGTTAAGCACTTTGGCAAGTTTAAAGTTCAACAGCTTTGAAAGACTTAGAAGAAAAGAAGGCTTTGAAGAGTAAAGAATGAACCATTGAACCTTGAACCAAAATGGTTCAACAAGTTTAAAGGTTCAATGAGTTTGATAAGATCAAAAGACTTAGATGAAAGAAGGCTTCAAACAAAAGATTGAACTAATTGAACCGTTGAAACATAAGTTGGTTCAATCGGCCAGTTCAATTGGAAGGTTCAAAGGAAGGTGTCCCAAAGCCCGAAGGACAAGTGCCCTTGTGGAGGGTAGGGAACAAAATGAATAAAAGAAGATATCTTTCAAAAGGATTTTCCTAAATGGAATTTTACAAGTGAAATCCTTCAGACAAATTGTTTGAAGGAATTCCTTCAGACATTTTATCCAAAGGAATGTTCAAAGGCCCGACAGAAAGAGGCAAAAGCAAAGGAAGATTTCCTTCAGATAAAATGTCTGAAGAAATTCCTTCAAACATTTTGTCTAAAGGATTTGAAGAAAAAGGCCACCCAAAGGACCTCGAAAGGTAGATACCCTTTCAGGGGGCTCTCAATGACCAAGAAATGGACCTTTCTCAAGGCCCGAAGGGACACCTTTCCTTTAGGAGGTTCCAAAGACATAAAGTCGAAGGAATTTCAAAGCTTCGAAAGACTTAGAAAAATAAAGGATTAGGAGAAAGAGAATGAATTATTGAACCTTGAATAAAAAAAGGTTCAAAGTTTCAATGATTCAATGAAAGCTCTGACCAAAGGAAAGAAGCAAAAGATTCTAGAGACTAGTTCAAAGAGATGGTTTGACCAAAGAGCAAGGAAAGCAAATGAACAAAAAAAGTGATGGAACCAAGGAGCTAAGAAGGCCACCTGAACTATTGAACTAGTGAACTAATGAACTTCTAATAGGTTCAAAGGTTCATGGTTCAAAATCATTCAAGTAACTAGCGACCAATGACATCCCCACAAATGTCAAATTTAGCGTAATGAAATATCTATTGATTTTCAAATGTGACAAGGAACCTAAAAACAAACTCAATGGCTAGCTAAAGAGGGAGTTGAAAGAGCTAATAGAAATGGAAAAGATAGCTTGAGAGCTCAAAGTGCAATAGGAAAGAGGGAAAGACCAAAAATATCTATGTAGGACTTATTTCCAGTAGGTATAACAGTCCACCAAGTAGATATCTAATCTTTCAAGCATTAAAAGGTGTGGCCTATTTTTCTCCCTTTGAATAAAAGTGAGGGAACAGTCATGTACATATTTGGAGAAAGACCAAACAACTGATGCTAAGGAGAAGATATTTGAGATGAATTGACATGCCATAGTTAAGGCAGACACCCTGTTCTAGCATGGCCTCTTTGACTGAACTAAAAATGCATTCAAGGCATTGAATGCAGCATGGGCCATTTCATGAAACAAAGTGCCAAGCCTTTCTTGGCTATTATATATTGTAATTTCCTATTTTATGCAAAGGATATCTTTTTGGTTATAAAAGCAAAACTCTGCCAAAATTGTGAGGCAATCACTGAGACTTTGAGCTCAGATTGTTAATCATATTTCTTTGTTTGATTGAGAAAGCAAGTTACTTTTAGACTTTGTGCTATAATAGCTTGTGTCATTTAGGAGATTGTTCTTACATCTATTTCCTGAATGTGTTCTTGTCTATTTAATGAAATAATTAGAATTATTAGAAGTAATCAGGAAGGTGTCCTAAAGCCAACTATGGGAAGACTTTGTGCTACCACAATTATCTTTAGTGTGTATGTTTTTAGCTTATTTCTATGTAAAGGATCATGGGATGACTTTGTGCCCCCATTATCCTTCATATTTCACTCTTGGGTAGTTGAGGTGGAGACTTTGTGCTACACCTTTTTCTGCTAGTTAATACGCCCCCTATTACCAGTTACTTGTTACCTATCAGAAAGAACTCCTACTATTTGCTGCAAGACCACTTTTGAAAGAAGAGAAGTGCCTTCAGTGTTTTCACCTAGATTTCTCTTTTGTTTGTGAACATTAGCTTTGAAAAAAAAGAGATGGATGGTTTTTTCCTATGCCTAAGTGTTGTTTTCTGCATATATATATATATAGTATAAGCTCCTCATAGTTATAGGGAACCTCCCCTTAATGAGAGGAGAGATTTGTCCCCTTTTGATGTGGTAAACTTGCACACTTGGCCAACCAATCTCCTTATGCTATGGTCAAAACAACCTATTTTTCCCATCAGTTAGTTGGTGACAAAATATTCACCCAACAGATAGGAAAGGAGATGGATCAACAAGTATCTAGGACATTAGGGATGATGGGACTTGTCCCATAACTGACACCTAAAGACCCCATCATATAAATAAATTCAAATAGTATTTTACCACAATAAATTAACCTCTATAATCATGGTTCCATCTAACCTACTACAATCCATATAAGGAGGCTAAATTGGCGTTATGTTATATAAGGTAATGTCAATTGAAAAATATGATACTAGAGAGACTCTAATTCATAGTGATAGGGAGTTTGGATGAGTCTGTAGTGACTGGAGTTTGAATAGATATAGTGGGTACTAAAGACCCTAGTCACTACATGACCCAAATATGATCCTAATAGTAATATGCTAATAGATAAGCAACTATAATAGACAATGGTTAAATTTATTAGTCTTTTTGGAATGGAAATTGAAAAATAGTCAATAAGGATAAAGGCCATTTTAGCACACAAAGTATTATTTTTAGGTTCACTCTTGGGGGGAAATGAAAAAAGTAAATAAGGGATGTGAACACATTATTTTCATACTCTATTAGTTGATTGATTTAGAATCAAGATAATAATAAGGGGTTAAAAGACCTAGAGAGGTAACTCACCATAAAATCTATCAGCTACAATGCTAATAAGTGTGATCAAGGAATCCAAGAAGAGTAGTTAGATCATATGTAATAACAATTAAGAAAACTTGAATAAAAACACACTAACATGCATAACACTTAATTTCCTAGATCATGGGGGAGATTAGTAAACAAATAAAAATGAAAATCACATCTAAAATGCAAAATAAACAAGGTCTCTTGCCTTCCTTGAATTCTCCAAATGATGTGTTCATTTATCTTGCTTAGCTTCTACTCCAAGATTTTTTGGAAAATGGAGTTGTGTGACTCCTTCTCTCCTTGGCACCATTGTTGGGATTTGATATGGCTTATGCTTGATGTCTTGGCTTATTATTTTGGTATTATAACACCATTGTCATGTAATCTCCTCTAAAACTAGCATTATAACTTTACTATGTCCAATCTCTCCAAATGAAGAGGTCTAGGCTTAAATTTATAGGTTTAGAAACTAACCCCAACCTAAAGTGAGTTTGAGTGCAATTATATCTTTTAATGGGTTCAAACCTAACCTTAGTGAGTTAATTAACCCTAGTAGAGTTAAAAGGTGTCAAAACCTCATGATTAGCAATGAATAGGCATGTTGAGATATTTTAAGATATTTAAAAACTTGTAAAAATGTAATTATGAATTCCTAGGATATTCTTTAATTTTTGAATTTCTTTTTTTTAGAATTCATTAATTGATTATGGACAATTCAACTAGGCATTTAATTAGGTTTAGTATTTTAATTAGTTTTATTAGGTATTTTTAGCATTTTCCAATATTTGAATTAATTTGATGTGTGTACTTGCCCCGTTTAATAGGTTTATAAGCCAAATTTAATGTTATGAATCCAAATTTGAGATGTTTAGTGATTCTTAGGTTTAATTTGCAATAATGTCTGGTATAAATCCATTGGTGGCCAATTTTAGGTATCTAAAGTTTGCCCCTATTTAATAAGTTATTGTAAGATGTAAGTACAGTAACATATTCTCAAAGAATAAAAATTTCATGTATTCTTATGACTTTAATGGCAATAGATTAATTGTAGGTGCCCCCTCGAGGGAGTGGTTGGAAAAGGGGTCAGCAAATGACCCCTCAAAAGAAGGAAATGAGTGGACCAAATAGATAAATTGTGGGGTGGAAGGGATTGATTTTCCCAAAGGTGATTATAATTAGTGGCATTTGGAGTTACCCCAGTTAGGACAGACAAACAAGATGATTTGCCCATAAGAAGTTATAATCATTGGCATGGGTGTAATTTAAAAAGGGTAATGATTTTCCCAAAATTTCTTATAATCATCTAAAAAGGCTTAGGGTAACAAGAGACTAATTTTCCCAAAGGCATTTATAATTAGTTAAAGGGAAAATAATGATTTGCCCACAAGTGGTTATAATCATTGGTAGGATAAAAATAGGAACCATTTGGGTAGAAGAAAGTGAATGATTTTACCAAAATTGATTATAATCATTAACCCTCAAATTGATGGAAATGTAATGAATTTCCCAAAGGTATTTATAATCATTGGAAATGCAATTGGGATGGTATTTAATGATTTTCCCAAAGGTGGTTATAATCATTAGACCTCGATTATGGAAAACATGATGATGGAAAAGTGGTATAGAGGAAAAATATGAATTAGGCAACCTACTAGTAGGGAGATGCTTGTCTGAGCTAGCAAGGAAGAAAATTATTTTATTATTTAATTACTTTGTTTAGGATATGATTTGGATTAGGTTGGGAATGTTTTTGGTGCCAAGGATATATCATTGTTGTATTGTCATGGAGACTCTTCAAGCTGATTTTTGTTGTAGCACTATATGAATATGGATGGATTCAAGATTAATACACAAGGAATCACCATAATGACTTGGCCAAAATATTCATATGGACTAACACATGATCTAATATTTAATTAAAAAAAATGCGCCAATGATAAAAACCATGATGACAGTGTTGATATATGAATATGAATGGATTCAAGATTAATACATAAGGAATCACCCAATAAACACAGATAGACTGAATCAAGGCACAACAAGAATTTAAACAAATAGGCAAACAAACAAACAAACACTTAAAAAAGAAATAAACAAAACAAAAATAAAATAAAATGAAATGAACAAATAATGATTAATCACAATGTTAGTACAAATAACATAACATAAATAAGATTATAAACATTACCCCTAAAAAATAGGAAATAACTTAACAAACGAAAAATATGGAGAAGAGAAGAAAAAGAAGGGGGTGGCCAAGTTGTCTCCAAATGCACTAGGCAAGTGGACATTGCTTACATAATTCCATGGACGTAATATCCAAGAAAATTTAAAGATAAATGTAGTTCTCCAAGGAAATGAGATAGAAGAAAATGATGAGAATAAAAACATGATGGATGTTATAGAATAATATGGGGATGGTCTTATAAAATGGAAAGTGCATGGTACAAGAAGGATAATAAGGATGGGGAAACTAAATGATAAGTGGTTTCTTGTGACTTAGTGAGGGTTTTCATAATCCTTAAGGCAAATAAGTGATACAATGTTTTTCATATTTTCTAAATTGATTTCAAATGTTTTTAGGAATTTTTAGAATCTCTCAACTTGATGAAGAATTATGAAACACTAAATGGTCCAAGATCATAAAATGGTGAGAGTGTTTAAATTTAGATTTTTTTGCAAAATAGTGATAGCATGGATAAGGGGTGACTGAGCTAACCTCGATGTAAATTGAGTGCTACCTATATAGTCCTAGGATGGGATCTCAAGTTGCTAAAGTTATGCCTTACAATAGATCAATCTGACTAGTGTAATAGCTAATTCAAACAAAATAAGTAAAGTTGGAATAATGGCATAGTACATCATAGGCATGGCAAATTGGTATAATAAGGAATGATAAATAAGTGTTGCCCCTATTTTTCCCATAGGTAGTTATAACTAGGAAACAACAACATAAGTCAATGATACTAATTTACTCATGGAAGGTTATAATTAGTAACAAGATGGTGAGACACTAATTTTCCCAAAGGAAATTATAATCAGACACACTTGGGTATAGAGAATAGAACAAGAAATGAAGGATGCAACTACCAAACTATTATCATACTGCTCCAAAATATGACCTTTATCTAGAATACTTGAAATAACTACTGAAACTTGATTTGAATCTTCGTGTTGAAAGTGGCCTTGTAACCAATAGAAAGGAACCAAGGTCAAATAGGTTGGGTAGGGAAGGTTAAAACAACTCAGTTGATAAAAAAGGTATGGTAGAATAGAATGGTGGAATTGCAAAGTGATAAAATGATAGAATGGTATGGTACAAAGAATAAAGTCAATAATATGGTATAACTTAAAATGGTCCTCATAGACATTTCACCAAGTCCCTCAAGCGAAGTAACACTTCAGATGTATAATGGTCATCATCTCATCAAGTTCATCATCATCTAGTGTAGTGATCATGTATGCTCTAGCACCATAGTCTACAATAATGATGAAAGGACCTACCCAGGAATCCAAGAAGGGTGGTTAGATCATATATTATAACAAGTAATAAATTTTGAATAAAAACACACTAACATAAATAACACCGACTTGCATATATCATAGGGGGAGCTTATTAAATAAAAAATAATTATAAGCACAACTAAAATGCAAAAGAAATAAGATCTCTTACCTTCTTTGATGCTCCAAATGATGTGTTTGTTTGGCTTGCTTAGCTTGTCCTCAAAGAGTCTTTAGAAAATGGAGTTGTGTGGCTCCTTATCTCCTTAGCACTATTGTTGGGATTTGATATGGCTTATGTTTGATGGCTTGGCTTATGATTTTGGCATTATAACACCATTATCATGCAATCTTTCTCTAAAACTAGCATTATCACTTTACTATGTCCAATCTCTCCAAATGAAGAGGTTTAGGCTTGAATTTATAGGTTTAGAAACTAACCCCAACCTAAGGTGATTTAGAGTGTAGTTAGAGATTGTAATGGGTTCAAACCTAACCTTAGTGAGTTAATTAACCTAAGTAGAGTTAAAAGGTGTCAAAACCTCATGTTAGCAATGAATAGGCATGTTGAGATATTTTAGGATATTTGAAAACTCACAAAAAGGTAATTGTTAATTCTTAGGATATTCTTTGATTTTTGAATTTTCTTTTTTTAGAATTCATTAATTTTCATGGATAATTCAACTAGGCATTTAATTAAGTTTAGCATTTTAATTAAATTTATTTAGGATTTTTAGCATTTTCCAATATTTGAATTAATTTGATGTGTGAACTTGCCCCATTTAATAGGTTTATAGGTTAAATTGCATATTATGAAGCCAAATTTGAGATGTTTATTTATTCTTAGGATTAATTCGCAAAGGTTGGTAAGAATTAGTCTAAAGTCTAATTTGAATCTATTGGTGACCAATTGTAGGTGTCTATAGTTTTCCCCTATTTTGGAAGGCATTATAATCTGTAAGCACAGTTACATCTTATAAAATAATGAAAAGGTCAAATATGCTTATGACTTCAATGGAAATGGATGAACTATAAGTGCACCTCAAGGGGGAGGTTAGTAAAGGGGTCAGCAAAGGGTCCCTCGAAAGAAAGAAATGAGTTGACCAAATAGATGAAATGGTGGGGTGGAAGGGATTAATTTGCCCAAAGGTAGTTATAATCAATGGCATATGTAATTGCTCTAATTAGGATAGATAAACAAGGTGATTTTCCCATAGGTGGTTATAATCATCAGCACAGGTGGAATTTATAAAAGGTGATGATTTGCCCAAAGGTAGTTATAATCATCTAAATAGGCTTAGGGTAATAAGAGACTAATTTACCCAAAGGAGGTTATAATAAGTTAAAGGGAAAAAAATGATTTGCCCATAAGAAGTTATGATCATTGATAGGATAAAATAGACCCTAATTGGGTAAAAGAAAGTGAATGATTTTCCCAAAGGTGGTAATAATCATTAACCCTCAAATTGATGAAAATGTAATGATTTACCCAAAGGAAGTTATAATCATTGTAAATGCAAGTGGGATGGTATAAAATGATTTTACCAAAGGAGGTTATAATCATTAGACCCTGATTATGGAAAACATGATGATGGCAAAGTGGTACAAAGGAAATAGATGAATTAGGCAACCTATTAGTAGGGAGATGCTCATCTGATCTAGTAAGGAAGAAAAGTCTTTCATTTTTAATTGATCTATTTAAGATATGATTTTGATTAGGTCAAGAATGTTGTTGGTGCCAAGGATATATCATTTTACATTGCCATGGACACTCTTCAAGATGATTTTTTGTTGTAGTATTATAATGATAGGCATCATGATAGAACACCATAATCACTTGGCTGAAATATGCATATAGATTGACATGTGATCCAATATTTGATTGAAAACAACGTACCAATGATAAAAACTATGATAATAATGTTGACGTATGAATATGGATGGATTTAGGAATAATGCACAAGGAATCACCCAATAAATGCATATAGATTAAATCAAGGCACAATAAGAAATCAAACAAATAGGCAAATAAACAAACACCTAGAAAATAAATAAACAAAAATAAAATAAAATAAAAACAAAATGAAATGAAATGAGCAAATAATGGTTAATCATAATGTTAGCACAAATAACATGACATAAACAAGATGATGAACATTTCCCCTTAAAAATAGGAGACAACCTAATAAACAAACAATATGAGGGAAGAGAGAAAAAGGAAGGGGGTGGTTGAGTTATCTCCAGATGCATTTGGCAAGTGGATGCTACCTACATAGTTTCATGGACATAATATCTAAGAAAAATTTGGGTCAAATGTAGTTCTCCCAAGAAATGCGATAGAATAAAATGATGAGAAGAAAAACATGATGGATTTTATAGAATAATATGGGGATGGTCTTGTAAAATGGCAAGTGCATGGTATAAGAGGGCCAATACGGATGGGGAAACTAAATGACAAGTGGTTTCTTGTGATGTAGTGAGGGTTCCTAGAATCCTTAAGGCAAAGAAGTGATCAATGTTTTCTATATTTTATAAATCAATTTTCAAATGTTTTTTGTAATTTTGAGAGTATCTCAACTCAATGGAGAATTATGAGACACTATATGGTCCAATCTCATAAAATAGCGAGAGCGTTCAAACATAATTGCTCACAAAATGGTGAGAGCATGGCTAAGGGTTGATTGAACTAACCTCAACATAAATCAAACACTACCTATATAATCCTAGGATGGGACCTCAAGTCACTATAGTTCCACCTTATAATGGAGGAATCTAACTAGAGTAGCATCCAATTTAAACAAAATAGGAGAAGTTGGCATAATGGCATAGTACAGCATAGGCATGGCAAGGTGGTAGGTAAGGCATGATAAATAAGTGTTGCCTCTAGTTTGCCCATAGGTAGTTATAACTAAGAAATAATGGCGTAAGTAAATGATACTAATTTTCCCATAGGTAGTTATAATTAGTAACAATATGGTGAGACATTGATTTACCCAAAGGAAGTTATAATCAAACACACTTGGGTGTAGAGAATAGAATAAGAAATGAAGGATGCAACTACCAAACCATTATCATAGTACTTCAAAATACAACCTCTATTTGTAATATTTAAAACACCTACTAAAACTTGATATGAATCTTCACATTGAAATTGGCCTTATAATAAATGGAATAAAACCAAGGTCAAAAGGGCTAGGTAGCGAGGGTCAAAAACAACTCATTCGATAGAAAAGACATGGTAGACTAGAATGGTAGAATGGAAAAGTGATAGAATGGTATGGTATAAAGAAGAAATTTGATATTATGGTATAAATTGAAATGGTCCTCATAGATAATACACCAATTCACTCAATCAAAGTAATGCTTGAGGTGTATAATGTTCATCAGCTCATCAAGTTCATCATCATCTTTTGTAATGAGCCTATATGCTCTAACACCATAGTCTATAATAATGATGAAAGGACCTACCGAGTTGGGTTTGAACTTGCCTTTATGTTTCTTCTTGGCCATGGTATTATTTTGGTTTTATTTAAGAATAAGATCACCAAGTTCAAATTCTTTATGTTTCACATGCCGATTGTAGTGGCCACAAAATCATTTTTGATATGCTTGTATATTTTTTACTATGTTTATGTGTTTCTCATCAAGTAACTCTAGATCTTGTAGGTGAGATACTAGATAGTATTCATCGTCTAGGACATGATTTAAAGAGATGCACAAATAAGGTAACTCAACCTTAATGGTAAGAATGGATTCAATCCCATAAACAAGTGATTATAAAATGGATCCTATTAGAGTACAGTGGTTGGTACAATATTCCCAAAGGGCATGAAATATTTAGAGGTGCCAATCATAGCCAGCATCATTGATAATCTTTTTAAGGATATTGACAATGGTTTTTTTAGATGCTTCTGCCTAGACATTACCTTATGTGTAATACACCATGGCAATATATTGTTTAATTTTATACTTGGCACATAGTGATTAACATCCTTATGATTGAATGATCCACCATTATCAAATATAATATCAAAGGGGATACCATATCGATAAAAGAGATGGTTAAAGATGAATATATAAATTTGCATTCTAATCATGTGAGGGGTATAGCTTTAACCCACTTAGTAAAATATCCAGTGGTGGTAAGGATATGTTTATGGTCATCAGATGAGGTGGGGTTTATCTTCCCAATGAGATCAAGGCCCCATGTATAAAATCACCATGGTGTATGCATTGGTTTCAAAGTATTAGCCAAGGCATGAATCAAATTGGCATGCTATTGACATTTATCACATCTTTTCACATATGTAGTTACATCTGCATCCATCATTGGCCAATAGTACCCAGTATGCAAGATAATTTTTTATAGGACTACCCCATTATTATGGACTCCACATACTCCTTTGTGAACTTCCCATAATAATAATGTATATTTTGTCAAAGTTAAATAACAAATCAAATTTCCATCAAAATTATGGTAGTATAGGGTTAGTCTGATTAAGGTATAACATTGGGCATGGTGGATGAAAGCTTTGGATTATTTATAAGATAGTTCTAGTGGAATAATATGGTCATGAAGATAGGTATATAGGTTTGAATACCAAGTATATCTCAGACCAATAATATCATAGATAATTGTGATGATTGATGGTTCATGAGTTGGCACTAATATTTTTTTAATGAGAAACTAGTATTCTTTTTCCATGTCTGAATGTCAAATCAATGATCCAATGGTATCCATGTCAACTATTATTTTTTTAATATCTCTTGGTATATGTTTAAATTGTACATCAGAAATTTTTTGTTTGAGAGTGTCAACCATGGCCTTATATGGTACCAACTTATCATATTTGGTCTAAAAGTGGTCTGCAACCTAATTGATGATTAATTGAGAATCACCATAAACATTTAAATAGTATATATTCCATTGTAATACCTATTTAATCCCTACAACAAGCTCTTCATATTCATCTATGTTATTGGTACAAATAAATTTAATCCTAAATGATTTAGGGATTAGATCCCCCTATGGTGTAATAAATAAAAGGCCTACCCTTGAGCCACATGTTTTGAATGATCCATAAAAATACATATTTTAGTGTTTCTCCTCAAGAGGTGTTTCAAAGATGTTCATAATGGATTCATTAGGAAATTGAAATGTTATCAATTTTGTATCGGTAAGGGGTGTTTTAATAAATTGATTGTAAGAACTTGCCCCTTGATGGATTTTTAGTTGACATACTCTATCTCAAACTCACTGAGAAGCATGATCCATTTGGCCATATGGCCTTATAGGGATATTTTAGATAGTAGATACTTAAGTAGATCTCTTTTGGAAATGACCATGGTCTTATTGTTTAACAGGTATTGGCATAGTTTTTGAGCTAAAATGACCATAGATAAATAGGATTTTTCAGTGGGCATATAATTATGATCATACAAAACTAGTGTATGGCTTAGATAGTACACAACATGCTCTTTTCCATTATCATCATGTTGAGTCACAAGTGCCCCTAGGGATTTATCGATAGCTGATAGATATAGGAGGAATGGTTTTCCTAGCATTAGAGGCAACATAACAAGTAGATTTTCAAGATAGTCCTCCAAACATTGAAAATATTATTAGCATCCATCATCCCAATGAAATTCTACTCCTTTCTTTAGTATATGTGTAGAGGCAAGGCACTTGTCAACTAACTAAGATATGAATCATCTGATGGATTATGTTTTGCCCTGCAAACTATGGAGCTAATTCAATTGGTTGGTGGTGGCATGTTTGTTATGGCTCATACTTTGGTTGGATCAACTTCAATGCCTCGATGAGACATAATAAATCCAAACAATTTTCTTGAAGTAACCCCAAAAATGTACTTCTTAGGGTTGAGTTTATCTTTGTATTCACATAGTCACTCAAATATCCTCCGTAGTGTTCTTAGATGATCAACCCTGGTCTTTGATTTACCTAGTATGTTATTGATAGTCTTCAATAATATCATGCATCATATCATAAAATATGATTGTCATGGCTCTTTGGTAGGTGTCCCCTGCATTTTTGAGACCAAATGATGTAACTTGATAATAAAATGTTCCCCATAGAGTGGTGAAAGATATGTTATGTTGGTCTTTTGGTGTTATTCAAATATGGTTGTAGCCTAAGAATCCACCCATCAGTGAAATCATTTTGTAACCCATTATGGAGTTGATAATCATATCAATGTTTGGTAGAAGAAATTCATCATTGGGATGCCTTTTTATATCTAAAAAATTAGTGTAGACTCTAATTCTTTTGGGATTTTTACTTACTAGAACAACATTAGAAATCTATTCAGATTAGTCGATCCACCTAATACATCTTGCTTCTAAGAGTTTTTCCAACTCTTTCTTTAATAATATAGTAATGCGAGGATACATCTTGAAAAAAAAATTATTTCACTAGTTTGGCATCAGGGTGTACTATAAGGTGGTATATGACTAAGGTAGGGTCCACACCAGGCATGTCAAAGTAGGCCCATATAAATATATCAACAAATTCCCTCAATAGGGTTGTAAATACTTCATGTTCCTCTTCAGTAAGGCATGAACCTAATTTGATCCATTTTTGGTCATCTCAAGTCCTAATGTTTACCTTTGTAGTATCCTCCACTTAAAAGGTTGAAACATCTTCTAAAATGTTTGACAAAGATTGAAACTAGCCTACAATAGTAGAGTCCTCTGCTAGGATTGGTTTTTCAAGTTCTCCTAGGCATGATGAATAAAAATCCCCCAATGGGAGGTATAGCCATGTAATAAACATTGTTGGGAGCTCTTGTATGATGTAATCAAAATCTTGTTTCTCTTCAAGACTAAACTCGGACCCATATGTAAGTTCATCATTTGTGGTCTCTTGGATGATTCAATCAAAATCTTGTTATTTTTCAAGACTATAATTGAACCCATAGAGAAGTTTATCATTGGTGGTATCCTATTATATGTTCGAGTAAGGTTGAACACCCCTGTCTAATGGTTCTTGAAATAGGTTTTCACCACTAACTGGCCTTTTTTACTATTTCTCTAGTCCAAAAGTGCCTCAAAGAGGTTTTCACTTTGGAACCTCAATGTTTTATTTATTTATTTTTGGCTAAGGGTGTTCACTCACTCTCCAAAATAAGCTTCAAGATCTAACTTGATTGAGAACCCTTGTTTATGGTCTTTTAATAAAACATTATCTCTAAGGCTTATAAAATCATAGAAGGCCTCATCTTTTTTAAACTCATAAACTGGCACATTTGATTCTTGTTGGCCCCAATCTATCAATTAGGGATAATAAAATGGAAGTAGATTATGGTAAATAATAGGTTGAAGGGTACAAATGGCATTAGTGTTAAACAAATTGGTATATGATAGGTCATCAAAAGGGTTATGATCAAATTTCTCTTCACTATCAACATCATTATCACTAGTCATTGGCAATGCAACTCAAATAAGATATGTGGGTCCACCCCTAGACAATTTAAATTTTAGTCTATTAGTTCATTTATATCGATTCATATAAACTGGCTAAAGTGTTCCCTATTGATTTGGCCTGAGGTCTCCTCCTTCATAATCTTAGATCTCTATGATCCAATTAGGAATGGGGTATTTGGAATTTTTGTACCAATCAACCTATTTGTCATTATACAACCATGATTCATCATCTACAAGAGGGTCATGTTCTTGGCCAGATATCATGTGTAAAGGTGACAGGTTCTAGACTATGTAGTTTTCCTTTGCCCTTCCTTTGCTATTCCATGTAAGGTGGTTTGGATTTAGATCTTTCAAATGACTTGGGGTTCTATGGAAGCTTGGAAATGTGAAAGGTATCATGTGTCAAATATTTTCTTAGGTTATTAGCTAAAATCATATAATGATTAGACATTTCAGGAGGTGGCATGTGGGAAAGTGAATCAAGGGTATTAGGGTCAATGTAGTTGGCCACTGGTAAATCAACAAATATTTGTTTCCCCTTTTCCTTGTTGGTAAATGGATTCATACAAAAATGGTATTTATATATTTTGAACTTAACCTCTAAATGTTTACAATGCTCGTATGGATGTAAATCTCCTAGAATAGTAACCTCCATTTCTGAATGGGAGAACTTGATATATTGGTGTAATGCCAATGGGATTACATGAATATTATGTATCCAAGGTCCACCCAAAAGCATATTATATGACAAATCAATGTCTAACACATGGCATAGTTTATCATGGGTCAAGGGCCCAATAATAACTGGTATTCTAATGGTGCTTTATGATTCCAATGCTTCATTGTTGTAGGCTTTGATTTTGATCATTTCTACTTGGAGATCTATTATTATGTACCCAATAAGCTTGATGACCTTTATATACATGATAATTAGACCGATCCATTGTCTTTCAGGACACACTTCACTTTGTGTCATGTTATGTAAACTTTGATGTATAATGGATTTTTATGAAGTTGGCCAAGGGATGACATATCACTTTGGTTGAAGGTTAATTGTTGGCTTAGAGTTAGATGTCCAACCAAAGCTTGAAATTTGTCTAGAGAAATGTCATTATGAACTTAGGATTAGCCAAGGAATTTTATCAAGATTTTTTTGTGGATATTAGACATACTATACAAATCCAAAATGGATATTTTTACAAGCATCTTCTATAATTGTTCCACAATATCAAATATATTATCTTTCACAATGATAAATGGCTTGTTCCTAGCTAGAATGGGTGGTTGTAGGATGGATTAAATGGTAGATGGCTATGGGCTTAGTATGGTAATCCTTGACCACTGATTTGTGATTACATAATCAAGATTAGGTATAAGACCATTATTATTAATAAATGATGATGGAGAAGGGTAGATAGGATAAGTCTTAGTTATCAATGCACTTATGTATGGTCACAAGATAATGATGAATTATCAATATAAGGTCTAAAAGTGGGAATCCTTGCTTTTTGGTTCACCTGTATATCATCCCAGGTCAAGGAAGGATTACTGCCATGGGTTACTTGATTAGGAATGATTATCAATGGTCTTTTTTGATTGGCACTTGATCTTAGATTTATGGAAATGGTATTAATTTGACCTCCTACAATATGGACTAAAATTGTGTTGTAGTCATGTGAAACTACATGGTAGGTCTATTGGTTGTTAGCATCATTCTAGCCTTCATTCTATCTAATTTGTTGATGTTATGGATTCTATTGCTAGTTCTATTGATTTTTCCATTGCTACTGGTACTATTATTATTTTTGTCTTGATCATTATTGTTGGTTTTTTTGGTTTTTATGTTTGGGAAAGGGATTTTGATAAATGTTGAGGTTCTAATTGGATGTGAAAGCTCCATGATCCAATGTTATCTCTCCATTTTCTAACATATTCTTAATCACATGTTTAATTTAAAGACAATAGTATAAGTTATATCTATTGACTCAATGATACTTTCAAAATTCATTTCGCTTGTACTAGTCTGGATAGTTAGTGCCCTAAAGATAGCACTTTAGAATAGACCAATTAATCAAATTAGCTATGGAGAACTTGTGAAACATAGATTCAAGGGGTTCTCCCATGTTACTAAAGACATGATGAGTAGGCACATTTATCCTTGGAAGAGGGGGTTGTAAAGGCATAGGTTGATACATTTATTGTGTCGGTCTAGGTTGTTATGCTTGTTGCACTTATTACATTTGTTGAAGAGGTTATTGGTTAGGATTTATGTACATACATGGCATAGGTTGAGAATATGGTGTTTGAACCATTTGAACATGTCATGAATTAGTTAATTCATTCCTAAAATAGTCTTATTATGATTAAAATTCTTGGGTTTGTCATAATTATTAGCTTAGGCTAGTTGTGACACTTGTGCTTAGATTTGGTTCTGATTTTGGCCATTATTATGGTTTTTGTTCTAACTCTGATTTGATGAGGTAATTTTAATGGTCCATTTATTAATTAGGTCTCTTTCAATTACCAAAATTTTTTTAATGATCTCTTTAAAATTATGTGTACACAACAACTCCAAATTATAAGATATCTCATTATGTAGATTTTTGGTAAACACAATAGCTAGTTGTTTATCTAGTAGACTGTGGGTAAATCAACTTGCAAGGGCTCTCCATCATTGCAAATAACTTGTGAATCTTTCAACAACCCTTTGTTTTACTTGCATAAAATCTACCAATGAAATATTATGTTTGAGATTGTAAGAGAAGTGTTACATGAACTTGTTTGAAAGATTTTCAAAATCAGATACAAAATTCTTGGGTAATTTTAGGAACCATTCCAAGGTTTGCCCTAAGATGTTCATTGGAAATAATATTAATATGTATATGTCACTATAGGCCACTATTTGGCATGAAACAAATAATTTCACCAAGTGGACCTTAGGGTCACCTTTCCCCTTGTATTTATTAAACTTTGGTGGTTCGTACCCTAGAAGAAATGGTATATGCAAGTACTCCAGGTTAAATGGGTAAGAACACATGTTGTCTACCTTGAATTCTTGGTCTATTTACCAGCTTGGATAAGGGAAAATTCATCCTTCATTTGTTTTATCTCTTGTGCAAGGAAACTAGTGGGATCATTGGGCTGAGGTGGAGGTTATTTAGTCAAAATTTGATTATTTTGACCAAGATATAATGGAGGAATTTTTTAGGGAATGTTGGATTGGTTAGGTAATTATCTAGGAATATGCATGCATATATTAGGGTGTGATTGTTGAAATTACATATACTACAATGTGATATTCTAGTTGGGATTGGGTATATAGGCTTGGTTTTGGGAATATTACAGTTGGGATGGAGGAATATGGTCATATTATGCATGTGTAAGTTGAATAGGCACATGTTATCAAATAATCATACCTTGTTTATTAAGGGGAACTTGTGACCCCAAGACCCTATCATTGAACTTGTGGCACATTTGTCACAAAAGGTAAATTGTTGCCTAATAGGTACTTGTGGAACATTAGAACCTCTTAGTTGCACAAATCCCTTTTAGGAAGTAAATGCATGTTAGAGATTCAACATTTATCACTAACCAATACTAGTACATTATTGGTTAGACATCATTTAGTTTTGGATTGGCATGTTAGTTTGTGACTGAAGAGGTATGTTCATCACTACCTGACCAGGTGGAACATTGGTTGCCCCTATTAAGGTCATAATATGTTTTACCTCTTATGCATGGGTATATTGGATTATGCTTGTTATTTTGGAATGTTACTCATCACCAATTGGCATGGAGTAAGATTCATCACATTTTTTTTGTCATGGCACTGGTCATTGGTTGACTACTTAATTCTTGATGTTGGGTGCTCGAAGAAGTAGCCAATTGAGGATTAGAGGTAGTTGGTTGATGTTGGGAATTAGAAATTCCTGCCCCCAAAATTTTTGAACCGCTCATAGTGTTATTTAAAGTCACATTTCATTGTTGACTATTTATTTGTGCATTAACACTACTTTAGTTTAAATTATATGTAACTTGCATATTGTCCACTATGTTCAACTCATTGTTCTACATGGAAGCAGAAGACACTTTTTTGATAATTGGGATACTGAACATGTTTTATCCCAAGGTATTTTCATAACTAAGTCTAAACCTTGATTTTCTTGGCCTGTCAACTCAAGTAAGACTCATGTTGAAGGAACTAACTTAATAAGACATGAATTTGACATGGTCATATTATTAAAGTTACATGTTAGGTTTTGATATGTATGTTATGTTGTTTAAATTTAAATTAAGTGGTCCTCCATGAGGCCACTTTATGTGACAAACATATGAGGATCTTGATATGGCATCATCATAATGGCATAAGGGTTACTAGAAAAGCATAAGGGTTTTTAGAAGAGGCATGTTCATTATTCTAATTGTAAGACATGTTGTAAGGCCCTCTTACGAGATTTTTCAAGTTTTCATGGGTAAAATTTGTCAAAAATTTAATCCCTACTCTTGTGGCTCTATTTAAGACCTCATCCTTTTTCACTAGTAAGTGATGATCAACTAGATAAGGGTCATAAGTAGATGGCATCGTAACATAATAAGGTTTTTATTATACTTATTCTAAAATTGTACGTACATTAACTAAATACTATGCCATTTTTTATTGATCCTACTTCGATTATGGAGGCATGTTAACCAAATAATGGGCCAAAGGATCTTGACTCTATTCCCTGGTTTGAGTGTTGGAAGGTGGATAAGTATCTACCTCCCAAATGACCTCATCTTCATAAGGGTCTTGAATAAATACCTCTTGTGTGACAATATTTCCATATCCTGGATTATACATGACACCACTATGTGTATAGTGATACATAGTCAAATCAATGGAAAAGTTTCATGACAATAGGGGTTAGAGTTCAATAAACTCTAAAAAGCTATCTAAAAAGACAAAAGGTTAAAACTAAGTCTAACTTGGTAAAAGGGATGGAGTTATATCTTCAAAATGTCTATGCAAAGACTTGGTAAAAATAGTATAACATCAAATTTCTAACTTTAAGTGTCTCACACAAACAAGATTAAGTAAAATGAACTAAAAATAAGATGCCAAACTCTAGGTCCAAAGATGTTCCAAATATGTCTAAACTAGGAAAGGTAAAAGTTGTCAGGTCTTTTGGCCAAATTCAATGTCAAAATCTAGGCTTAAATAAGGCATGTGTTAGAACTCTTGGCCAAACATAGTGTCAAAATCTAGACTTGAAACAAAGAGGTGATTTATTCTAACAAACATGGAACATTTTTAGCATAAACAAGGCACTTGATTATAAACATAAACTTGATCAAATTGGTATAAGGTACGAAACAAAAGGCACTTGGAAATAGACTAATTCTCTTAAATAAAGGTAATAACAATATAGTTTTCAAATTTAGGTCAAAAATTACCCTAAGTTATGCAACCCAAAAGATAAATATCTGTGTCTAAGCCCAAATTAAGAAAGGCATAAAAAAATCAATCAATGTTTGAATTTTAACTTTGACAAGGATAATTAAAAAAACAATTTAGGAAAACTTAGGCTTTTTTACCAGACAAACTAGACAAATTTGAGCAGTGTAATGGTACTAAAATAAACATCCCATAATACACATGTGATTTGGTTTAAAATGCAAAACTTGGACACAAGACATGATAAGTTTATGATACAGTTTGAGCAGCATAATGGCATTAGTACTCTCAAAAGATATAAATAATGTTTTGTTTTAAAGAATTCTAAGGCTCAAATTTTGAATTAATTTAGGCAGTGTAGCATTACCCATCCCAATCAAGTGACACACATAATTTTTTTGACACAAAAGTCTAAGTTAAAATCATGGTGTCAAGTGGACGGCATAATACCTCCTCAAACAATGGAGTAGTACAAATAAATAAATCTTTTATGACATGGTATAAAAAACAAAGTTTTAGACACAAAACACCAAGCAATAAAAGTAAAAAGACTAAATATAACTAAGTATATCATCATAGATCCTAACAAGGTATGGCAAGTGGGGTTGACTAAAACTTACAATTTACAACCATCTAAATTAGTCCCAATTGTGGATAACATAAGAGAAACATTACATAAATTGAGTTCATACCAATCAACTTACTATGCAAAGGTCTATTCCTTTGCATAATGATTCCCTCCATACACTGCTTAGTGGAATCCCCTGGTTGACTAGACCTAACTCAGGGTTTTGTTACGAAAGGAGAGGTTAGTTGCTCGACCCCCTATCTCTCAAAATATACATACCCTAATTTGTATACCTTGTTGTGGAATGGGATTGAAACACTTTTGAGAGATGAACCCCCAGGTCAATGATTCCCTAAATAACTCATGAAAAGGTAATGACCTCCCCTCTACAAGCCAAATTGCATGAGAAGAAAACTAAGTGGAAAGACTTTACGATTGCTTTTAGATCACCCAAACCATGTGGGCTCTAGGGAGATCCTAGAAAACTTTATTTCCCCACCTTGGACTAGGAATAAATGCAATGAAAAGGTACTTTTGGTCACCCAAGTGCCCTATAGGAGAAAGGGGGAAAGCATACATGCTCTATTCATTTTGTGAAAACAAATAAGCAACAAAAACTTTCAAGAAATTGTGATTGAATTAAGTGTTGATTTTAGGCACCAAATTAAAATATGTGATGAAGTTATTTACTTTGCCCCTTGGCTTAAGTGTGAAAATTTTGAAAGAAATTTCATAACATAACTTAAGTAAAACCACCTAGGTTCATTTTAAGCCCTAAAATCCAAATGTTCAATATTTAGGCTAATTCATTTTTAAACACCATAATGAAGTGTTCAAGACTTAAGCATTCATTTTAAGCACCAAAAATGAAGTGTTTAAAAACATTAGTAATTATAATTTCTTATAAAAACTAATTATCAAATGTTCAAGATTTAACAACTTCATTTTTATACCAAAATGAAGTGTGAATGACTTAGCTAAATCTTTTTAAACATCCAAAATGAAATGTGCATTAGTCTAAGCTTGAAAATTTGTGTTTTAATCATGCCTTGGCCCTACAAGGGTTAGATAGTCTCCTTCTACTTAGAAGCACTTTCAATGGTGAGTAAATAAAATTTCACAAAGTAGCCATTGGGTTTTTCTGTTAAAAACATAGTGATCATCATCAGTCAGAACTAATTGATGTCAGTTATAAGGTGACCCATATTGGTTAATCTCATGGAGCACTGATGACAATTGTAAAGAACTAATACTAGTTGATTAATATCAATGTTAGTCACCTGTAAACCTATAGGCAAAACCAACATGAGATAAAAATGTTAGGTTAGTCCAAAGTTAGATAAAAACTTCTCAAAACATGCAACATAATAATTAGGCAGAGAGTTTAAATGCTAATGAAACCAAGAAACAATATTTATGATTGCTAAAAAGATTTAAAATGAAAGTTTTGTTAGCCATTTTTCCCCTACAACTTGACTAATGATGGTCACCCAAAACTAAGTTTGGTTAGACATAACTGATAACAGTTTGGTAGAACTAATGCTAGTTATGCTTGATCGATGTTGGTCTCTATGTAGATCTAAGTTAATTCAAAACTTAAAAATATGGAAAAAACAAATCTAAAACTTTAATTTTAAATATATTCAAGCATACATTTAATGATTTATGAGTTGCATCTTTATCTCTTTGGTATATGGGGTGCTTGGAGTCCCATCAAACCTACATTTGTGATCAAGGAATTCAAGAAGGGTGGTTAGACCATGTATTATAACAAGTAATAAAACTTGAATCAAAACACACTAACATGCATAAAACTTACTTTCCTAGATCATAGGGGGGAGTTTAGTAAACAAACAATAATTTCAAGCACAACTAAAATGCAAAATAAATAAGATCTATTACCTTCCTTGAATGCTCCAAATGATGTGTTCATTTGGCTTTCTCATCTTGTGCTCAAAGAGTCTTTGGCAAATGGAGTTGTGTCACTCCTTCTCTCCTTAGCACCATTTTTGGGATTTTATATAGCTTATGTTTAATGGCTATGCTTATGATTTTGTCATTATAACACCATTATCATGAAATCTTGCTCTAAAACTAGCATTATAACTTTACTATGTTTAAGCTCTCCAAAGGAAGAGATCTAGGCTTGTATTTATAGGTTTAGAAACTAACCCCAACCCAAGGTGAGTTATAGTGTATTTATATCTTGCAATGGGCTCAAACCTAACCTTAATGAGTTAATTAACCCCAGTAGATTAAAAGGTGTCAAAACTTTGTGATTAGAAATGAATACGCATGTTGATATATTTTAGGATATTTGAAAACTCACAAAAAAGTAATTATGAATTCCTAAGATATTCATTGATTTTTGAGTTTCTTTTTTTTATAATTCATTAATTTCTCATGGATAATTTAACTAAGCATTCAATAGGTTTAGTATTTTAATTAATTTTGTTTTGGTTTTTTAACATTTTCCTAGATTTGAGTTAATTTGATGTGTGCACTTTGCCCATTTAATAGGTATATAGGTCAAATTGCATGTTATGAAGCCAAATATGAGATGTTTAGTGATTCTTAGGCTTAATTTACAAAGGTTGGTAAGAATTAGTCTAAAGTCCTATATGAGGCCATTGGTGGCCAATTTTAGGTGTCTACAATAAGAATCCCACCTAATAATATTTATATATATATATATATATATTGAAAATTAAAAAATCCAAGCATATAGAGTCTTCATATTTGAATAAATTGAAGACTGTGACACATTATTAGATAGCCATGTAGAGAATATGGAGAGAAATATTTCATATAATGAGGCATACTTAAATACCTTCTAATATACACTAGGCTAAGGGACATTATAAAAGTGGTTAATCAGAACACTAAATTAGAACATAATATTTTTTAAGCTAAGGCCTTACTAATGAAGTATGACACATTGTCTAAATATATGATAGAAAATAATGAGAAACATCTATTCATAAAGGTGTATTCAGTATGTGAAGGAAGCTCAATCTTGATAGAAAGAGGTAGAATTGTCCTATAAATCCAAATAGGTGTTTGAGTAAAGATAATATTATTTAATATGCTAAACATCTCATTTTATTTTTGTTGAATGTGTTACCCTATTAAATTAAAAGGTTTTGATCAGTTAATCCAGGAGGATATGATACATAATATATTACCATATTTATTAGGATTTTTTTACCTATCTTTGTGCTAACATCATAATATTATGTATCAAATTAAAAAATCACATTCCAAATTGTAATATATTACATATCTTATAGATTATTGTACATCTCTTGCAACTTAGCACTAAGAACCTTGCAGTGGTAGTTTTAGAGGTTTTTAGAGTGTTTGTGAAGCCCAACATGATTCCCCACATAGATTTATCTATGTGAACATATATATGATAAGAGGATATTTTTATAAAGGTATTATAGTCCATAATTATAACATACCCATAGAATTTAGTTATGTCATGGAAACTAGCTTACTCTAAAATTTAAAGATCTAAGACATCATATATTATTATAGTTATCAAGTTTTTCTCCCCTAGCCTTGTGCCAATGTTATAATATTATACATTATATTCATCACCCACATACCAAAGTTCAATGTATTATGCATATTTTTCATTACTTCCCATCTTTTGTAGCTTAGCACTAAGAACCTTGTAGGGTATTTTTAATGGTTTTAAGAGTGTTTTTACAGGGGGCACCATGCCTCCCTAGACATATTTAGTTTTGTGAACCTTTATAGTATGGGATTATATCTATATAAATGTAATATTTTTCATAATTATAACATACCCATAAATTTTAGGTCACATCAAAGGAACTAACTTACAATGAAAGTTTTGGTATCTCCTTGTGCATTTTTCATCATGTCTGGATCATCCCAAAAGGATGCAAGACACTAAATATATATTATTCACATCACACAATTATACACATCTTAACATGAATTGAATAAAATTTTGGCACCTATCACTACACTCTTATTTTATTATATAACACCAATATGAATCACCCTATAAATGTGTGGTACTCATGTAACCTTTATGGTATCCTTGTTCACTTTCGTAGAGTCAATGAAAATAGTATGATGCAATAAATCATTGTACATGACTTATAATATTTCATCTCATGCCAATAATCTATACCCATGAAACCCATGCTTAATTTTAGAACACATTTCTACATATTTCACATCAATCTAGTTCAACACATGACTTATTATTCACATACTAGATTTCTTATACTATGTGGCATGTTAGGTAGCATTCACTAGGTTTTCTCCATGTTAGGGATCATGTTATAATTTCAACACAAATTTAAATGTAACCATCACACCTGTAAGGAACCTAAACTATTACAATATTAGGAGATGAATCATTCTTTTAAGTATCTAATTTTTAATCATCTATTATAATTAATTCCTTGTCCATTTGTGTGTATATATACACACAAACACCCAAAAATGGTTAGATACATAAAGGAGACTCAAACATTGAGCATGTGAGTGTCCATTTACCTCATTCCTAATCAAACATGTCTAAACAATTATGAAAATTATTATGCCTTAATCATTTCATATCAAATGATCATGTCTAAACAATTATGAAAATTATTATGCCTTAATCATTTCATATCAAATGATCCCTTCCCATATTGAGTAATTAAGTTAGGAAATTTATCCTTATGTAATCATAGTAACTTATCTTCCTTGATTTCTCTAATGACACTTTCATATATAAAATTTAGTTAGGATGTTTATCCCTTTTTGATAATAAGGAATTTCATTCTTTGTCTTAGTGTGCATTTTACACATACGTACATTTACCTATTATTTATATCAAATAGAAATGGAACCATTATTCCAATTTCTCATGTTTTTTTAATTGCTTTTTACACCATTTGTTTTTTAACTTCCATTTTGATTTATATAATTATAAAACTATATTTGAATTCTCTTCCACATATAACCAAATAAAATTAATTTAAGTAGGTTTTCCACCAAGTCTGATCCTAGGCTTGGGATCACCATTTGTTTTACAAAAAGGTAATAATTTGGTTTTAAGTTGAGCCTACCAATATAATTCAAAGGTGTCTCAAGGTCAATTCAAAGTTATAGAATCCATGAAAATTTTGGTATTATTATTCAGTGGAAGTTAGAAACGTAAAGGATCACTAAGGAAACTTTAACCTTATTGTAACATTAAAACACATCTTTAGGTTAATATGCAAAAAACCTATACCTTTTCAGGTAACATGGTCAGGTAAAATGCTTAAAAAAACACAATACCTATGCATGAAGAAGAGACATGTCCTAAAAGACATTTTTAGTGATATTATAAAGGTATAAGTTGTTATTTATACCAAAATATTGTAAAAGGTATAAAAGATAACATGGATATTATAGAGATAAGTGTGATCTTAGTGAATATATATTGCAATTGATTTACATAAGGTGAAATAAAGATAAAGATATGTTTTAATATAGATAATAAATGTAAAAAGTAAAGATAATTTCATAATATAACATACGTTTCATACTTATATATATGAATAAAGAGATTTAGAGTAGCAAATATTTGTATATTATTTATTATTCATGTGAATGTGTGAATAATAATACACCTATTTCAAATTTTATTAAATCATATTTAAGGAAGGAATGAATCCCTAAATACTAATTTCTACACAATGTTAGCTCTAACTTGAGTTATCTTAAACCCATAAAAACATTTGTACCTAATAAATTATTTTATATAAACAATCTTTACAAAATATTATAAGAATATTCATAATTTAAATTAATAAAATCTTCATAATTTAAATTAATATATATTTCTTAAAGGGAAAGTAGCACATGAATTTTGGCTAAAAATGAAAAAAATTATAATGTCACATACTGTATAGGCATTCTTTGTGGAAGAAGCTAAAAATTTCTTAAAAGATTAGAATTTCCATGAAATTAGATAATTTTTTGGACCTAATAGTAAAAATGAAAACTTGTAATTCAATTTCATGTTAATTGATAAAGTAATAAAATTTTAGGGATATATTACATAATATATATTCCGAAGGCTAAAAACATGGTATTTATAGATAATTTAGTCATGTTTAAATTGTTTGTTTACAAATATGTAAGAATAAATAATATATCAAAAGTAAGAGTGTGTGTGTGTGTATGTGTGTGTATGTGTGTGTGTGTGTGGATCTCATTCCTATCAAAAAAGAAAATATCATTCATTAAGTGTAACAATATAATGTTTTTATGGAAAATAAAAATAAAAAATGATAAATGACATTGAATTCTCATTAAATACATAATGCATAGGAAATGAGGAAGGGTGTATACTACCATGACTAACGTGAATACAATAATATTAATCCATGGTACTTTATTTTAAGTATTAATAATATTCACAGTAAATGTGTAACATTTATCATATTATATCATTTCATTATATACATTTTAGAAATAAATAGTTTGAACTTATCATTTTGAGGATTAATAATTATTATAGAAAAGAATATCACAATTAATAAAGTTTAAATAGAAAGTGAAAATATAAAAGAAATTATTGTAAAATAAGTTAATAAATAAGTATATAAATTAAATAATTAATCATGATTAAAAAATCACAAAAAATAAAAAAATTAACAATTAATGTGTTCCCTTTATTTTGTTTGAGTCCTATTTATTTCAAATATTATTAGATATTTGAAAATCAATTTATTAATTTCATTCAATTTAAATTAGGATGTTTTGGAGATAGATATTCCCAAAATCCCTGATAAGTCCTGACATTTTTAAATGCACCATAATGGTGAATTCAATTATTTATTGAATACATGTTATTATTCATCATTTTCATGATTGAAACATTAAATTACACACTCATTATATTTCACGTTTATCTTCTTTTGTATTAACAACATTTGTATATCCCATAGTTAAAACTACAAATGGAACCCTTGGCTTTGGTTCACCCTTATTTAACTATTTTGTCATGGTATCTTTTTTTTTCTTACTTCCTTCACTTCTTAATCTTATTCTTATTCATTCAGTTATATAAATATTTATATAATTTCACTTTCCTCTTGGGGTTCAACCACTACTTGTACACTTTTTTTTCACCATTATTAGGATAATTTTAAATCTATAGCAAAATATTATGAAAATGTTCCTCAACATTTCTCTTCATGATCAATTCCATTTTCATCCTTAAATTATCAAATCCTTTACTCTAATTAAATGGAATTAAGTGTTTATTATTTTGATTCATTAACACTGCAAAATTTTAAAAAGTGTTCTATAATCCTTCATAAAATACTCCCATTCTTATAGAACATTAGGTATATTATATTATCAATATACCAATGATAATTTCCTAGATATGCTACCTTTTCATCCAATGGTCATAAAATCTACCTATTTCATGTAATTTACCTTTTCTTATCTTGAATATTTTAATTTTTTATGTGGCCACATCATGCACATTTTTACAATTTTCCACAATCTCACTTCTCTTTGCACAACTTACTATGCCAACTCACATTTTCCATAACATTATTCTTTCACACATACTTTGATGTATATCTTCTCATTTTCTATTTTTTTCAGAGTTTTGTATTTTTTTCTACTAAATAATTAGATTTTAATTTTTTATAACAAATATGTAGAGTCCTCTTGCACATTCTTCATGTTATTCATTTCTTCAAGTAATTTCTTAATTTTACTTTTCCATGAAGTAATAAATAACTTAGTTGATGTAATACAATACATATGATCATCCTTCCAAAATCTACTTTTACTTTTCCATGAAGTAATAAATAACTTAGTTGATGTAATAAAATTTATATGATCATCATTCCCAAATCTAATTAGATGTATGACATAATAATCTTGACATATCCTTAAAAAAAACTAAATTTATAATATAATCTACATTTATTTACATAAAATATACATGTTAACATAATACACCAATAGGCCTTATATATTCCATCTTTACATTGGAATTAAAAGTATAAATTGAGATTAATTTATGAAAGTATTGTTTGAATAGTTCACCATCCAACCTATGTAGTTTTTAAAAACTAATTTATATAATATGTTAAATCACATGTGGTCCCATGCATTGAATATAGAGGTTTATTTGGTGGATTTCAAATTTTGAGTCCTTAAATAGTACCATTTCATCCACATAAAATTCATTTAATGTACTCATCATACTCAAATATTGGTAGAACTTATTTATCTTTTAGATCTATTCTGGAAGTAACCTTTCTCATCTAACTTCATTAAATATACTCATACATCATTTAAAGATGTGGACTCTTTTAATCTGACTATATGCATAATACACAAAATCAATATCAAAAAATAAACTGTTAATACTAAATCTCTTCCATAAACCAAATGAAATAGAGTATATTTATTCAATAATTTAAATGTTATTCTATAACCCACAATGTAACTAAAAATAAAACATCTCAATTTTACACCCCCAAATCACATATATTTATGAGTGTTGTCCCCAAAATATATTTAAATTCCTCCACAAAACCATTTTAATATGCATGAAAAAGTTATGAATTGTCATTTTTGACCATAAAATCTTGTAATATAATGTGTGCCACCTCTTCAAGAAATTAATCCCTCTATCACATGTCAAAATTACAAGAAACACATTTATTGTTATAATATTTTCTTCTAATAATATATTTATAGTAGATATTGTGAAATACTTAATAAGTAAATATTTAACCAATATTTTTAAATAAATTATATTTATTATTAATTAATTTGAATCTTTGCATCACATGACAGGTTAATGGGACCCACAAAATTGACTACTCACTTACCAAATGGTTCATGTATGATAATAAATTTTAATAGAATGTTAATATGTATGTTTTATTTCCTTACCATATATAAAATATCATATTTACAAGTTTATAATTTTATGTCTTCATGAAATATTTTCCACAATTAACAATAAAAAAATATTTTATACAATTTATACTTTTTCATAATGTCCAAAAAAAATTCATGAAATTAATGCAATACTTATGCACATTCATGTTTTAAAACACATTTATTCATCATGAAATCTTCCCTTATTTTATACGATTATCCCTTAATAAATTAATATTTTGAATCCCTTCTTGTCAATTGTTTATTCTATTTTATTGCCTAGTAACTTGAGACCAATCATGTAGATGATGTTTTGGATATTCCCGCCATTTCTCTAGGCTCTCTTTGTACACAATATAAATTCTCATCTGACATGTCATCCTCACCTGGTTTCAAAATTCTCCTAGTTTTAAAGCACAACAAATTATCAAACCTCACATTCAAAATTTTAGATTATATTTCCACTTAAAATTAGAATTGTTAGAATAACATAATCTATTTAAAAATATGGTAATGTAAAACCAATTTTTTACCAAGTATTATAATTCCTAATGGTCTATAAATTATAAAATATTAATAAAATATATTTCTTAAAATATTACATCATGTAAAAAATTGTTAATACTTCCATCTTTATTTTTGTATAATTTATACTTACATTGGGCATATTCATATTCATGTTGTAGATTAGATAACCTATATTTCAATATAAGTTTAACATAATACTTTCTTCCACCACCATTATATATGTATCAACAAACAAATCAAACACAATTTATTAATTTTAAAAGTATAAAATTGGCACACTTTCCAAATTCCCTTTCAATACTTAAAACACCTATTACTAAATTTATATCCCCATGAATGTTCCACCTTATTCAATAAATATAGCCATATATTCCCACACATATTTTGTCAATGGTGTTTGGAAAAATTATCAATAACACAAATTATTTAACATGTGGTAAAAATTACATATTATAAATATCTCAACACTTATTATATTAATGATTATATGACTTACCCCATCAGTTTATTCCACTTGATATATGAGATTAAATTCATGCATTTTTTCAATTTGTACCTTCAAATTTTCTCAAAGTTTAGGGTTCATCTTATGTGATCTCTTATTAAAATAAAAATCACATTCATTCAAACTAGATGGCCATATTTCTAAATAATTCATGTACTCCTTTCATCTTGTTAGGAATCTCATTCAATCCTGATGGCCATATAATGTGAGAGAGTAGTTTGTGATAAAAATGTACATATATAGACTTAGTTGAGATATATTAGAGATATGTGAGATATTATAGAAGATGGGCCTATGAGAAAGTATTTATAGTTATTAGGATATGATAGATTTAAGTGATCTGGGTTTAAATTTAATTCTTTGTATTAAGGAGATCATCCTCCTATATATTATTAAAATAGGAGGATGGAACAAATGGATGCAATAGTACCTATAATGATCTTTTGTCAAGCTTTTAACAACAAGATAATTTAATAATTAGTAGAATGTATGTTTAAGTTTTTCCTTTTTAGTGTTTTCATGTTTTTGTTGTATGTTGAAGAAAACTCTATGAAAATAATTAGGAGAGATTAATATTATAAAGAATAAAAATATTCAAATGAATATGAATATTTAGATGTAAGATTGACATGGATGGTTTTTTAGAAATTTCCAAGCTCTAATAATTTGGAGGATTTAGAATTCAAGAACCCAGTGAATGGGAACAATCCCATAAGATTTATCTCTTAGCCACACCTTCATGAGGGTAAATAGATAACTTAGTGGATTTGTACCTATTTTAAGAAATTTATTTTGAAATAAACATCAATAGGATATGTTTCTATTCACCCTTGTTCTCACTAAAGGGGGAATGTTCTGAATATCAAAGTTTAGTGCTCACATTATATGGGTAGTTAATATATGTTTTAGTAAGAAAATATATTAAGATAATAAATAATAATTTAAAAGAGTGATTTTTGAGAAAAAATCACTTATTGTAGATAATATTCATGTATTATATATCACCTTAGTCTTGTACACTTGGAAAAGTTAGACCTTATTTATTCCTCTCAGTTCCGGACCTTTCATGCTTTTATAAGTCTCACATCTTCTCTATTTTTTACCTCTTGGCCTATCTCTTAGTCTAAAAAATCATATGTTGATTAATTAGGCCTTTTATCTCTCCCAAAATTATTAAAACCTAATTATATTACATCTCTACAAGTTATGATTTTTTACCTACTTTCCTTCTCCATGGACACTAACATTTGAGATAGAAACTTGTGTCGACACTAGTGTCCTACCCCCATGCAAGTGTCCAATCTCCTAAAAGTAATCTAATTTAAAAATTAAACATATCCTAATGGCTGGCCTAAGTGATTTAATTTAATTTATTACTCCAAAATTATTTATATAAATACAATATTAACTCTCATTCATTCACACCTAACATACACCTAGGAAACACCAAAAGATACCAAAGAAACTGATCAAAATCACTCTATCAAAAATTTAATTGAGAAAATATTCCATATTTTATCATATTTATATATTATTCATAGGTAAAAAATATTATAGGTCTAAATTATTGAAGGAGCAGCCCAATAACCCAATTTTCTAAGTTACAAGCTATGTCATTATTTAACTTACATTCCACATATCTCATGATTCACACACAAGCTAACATGTAGGGTGGAACTACATTAGTCTAAATCCCTCTTTAGAGTAGTGGATATGTATGAATTTTTCATTGACATATGTGTATTTAGGTTTAGCATGACACCATGTGCCCACTAATCCATTTTCCCCAAGGTCATCATGAAGATGAAAAACTAGGGTTTTATAAACTCATGAGGATCGACAATCCATGACCTAAATATAAATACACTAGAAGTAAGGTGAAGACAACCCACAATTATCTAGATGGTTTCATCCTTTTCCATAAAATTTTCCATAGAGGACACTTGTATTAAAACCCAGATAATAACATTGATGCAATTGTCCTAGACTGATGCAACTATCTATGGCTATAGAGGTAAAATTTCTAGAATCAGGTGATTTTTCCAAAATCATTTTATATCATAATTTCTACATGATATAGATCAAAAAATATGTTATAATCAAAACCAACTAAGTACATTACTTCTTTATCATTTCCATACATAGCTTAATTATATTTTATAAATTTAGCCTATTCGTAATTTAATAAATTCAACATATGTTATATCTAAGTCTAGTACCTAATTGGCTTGTTATAAATATCATTATCACCCTTATGTATTTGCATTTCTATATCCCATTTAAAATCTAGATAGACCCATGATCTAGATCAGTTTAGGGTTAAAAATTTGGTGAACCCAATATTTGAACATCTTTTTTGCATAAGCATACCCTATAAGATGCTTATTACCTACCTTGTCTTGATCTTTGTGTTATTCATCTCTCTTATCATGGATGATATTAATTGATTTGATGACTATGATTATTAAACTCTTTGAATTTATATATAATGAGTAAAAATTTATTACTCTTGTATTCTTTTAACTACTAAAAATTCTAATCTCAAAGCCTTGAATTGTGGTAGTTACCATCCCTCTAATCAGGTTTATGCCCCAACCATTTCAAAAGATGATTTGATCCATATTAAGCAATATAAAGAGCCTTTACATGTACTTTATACACCACCATCATATTATTTTGGTCTTATATATTATTAAAAATATAGATACAAAGGCTAAGGATTGGACAAACATGAGCAAGGCATAGCTTAGCCTATTGTTCTTCTGAATAATACATATCTAAAAGGCTTAGGATTTTCAAAAAATATGTGAGGCACACACAAGCAAGTCATATAATCATGCACTTCATGCACATTTTACCACACAAGTGGATACATATTACCAAGAGGTTCCTTCATTTGATAATCAAAAATTTAGACAAATACATAATGAAATTATGAATGATTTACTATAAGTAGAACATGTTTTTTATTAAATTGGTTCACACCCCTATAATTATTAAATTCACAAATAATATACCCCTTATCAAGGGTGATGGTCCCCTTATACCTTCATTATAAATAAAATCTATACCAAAAAAGGGACCTTTACCAAAAAAATTGTTCAAGCTCAATTTATTATACCAAAAGTATGAAAGTTTAATACCACTACTAAATTACCCTAAATTTAATGATCATGAAATTTCACTTGTTATATATGAGCTCAATGATACTCACATATATATATTCAAAAAAGGTGGTGGGTTGGAACCAATGATAACAGATATGACAAACACCACTATTCCCATGAAATATCATATGTCTATGATGACCACTATTGGGGATATTCAAAAAAAGGTTTTTAAAATTCAAATTATAAAGCCTTTACATAATAATAATGCACATGTAACCTCATTAAATAATCAACCTCTTGATAAATTTATACTTGAATATCCTTATCCACAAGGTTTTAACCTACGATATTGACCTCTTTTTGAAACACATAAAGATCCATTTGACCACATGATAAATTATGTATATTCTTTTGGTCAATGAACAAAAGATGACAAAATTCTACTAAAGGTTTTGCATATGATCATTTCAGATGAAGCTCATAATTGGTTCTATAGTTTACCAAAGGGTTCCTTAACCACTTTTTTAAATTTGGAAGATGTGTTCTTCATGGATTTAAATATCCACAAGGTGCCAAAACTTATATTAAAACATTTTCACAATTTCAAAACAATGTGATGATGAATCCTTTAAAGATTATATTATTTGAATCAAAAGTACATCATATGAGATAACATTTAGACCCTCATATTTAGCATTATAATTTATCTTTAGAAGTCTTCTTTCCCCATTAAAGGAAAGAGTATTGCATAAATACTATGAGTCATTTACCCATTTATATAATCATGTGTATAGATATTCTTCATTCATAATTACTCATTAAAATGAACTTAACTTATCTCCCTCCAAATTAAAAAAATATATCCCTCAAAAAAGGAGGGAGATAAATTACCTAAGGAGCATTATGAACAAAATTGTGGTATTTGTTATCTTTATATGACTATTTGTAAAATGTTACTTAATATGGGGCAATTCAAGGTCCATGTCTTATGTAAGAATCTCAAAGTGAATAACACAAAAACAATCCATGCCAAAAAGATTTATTTTTACCTTATACATTGGTGGTGCTTATTTTTTACATAACCATATTGATCCTACACAAGTAAAAACTACTTGTAATTTAAGATGCTTACAACAAATTTGATTTGATCTAAAAGACTTTAAAAATAAAGGAGGTTGGAAAGACTCTTTGGGAAACATAATAATACAAATTAATTATGGTCCTAAAGTAATTAAAACACATTTTTTGGTGATGCCTATAATGTCTCCATATGCATTTACACTAGTAATTCTTTGGCTATACCAAATGGCAGAAAAAATTGACTAAAATCGACAAGATATTTCTTTTTCTCATGAGGAAAATTAGTACATATTCTATATGATAGCATTACCTCTTTTAATACACATAAAAAATGTGAGTAACATTTTATATACCTTTTAAACTTATTTAATCATGATGCAAACAATGTAAAAGATCCAACTTAAAGTTATTAATAACTAAATAGGGAGATACCTATGACAATCCATTGGATGAGATCATAGATAAGTCTCTTCAAATATTCTAAAAATACAAAAAAAAATTCAAAAATCCAAAAATATTTTTGGCACATACATGATATATTGTATCCTTGGCATTTGTGTGTTATTTTTATGTTGGTGGAAGGTATATTCAGGTACTTCTACATACACGTGTCACACTTCTATTTGAGTGTGATACATGCATACACAGATATATGATATATTCATATTTCATATGTTGAGCCTTCCCTCTACTCATGTTTTTCTAACATTGGAGACATCCTCTTCTTTGATATTAATACTCACAATTTATATAGTTTGATGATCACATTTTATTATCATGTTTGAGCTTAAATATGCACTTACGCATGCCCTTATCTAGGATTACATCTTACACACGATACTTGATATCTTATAAAATTGAATTTTTTTCCTAACACATTTGATTCATCGGCTACTATGGCATGTTTATGTTAGTTTCTTCTAATTTCCTTTTTGCACTTACTTGAGTGTATTTCCTTGGTATTGTTTGCTTGTTCAAGTGTTTGAATATACTCCCTTACTTGAGTCCCCCATGCCTATGTGTTATTTCTTTGAAAATTGAATATGTCATTATTGATTTTAAAGACATTTGAATAAGTCATATCCCTTTGATTGTGTGCAATTTGAATACTCCCCTTGTTTGTGGTCTCTTGTACCTTTGCCTTTTGATTTGCTACTAAGTGTTATTGTGTGTGTGCTTCTTTTCTTGTTGATCTTGTATTATTACTATATACACATTTCCATGATATTTATCATGCATCTTAGGCCTTCATGTGATCACATTGGTTTTATGTGATTTAATTTTATATCTACCTAGACATGTTACATATATATATTACATGATTTAGTCATAGTTATATGGTTATATTATCCCTTTGAGGTGAGGTAACTACAAGTTGATATTATTTCCTCTCCTAATAGGGAGGGGGCATATAAGTGGCATCATGTCATAAAGGCATGTTATCCACACTTGGCATATTTTTTAGATTTAGTGGGGGCATGTTTTAAAAGCATGTTCTTCACACTTATTCAGTATTCAACATCTCCATATTATAGTGGGGGCATGTTTTAGAAACATGTTCTCCATATTGGCACTTATATAAGTTTTTAGATTTTCTCCACATTAGTACTTATTTCAATTTTTATATTTCTTCATATATAGTGGAGGCATGCTTTGGAAGCATGTTATCCACACTTACATAGTTTGTGAATTGTCCAAAACACATAATTATATGATTTAGATACATAGTTATGGAAAAATTATATACATTGGTACCATTTTTATACATAATTTTAGAATGAAACATATCTAAGGTGCATATGTTATGTAATTTGTGTCTAATATTGTAAAATCCAAATTAGTTTTAGATTCTAAACTCTTTTATGGACTGTTACCACATCACAAACTTTTATGTACTGATACCCCAGTCAAACTTTTATAGATTTTATTGAGCCAATATATTAAATTAGTTTGTTAAAATTTTGGTATGGTTGACATGATTAAATCACTTAATCTTTTTATGTTTTTGGGTTGGACTTGATTTTATCATCTAGCCTTACCTAGTTATAAGTATGATTGGGTTGCATGGTTGAGCTAATCTCAACTTCAAGGTGGAAACTCACCTTTTATCCAAGTTTGGGAGCATGTGCATTAAATATATATAAATATATCTCTCACTATCTCCTTGGATATATTCACTTTATAGATTTATCTATATTTGTCTTAATTTCAATTTTACATCATTATAATGATACATCATTTTCAAATCAACTTTCCAATAGGTAAGGTAGTTACATAAACACATAGGTGTATTCTTAAATATTTTTATTTCAATTTCAATCATTTCAAGTATTTTAAATTCTATATAATATGCAATGATTTTACACTATAACATGTTCTTGCTTGTAGGTCAGCCACTAGCAAAGCACATAATTTGGGCGCATACAAAGATAAAGTGTGTATACACACCTAGGTACACATTCCTTTACTTTAAACAAGAAATTTAATTATTATATAAAATGGGGGAGGAATATTGATGATATTTATGGATTATATAACACCTTAGTCTTATACACTTGGAAAATGCAAACATTGGTTGTTCCCCTTAGTTCTAGACCTTTCCCACTTCTACAATTCTCGCATCTACTCTATATTTTTCCCCTTAGCCTACCTATTAGTATAACTAATTATATTTTGATGACCTAGGCCTTATATCTTGCCTATAATTATTTAAAATCACTTATCTTATACATCTATAACTTTTGAGCTTATACCTACTTTCTTACTCCATGGACACTAGCATACAGGATAGACACCCACATCACCAGTAGTGTCCTACTGTGAATCAAGTGTCCAATGCCCTAAAAGTTATCCAATTGAAAATGAAACATATCCTAATTATCAACATAAATTATTTAATTTGATTTAATACTCTAAGGGAATTTATATATATATATATATATATATATATATATATATATATATATATAATATTAACCCTCATTTATTCACCACCTATTAAAGACCTAGAAACCAAAAGAGACCAAGGCAATTGCAATCACTTAAAAGTGGTTTTTGGATGCTAAAAGTGTCACTTGAGTTAACCTATTCCTAGTTTAGCCATAAATCTATCCTAGAGCATTTGACATACTTTTATAGTCATTGTACAAACCAAAAACACCTACAGTTAGCTCAAACATATTCCCAAGATAGCTTTCTTAGATCCCAACCCAACTTGCCCAATAGTCTACCAAGTGGACATTAGTGCCACAGTTGGGACACTATAGCCACATAGTACTAGTGTTACCAACTTATTATTATTGTCCTTAGCCTTAACTCTCCTAAAAAAATACTTTTTAAAATGTGTACCCCTCCTAATTTCACCCTAATCACATTTTCTTATCTACATAAACTATATATCTCTACAAATACAAGTCTATTTGACCTTTATTCACTAGATGGAAAATAGATGAAAAAAACCTATTCAAACAAAAGAAAAGTTGAGTAAAATTAATATATTTGTTCTTTATTCTACCATAATTATGCATACTACCATATATAGCATCCCTAAGCCCAATCTTCAAATATTCCAAAGCTCAAGCACATTCAAGGCATCCAAGTCCACTCACATTCTAGCATTCATTTGCACTTACATTAAGCACTTGGTAGGAGAACTACATCAAGATTGATACATCTTCATATTATTGGTATGTAAGAAAATATCTTCATAGTGGGGTGTTGAAGATGTCCATCGTATCCTACTAATTAACACAAAATTATTTATCATGCCATACTTACAATGAAAATTAGGGTTTGCACACTAAATCAAGTTTCCAGGCATAACATAGAGTTCTAAATTTTGTGCATGTAATAATAGGAACTAAAAACATAGGTTCAAGTGCTCCTAAAAAATAGGAACAATATTTTAAAGGGCACATTATCACCACTTTTAGGACACTATATTAACATGGCACTATTGTCCATATAGGGTGTTATTATTCAATGAGCAAACAGATTCTAGAATCATATTGATGACACTCAGAGCTATCCAAAACTCACTTTTTAGAACCTAGATTATTTGTGATAGTCACTTTCTAAATTATTATATATTTATGCCTATTTATTAATATTCTTATAAAATTAAATAATTTCAAAATATATAAAAAATTAGTAATTAATTATTGCATATTATTTAACTGATTTAGACATCTCAGCCCTTTAATCTAAACATAGGATTTGCATAGTTAAACCATAAAAGGTAAAATCATTTGGTGAGCCTAACTTACTTTGAACATTGCTTAAAACGTTAGTTTTTCCTAAGGTTTAAATTATTTGTTTGGACTTATTTTTATATGCCTATCTTTTATCCCTCAATCATAGTACACAGAATTACATTGTATCTCGATACCAAACAAGTAAAGCAAAGTGTTCACAAAATGCATCCTAAATTGGCTCTCCTTGTCAAGGATGAGATCCAATGGTTGTTATATTGATGGTTTCACTTGACCAATCACCCATCCCTAGTAGGTTTCCAATATTGTTCCTATTGTAAAACTTAATAGGAAAATTTGATGTTATTTTGACGCTAGAGACCTCAACAAAGCATGTATTAAAGATGATTTCCCTTTACCAAACATCGATATGATATTTAATTAAATATCCGACTATGAGATGCTCTCCTTTATGAATGGTTTTTTCAAGTATAATCAGATCAAGATCACTAAAGAAGATCAGGAAAATACTTCTTTCACCACACTATGGGGCACCTTTTTCTATATAGTCATGTCATTTAAATTAAAGAATATTGGTGCAACTTAACAACACATTATGATGCATATATTTCATGACCTCATTCATAAGACAGTTGAAGATTATGTTGATGATTTTTTGGTAAAGTCAAAAGAATGACAACATCATGTAATCAATTTATGATAAATTTTTTAAAGACTCAGAAAATAGAACATTTGACTCAACCCTAAGAAATGTGTCTTTGGAATTTCCTCATGGAATCTTTTGGGTTTCATTATATCTTAACACAGCATAAATTTTGACCCTAATAAGATCAAAATAATCATGGATGTTCCTCCTCCAACTAAGCTAAAACAACTTCGATCCCTTCAAAGGAAAATTTAATTAATTCATTGATTTGTGGAATAATTCACTGATAAAATCCAATAATTCACTAGACTACTTAAAAAAGATGTGAAATTTGAGTGGGATATCACATGTCAAAATAAATTTGATACACTTAAATAATACTTACTCAACCCTCCTATCTTGGTTCCACCTATAACTAGTAAACCACTCCTACTTTACCTTTCTATGATAGATCATGTACTTGGAGCACTCTTAGCACAACACAACAACCAACATAAAGAAAGAGAAATTTTTTACATCAGTCACACACTAGTTGATTATGAGCAAAATTATACTATAATTGAAAATTTTTGCTTAGCACTGGTATTCGGTACTCATAAACTTCACCACAACATGATTACAAATGAAACATAAATAATTACCAAGGTCGATCCCTTAAAATTCCTCATGTCAAAACCACATCTTTAAGGTCATATTGCCAAGTGGGTTATGTTACTTATAAAATTTGACCTCAAAATCATATTACAAAAATCAATAAAAGGATGAATAAACATAGACTAATTGGTAATAGCTTAATTATTGGATACCAATCCTATTAATGATGACTTCATAGATGACTTCATAATATATAATATTACTATAGATACATGGATAGTTTTATTTGATAGTTCTAAATTTGCATCCAGTGTTGGCACTGGAATTATTTTCATTGATATTCTAGGACACATGGTACCTCTTGCATATTGACTTGGTTTTTCATGTACCAACAATGTTGCATAATATGAATCTCATTTTAGGCCTTCAAGTAGCTTAGGATCTCAGTATAAAATTAATAAAATTTTATGGGGATTCTCAATTAATTTGTAATCAAGTAACATATGTTTACCAAACAAAAGAAGAACACTTTATTCCTTATAAGGACATGATTCAGAGTCTATGCACTCAATTTGATTATTTATCCATTGAGAACATTCCACGCAAATACAACCATCATATCAATGCCATGGCAAGTTTCACATCATTTATCCCCATAGAGATGGATGTATAACAATCTCTACTCATAATTAAATGATTACAATCTCCATCAGTATCTCATGTAGACCTTGTCACTCTAATCATCCTAGTTACCACAAGCAGCTCAACACCATCTGAATGGTTCTCCAATATATATAACTTTTTGAATAAATCTATCACACTAGATACTTTTATAAAGAAATAAAAGTGAAAATTGTAGTGAAACTCTCTTTAGTATGTCATCATCAATGGTGATTTATTGAAAATATCTTTCAATGGACACTTACTCTGATGTTTACCAGCCAAATAAGGTAAATTGCTTATTTCACAAATACACGATAATGAATGTGGTGGTCATTTCAGTGGTAAGGCAATGTCACACAAGTTACTCAAACAAGGTTACTATTGTCCAACCATGAAACAAGAATGTCAAGAGTATGCAAAATTATGCAACAAATGTCAATGCCATGGAAACTTACACCATGTAAATTTGTATCAATTTCAATCTATCATATCACTATGGCCATTCATGTTATGGTCCTTTAATATAATTGGTAAGATAAACCTAGAATTTGAAAGAGGCTACAAATTCATTATCATAGCCATAGAATATTTTACAAAGTGGGTATAAGCAATCCCATTACAATCAATAAAAGGGAAGGATAATTTTTGATTTCTCATGACCAATATTATTTCTTGATTTAGTCTCCCAATATCCATAATTAAAAATAATGGAACATCTTTCAAGAACAAAACAGTCAAAAAAAATTACACTAAATAAAAAATTTGATATACATTCTCTACACCATACTACCCATCGGGTAATGGTCAAACATAAGCAATGAATAAGATGATCAACAATATTCTAAATAAAATAGTTACTAAATTTGGTGATGAATAGCACAATAAACTCATCTATGCACTTTGAGATTACCCAACCAATATACATACACCAATAGGAGCTACTCCTTATTCACTCGTATATGGCACAAAATCTATTATTCTATTGGAATTATAAATCCCATCTTTACAACTATCTTTAAAAAGACTCATCATATATGACTAGTATAGAGAGTGATATCTCCATGAACTATAATAGTTGGATCAAACACATATCCAATCCATAGAACATCTTAGAGCTTATCCGAAGCAAATCTAGAGAACCTAAAATAATAGAGTCCACAACAAGGAATTCAAAATCAATGATTTGGTATTGAAAGAAAATCTTAGAAATGTCAATTCCAAGGAAGAAAACAAATGAAAGTTTAAACTAAATTAGCCTGAACCATACATTATCACAAAAAGGATTAGTCTAAAATTATATCATCTAGCTTCACTCGATGGAAAGGCAGTCAAAATTCCACTAAACATAATGCATCTAAGAGTATTATACATATAAAAAAATGAAATGAAATCCTCATTTTCATTTTAATTATACACACTTCCTTTTCTCTCTTGTTCCTTATACATAGTTTATTTTCATTTGTTTATATATAGCTTATACTCAAAAACACAAAAACAATATAACATGTTAAAATACAAAACATTCAAATATTTCAAAATCATAAAATTTATAGATTGTATGCATTGTTATGTTTACATTTATACTATTTTCCAGATATTGCATATTGCTAGCTATCTTAATATAATCATTTTTATCATACACATATGCTTCACTTGTTCTTATCGAGTGATTGCAGATTACATACATGACTCTAGTCCACTACACTAACTAGATTAACTATCATCTACCCATTGGGGGCATTTACACTGATCTAGGTTTATACATTTGATACATCTACCCACTTGAGGGCATCTCATACACAATTTTTACTACCAAGTTCTATCTTTACATATTATACATTCTATTTTATGCATTGATTTATCTTTATATTGATCATTGCTTAGATTTTTTATTAGCTATCACTAATTAGACTCAGTATATATTCATCCTATCATCTACATAGATTTATACTACACATTTATACATACTTTCATTTTAGTTTTTCCTATACTATACTTGATTGTATTTTCTATGCTTCTTCCATATTTGAGGGCATTTAAATATGCCATTGTTCTTTATCTCTATCCCACTTCTCTAATTATATGTCTTGGAGATGTCCTCATGTCCCTTGTGTGTGCTTTATTACTTTTATATGTAGTCTTTTAAACATGTCCTTCTACATGGCTCTGAGCCAAATTGATTGTTGCTTACATATGTGGGCATTTGAACATGTCCTTATTTGTCTTTCATTCTCAAATTTAGTCACATGTGCCCATGTCCCTTGTATTATAGCCCCTTAGCCAAGTTTTTCATGCCTCATGTGCTTGTATGTATGCTTCATTTAATTCTTCTACACCATGACACTTATATTTTCTTATTGCACACACACCATTTTTCAATGCCATGGGGGGCCTCATGCATCTACCCTTCTTGCTTGGGCGTCGTGATGGACATAATGCCCCATCCCCCTAGGTAGTTACTCATATTCACTACTATATAGATTAATTAAATATGTATTGATACCCTTGTATAATTCTAGATTATAACATACATCTTACATTATTTACTCACACTCAAATAATTTTACATTCCAATGTTATGTTTGTACATTGTATTGAAATATCATGCACATGCTTCAGCTAACATGTTTTTCAAAGCTACTTCTTTTGAGGATAGTTCTTACACATATTTTATAAATAACAACAAAATAGGGGGAATTCATAGGGGTTTTTCATAGATATTAGGCTCCTACTTTGTTAATCATAGATAAAATTTAGCACATGATCTAAGTTCCAAAAATCAAACACAAAAAAAATAAAGACTCAGACAATAGTTCAAATCACCTAGATTTTAGTCTAGGCAGACATTAGCACCCATATTGGGAAACTAGTGTCATAGGGTGGTACTGTCAACTACACGGTGCTACTATCTAATATCCCTAGCTTCATGATAGTATAAATTATTTAGACTAGTACACTAGGTATAGTACATAGTTACATAGATATAGTCATAGGTATGATAGTTATGTTCAAATTTTACTTAGATAAATTCATTATAGTGTACATTCATACTAGTTACTCATATTTTATGGAATCATGTATGACATTATCACCCCCGCATTAAATTTAGTTACATAGATTTAGTTATTACATATTTAGTTCAAATTTAGTATAATTAGATACTAGATTGGTGGCATGTGTTTGGAACATAGTTTTCATATACTCAGCTACACATAGGTTGATCAAATGGAATGGAAAACTCCATGTCATTATCTATATTTTACACACTTTCTATCACATTCCAAGTTGTCACCAAATTTATGCCTTACTATATCTATAGTGGTTGGTATTCCTAAGTGGCCCAGAGCTGCCTAATGTACCTGAGTGGTTGTAGAGATAACATACATAGTTAGATTTACTTATTTAGATACTTTCAACACTTTATGAAATTTATTTACAAATGCATCTACTTCATAGGGGTGGGAAATGATGGAGTCATGGACTAATTGAATTCTTGAGCCACCCACATGAGAGGGTTAGACACACACTATTATCCAATCTATTCACAAATTAGGATCCACCAAGCAAGGGTGGGTAATGATGGAATCAAAATTAGATTGAGTTATTGAGCCACCCATATGAGGATTGGGCAAGCCATCATCTCAATCTAATATATTTAATGATATGATCACTGTGTACACTCACACACATAGGTTATTACTAGAATCATGTATTAGTTTACATACCTAAGAGGTTTATTTATTCCTTTCATCTCTCTTTACTCAACTTTTACACAATTACTTTATTTCAGCATATTCTTTTTACTTTTAATCATCTCTTAAGTAAATATTTATTTTTGCATGTTTCATTGCAAGACATTTCTTTGAATCATATTTCACATATGCATACCCAAATTCACATTCTTGAACTTAGCTACACAAGATTCACTTCCAAAGTAAGTCTAGTTACTCTTCTTTTTCCTTTATACTAGTCATTTTGCTTTGCTGCATTTCTAGCATAAAGGAGGGTAAATATAATCACCTAAAAGTGGTATTTGGATGTTAAGAGTGTCACTTGAGTTATCATATTCTTATCTTTGACCTAGACCTATCCTAGATTCTTTGACACACTTTTCCATTCATTGTACAAACCACAAACATCTATAATCAGCTCAAACATAGTCCCAAGATAGCTTTCTCAGATCCCAACCCAACGTATCCCTAAATTTTTTGAATGAATAAGGATTTTAGAGTGGTAGAAGCAATTCCATGACACTTTAAACATGTGTATCTCACTTGGGTAGAAATGCATGTATTTAAAGGCATTTTAATGAAATGTTTTGGGATTATGAAGCCATGAAGTAGTAGAAAGTAAGGACAATCAAGGAAACATACTCATCTCATAATCAATCAAGTACAAATTATAATATTTACATCCATTAAATTGATCACAAGTCCACTTACATCACAATTGCAAATGAATATATAATTAAATGTAAATGAAATAAGTAAATATTAAATTTATCCTACATCATTAGACCTCCTAAAAACTATGATCAAGTACAAATTATAATATTTACATCCCTAAAATTGATCACATGTCCACTTACATCATAATTTCAAATTGATATGTTATTAAATGTAAATGAAACAAGTAAATAGTAAATTTATTTTACATCACTCGACCTCATAACAACTATGATCAAGTACAACTTATAATATTTCCCTAACTCTCTCAAATGGATACTTTTTCAAATGTGTTCCCCTCCTAAAGTTGGACTAAGCACATTTTTTATCTGCACAAGCTACAAATCTCTATAAATACAAGTTTATTTGACCCTTATTCACTAGATATAAAATAGATACAAAAAGCCTATTCAAACAAAAGATAATTTCAGCAAAATTAAAGTAGTTAATCCCTATTCTACCCTAATTTTGTATACTACCATCTATAGCATCACTAAGCCCAGTTTTCAAATATTTCAAATCTAAAGAACATTCAAGGCATCCAATTCCACTCTCATTTTATCATTCACTTGCACTTGTATCAAGCACTAGGTTGGAAAACTACATCAGGTTTGATCCCTCTTTGAAGTATTGGTATTTAGGCAACTCTCTTCACAATGGGGTGGAGGATGTCTAGTGTTTCTTACTAATGAACACATAATTATTTATCATGCCATATTTACAATGAAGACTAGGGTTTTCACACTAAATTAGGTTTTTTAGGCACAACACAAAGTTCCAAATTTCATGTGTGTAAGAATAGGACCTAAAAACATAGGCATAGGTACTCCTAAAAAATAGGAATAGTCCCACAAAGGGGACACTAGTGCCACTTTGAGGACACTACCACAACATGGAGCTAATTCCCATATGGGGTGTTATTGTCCAATGAGCAAATAGATTCTAGAATCTTGTTGACAACACTTAGAGATATCATAACTCAATTTTTAGAACCTAGATCATCTACAATAGTCACTTTCCAGATAAGTCTATATTTATGCCTATTTATTACTATTTTTATAAAGTCAAAGAAGGTCAAAATATATAATAAATTAGTACTTAATTATTTCATATTATTTAACTAATTTAGACATCTCATCCCTTTAATCTAAACATAGGATTTACATATTTAAACCCTAAAAGGTTAAATCAACATCTTATCAAAAGCACTCTATCAATAATGTAATTGAGGAAAGCTTACTTATTTTATCTAACTTCTATATAATTCATAGGGACAATGCACCTAAAGGTCTGAAGTACTAAATAATCAACCCAAGAGCCTAATTTGTCTAATTACAAGTTAGGTCATTATTGTACTTGCTTTACATATATTACATGATTCATACACAAGCTACGATGTAGGGAAGAACTACATTATTCTAAGGTCCTCTTTGAATTAGTGTATATTTAGTAAGTTTTCATTGATAGATGGGTATTTGGGGTCAAATCGACATTGTGTTTCCACAAACCCATTTTTCCCCAAGGTCACCATGAAGATGAAGAACTAGGATTTTACAATTTCATGAAGAGTGATAGTCTATGACCCAGATCTGAATGCACCAAAGTGAAATTACTAAAAACCCATTAACATCTAGGTGGTCACATCCTTTTTTAGTAAGTATTTCATACATGACACTTACATCAAACTAAGATAGTAGTGTTGATGCAACCATCCTAGGATGATGCAACTATCTGAATCAATAGGGGTCAAATTTATAGAATCATGAGATTGTTATAGTATTCTATCTTTATTTCTTCCTATTCCAAATCCATAACTATGTTAGCATCAGAACTAGCTAAGTACATTACTTCTTTGTCATTTCTATAAATATCTTACTTGTACTTTATATAATTAGCCTATTTTTAGTTTAATAAATGCAACATATGGTATATCTATGTTTAGCCCCTAATTGTCCTGATGTAGATATTATTATCACCCTTGTGCATTATCATTTTTTATATCCCAATTAACATATAGATAACCCCACAATCTAGATAATTTTAGGGTTAAACACATAGATAGACTCAGTTGAGATATGTGAGAAATCATAGAAGATAGGCTTGTGGGAGAGTATTTATTATTTGTTAGGATATGATATATTTAAGTGATTTGGGATTAAATTTGACTTCTTGTATTAATGAGATCTTCCTTCTATATATTATAGTCTAGCATAGTGAATAATATAAAAGAATGTATTATTATTAAATCTACCAAATAAGTATAATATGTACCATTTTTTTACTAAATCCTATCACATCTCATACTATTTATTTGGGGACATAGATATTAAAATTCAATTAAATTTAATGATGATCATAAAATCCACATCCACCCAAAAATACCAAACTATGTCCATTTTTGTTCTCACATTTACATACTTTGTATACAAATGTTTATTTTAATACTTTTATTCCTTTTTATACAATAATTTCAATAAAAAAAATTACATAATAGTAGTTTCCTATGTTAGGTTTTGTAATTCATCTTCAAAAAAAATCTCTTCATTAACCTTACAAAATTATTTTACTAGACTTATATTTGTATGGCATTTGACTTCCACTTCTTGCACATAACATTGTTTTTTCATTGTTGGATGTTGAAGAGCAGTAGTTGGAAAAGAGTGGGGACTTTTTTGACTTGGAGCAGATTAAGGGAATCTAGAGAGATGTCTTATGTTGTATCCATGAGTATTTCATACTTGATGGAAGAAGCAAAAGAGTCCACAAATTTCACTTTGTATTTCTTAATCACTTCATACACAAAGTAAGAATATCCTTTCCTTTCTATTTGCATTTCTCTTTGCTCCAAAGTCTGTTCGCTCATAGGAAAAAGGAGTCCCATCCTATATTGCATGAGGGATTAATTCTAATAATTAAAGGTCACTACAAAAACAAGGCCATTGTACTGAATCCTTATTCAGATAAAAATAAGGACTTATAGAGTAACAAGAACAAAATAGCAAAAGGGAAAGAAAAAGCTAAATCCAAATCCCCTAGCTCTAAAATCTAGACTGCAGATGAGGAAACAGAGTGGGAAAGCACTGAAAGTTCTGAGGAGGAGAGCATGGAGGAAGAGGGAGGAGCAGAAAGTAGGCAATCAAACTCCAGTGAGGAAGATGAAGTTCAAGACAAGAATGAGAAAGGAGTCACTATAGAGTAAAAAAATGAAAACAACAACCATGATCCTGAGGCAAACCAGCAAGTGTTTGGGGAAACTGATAAAGATTTGGATGATCCTTTTGAGGACCATGCTTTGAAAAATGAGAAGGAAAATCTAGTTCCAGTTGTCAACCAAGTAATGGAAATGGGAGCTCAAGTTAAGGATGATTGTAATCAAAATGAAAGCCATGTTGAAACTAAGGAACAAAAACAAATGGAAAGGGAGGATCATATGGAAGAAGTTGAAAATAGTCTAAAAAAGAACACAAAATATTGGAGTGATATAAGTTAGAATGATGGGAGGCACCCCCTATGATCTTGGCCAAGTACAAAGTAGATGCTATCCTTCAATTCGACTCATGGATGTATAAGGAGTTAATGGTACTCAAGAAGAAAATGGAAATAATGGAACGTAACCAGGAAGCAGTTTGGAATAAAATCAATAACATGGAAAATTAGATGAGGGATATTCCTATCAAACTCAAAGACTATGAGAACAACCTAAGGGAACTCATTAAGGAAAGCAGAATGAAGATGGAGGAGGTTACCTCTAGCATATGTGCAGCTGCTGTAAACATTGGAAAATGAGCAAATGAGGAAATCAAATCCTTGGAGGGGCCAAGAAAGAGAACAAGACAGAGCTCAAGAAAGAAACAAATGCAAGAGGGAGCCATGTCAGTAGCTACAACCATTTAGGACATTGCTGTGAAAGGTAAGGAAGTAGTGAAGATGATTTTGGAACTAGAAGAATAGGTCCTGGTTCTTCTAGTTAGATGTAATATCTGGTTCCATTTCTTGGTTTTTTGTTTCCTTATCACTATGGAGTTTCCAGGTCTTTGAAAAACTTGGGGTTAGTCTTTTGATTATCTCTAATGGTGGTTTCAGGTCCATGTAAAACCTGATTTTGATACTTCTTTGAAGTAGGTTTTAGGTTTCGCCTGTGGACATTTTTGTTTTATCCTTCTCCCTTTGTTTCAAGGTTTTGGGGTCCCTTCAAAACCTATTTTTACCTTAATCTAAAACATTGTTTTTTCATTACTACTTGAACCTTCACCTTATTTAAAAGTATGAGCACTTCCATAATATTCTTCATGATTCATGTCCTTGAACTATCCTCCATATATCATTGATAAAAATTTATATATTCATCACTTTCAAATATACATTCATATTACCCTACTTGATTGGAATCAGAATGTAATCTTGAAATATTCCTTTACTTTTTCCTAGTCCATATTTTATATTTTCATTTCACTTAGCTTAAACCATTCATATGCCCATGTATTTAGAGTGGAAAAAAATGCACGAACCCATTAAAAATAGGAATCAAAAACTCACGTGAGGTCCATGCCTCCTCACATTATACCATGTGTTCTTTAAGATATGTATTAAATTAATATAATTTTAAAATTTTATCTTCATTATTATTAAAAATTTCATATTAAAACTATGTAAACTAAATAACTATGTAGTTATGATCTATTCATTTTAAACCACCATGCAATGAAACTATGTAATGTTTAGACAAGCACATATTCAATTTTTCTTTTGTATGGTAAAATTTATTTTAAAATTACACATAAGTATTTATCATATTGAGTATGTTTTCTATATTGACATTTATTAGTCTATATACCCTCCTTTTTACTTGTGTGGCATTTGTTACCCATTTAATGTTCATTTTTATGACCTTCCTAGATCTTACATTCCTTACTTTGTATATGAACATACCACTTATAAAATATTTATTATAAATTATCTTTACATGTTCATTCCCTCCCAATCAATTCATTCTCCTCCAATACTAATGGCATCTAATAAAAATTCATCACTCTTCCAGGTTAACACCCCATCATCCTTTTAAGTATATGTAGTCTTTTACCTACATTTTTATAAGATTACATGATTTATTTCTCCATCTACATCCATTATATATATATATAATCTCTATCATTCTCAAAAATCGTTTAGAGTTGATTGATGCACATAATTTATTTATTCTCATAACATCAAGGACTTCTTAGTAAATTTGGATAATGATATTATTATATCAACTCAATCACTTGAACTTTGACCTTAAAAGATGCTCCCAAAATCACATTTTATATTTAATTTAATACTCCCAATGGTCATAAACACTATTTTTTCACCATTAACAATAAATTAGTTGAAGAATGGAGCCTAGTATTTCCAATATAATACTAAGCATCCTCTATTAAGATTCTCACATTTTGTCCCCATATGAATCTCAATGTTTACTAGATTCAAATTATTGATTAAAGTTTAATTTTTAAACTATTGATCATATTTATCATTCCTCATTGAATAAACCTCATTCATATTACCTTAGACTCATTAGTGCCTATCCCCCATACTATTTGTTACCTAGGTCCTCAACAATGGTATCATACCATAAGTATTCAAAAAATAACATGTTTATATTAATTTATATATATCCTTTTAGTTGGGACCCTTATTTTCAATCTCCCTTATCTTTGCTTTTTTTTTTTTCAACTTTTGTTAGAGATTTTAAACTATATATTTTATGTCTATTGGCAACTTGATGTCAACACATGCATGTAATTTTTCCATCAGCCCTGCTTCTTTTTAACAAATTTATGATCTTATTTCCATTTTTGTCCACTCCGCCCTTTCGGTACATGTTTAATTATATTCTTACACTTTCTTACTATTTATTCTAATTCACCACCAAATTTTATTTATTTTCATAACTCGTATCTTTCCTACACCTTTTTATTAGATATCTTTATGAAATATATTATAATAAATATCATGACACTCTTTAAAGATGTTCTTATGAAAAATGAGTGTATATTGGGAATTTTAGAAATTTTCACTAATACTGAAGAATACATCCAAAATTAAAACATGAACCTTAATCTATATTCACACTTATTTCATCTATAAGACATTATACCATAGCTAATACCTCATTGAGGTTTTTGAGGTACATGAAATCACTATTTTTGTTTTAATTGAATCCTCTTACATTAAAAATTAACATTTAATCATTGAAATATACATTTATAATATCTTTTACGTACATTTCATAAGTATTTCTCCATATTTCCTTCACTTTCCTAACCTTTTGGACTAGTGTGTAAATTCTTGTTTCATGATACTCTTAATAAAATTCACAAAAATAAGTAACAAAACATGTCAATTTTTTCATGTAGTTACTCTTATTTTTTCCTCATACTCATAATATATGGACTATAATCCTCTTTTAAACTCTTGCACATTATTTACTAATATATTCTTCAACTAAAATTCTATATTTAAAATACATTTCTCTAGGAAAAGGATCAATTCCTTAACAATGTGCATAATAATTTCCATTATAAGCACATCACCCAACACTTATTACACTTCAAAAAAAAATATAGTGAATCATCTCATTTAATGTGGAAAATCTCCTCAATAAACCATTTAATATGTTATATTTGATGTAATAAATAATTTAAAAAATCAAAAAATGGCCTTAAATAGTACATCATAAGTGTGTACACTCTCTAAAGCATCCAAATTTATTTATTAAGTGTATGAATGTTCTACTACTTAAACAAAAGTAAACAAAATTTTATCAAAAATGTAGTTTTAAGATGGTTAAAGTATAGCATAGTTTGATTAAAATAAAACTTATTGTTCCATGTATGTGCATGATCTTAAAATGTCATGGAAAATTGGTAAAAATTATTCTTCAGATATGTCCCTCCCTTAGCTCACAAGGATATCTCACATTTGTGCATGTGATCAATTACATCCTCACTGCTAATATAATAATATAGCTTCATTGACATATCTTAAATTATGTTTGGTTCATATATAATTTGAAGTTGCTATGAACCAATTTTAGAAGTTATTCTTCCAACTCCACTAAAAAAAAATTATAAATGTTTCCTTATGAAAAAATGGTTAAATTAACCATTGGGATATTCTATCCTACCAATATATTTTTCATTATATCATCTCATATGTGTATACTCATACTTAGAACTTATAAATTATCTTATTCAAAACACTAAAAAAATTTCTCAATGTATGGAGGCTCTCTTTTCATTACATATCCCATTTCAAAACAATTCAAAATTTTCACCACAATTTACATCATGTATTCTCCTTTTGAGTTATTTCATTATTTAGATAAACTAGGCATGTACCTTATATATTATTAATGGTCATTATAATTATATAAATTAATTTTATCTCCCTCACATGTGGGGTACATAATTTATGAAATTTTCTCATTCTCCATAGATTCTTTGATTTTCCCTTCACTTATGCCAAACTAATCTTTTTTCCAACTCACCAATGACTTTTTTTTAACAAAATCATTTAGATCACCTTTTATAGTGTTTGAAATTAAATTTTTATACCAATGATAATATGTTACATACACTCTGATAATCTCCACACTCATTAAGAATATTGTCTTGATAACAAAATCAAAATGTTGTTCTATTTAATCTACATTTTCCATTATTTTGCATAAATAAGACTATACATAATATATAATAATATGCATTGAGATGATATATTTCTAAATTCAAATGATTAATAATTCACCTTATAAATATTAATAAAATAATAAAATCCTCACTATGATAATAAGACATAAATATAAACAAGCCTATAAAAACGTTGTCTACACCTTATATTAAACTATTTCTATTATTAAATTCAATTAATCAACACTCAATACTTATATATTAAACATAATTTAAATTAACAAAATAAAAAATTACTATGATATTTTCATTAGTATCAAAAAATAATCCTTTAATTTACAATATTTTTTTTCATTATATAATTATAATAACAACATATACAAAAACATCAAAAGGATCAACATGATTTCTAAACCCTAATATTTCTCTCCAAATTTTATTACATTTTCTTTGTCCTAATTTTGTGTGTTCAAATAATAGTTTTATGAATGTATTTATAGGTATATATAAACCCTCACCTTATGGAATTATAATTAAATTATCACCACCTATTACATGTTTTCCAAATAGAAATCCATCTCTCCTTCCTCATTCAACATATTACCTTGATTCATACATATTTTTTGAGCAACTTTAATTGATCCCTTGCAATTCACACTTACCATATCTTTATTCTTGACATATATGGTATTATTCCTTATTTAGTAGTTAACATTCTTCCTTCCACTCTGTTTTTTCTCATGTTGATAATTATCATTGTGAGCAAATTTTTTGCAATAAGACTTCCTACACATTACTATTTGAGTATATTGTTCACACTTTTATAATACTATGCATCATTCCACATCTCATTAATGGATGATCATATTTTATCATTTTTTAAAATTTAACATTATGAAAATAATCTGGAGATATCCCTTACATAATGTTATGATAATATCCTAAAAACCCATGAATCTCCTCACCTCAATAACATTTTTGTATGTGGGTCACTTCACCCTATCACAAATATTTGAGGGATAAAATATTATTATCTCACTCAAGATTGTGAACCCAAGATATTCAACATTTTTTAAGAAATAATGCATATTTTCCTAGGTTTATAACCATAGTTTGATATTATATATACTATATAATATGGTGAAAGTGATGATCCTTATGGTGTCATGGAAGTGCACATATGACAAAATAAATATTATCAAATAGAGATGCAATTTTTTTAAACATACAATGAAATTTAAGTAATATATATAATAACCATTACACATTTAAATGTAATAATAAATTAGTATAACATTTAGACACCTAAAATTAGTCATAATTGGCTTTCAATCGAACTTTAGACTGATTCTTACTAACCATTACAAATTAAGCCTAAGAATCATTGAACATCCTAAATTTATTTGTGCATCATTCATCAATTCTCAAAATCATGTTGAGACATCCCTAATTGGGGTATTCTATCATATACAACAATAACATCTCATAGATTCATCCATAATCACCTTGCAACATCACAAATATCAATTTGGCCTATGGACCTATTAAGTGGGGCACTTGGACACTTAATCAAATCTTAAAATAGCTAAAATACTAATCAAAATCAATTAACAACATAAATAAGATTAAAAGCCTAGTTGAATTATTCATTTGAAATTAATGAATCTCTAAAAAAGGAAATTCAAAAATTCAAAATATCCTAACCTTTCATCATTACCTTTATGATTTTTCAAGATCTTTAAAAATATCCTAAAATATCTAATTTGAGTGTCATACCTAGTAATATCAAATCATAATGACATGACAACTATTAACTCAATGGGAGTTAGTTTTTAACTCACCTAGGGTTAGTTTGAACCCATTTTAAGCCTAAACTCATTCCTGACTCACCTTGGGTGAGAGTTAATTCCTAAGGGTATAAATACAAGGCCATACCCCTTCATTTATAAGATTGGATATTGTAGAGTTATTATGCAAGATTTGTTCCATGATACTCATACAAGTAGTGTTACCATGCCCAAATCTTAAGCCAAGCAACATAAAATCCAAGGTGCCAAGGAGAGAAAGAGCCAAACAACCTCCTTTAATGAAGACTTATTGATGCACAAGTTGAGCAATCCATTCAACAAGCTATTTAGATATCCCAAGGAAGGTTAAAGAGCTATTTATTTTATGTTTTTATTATGCTTTCATTTAGTTTCATTACCTAATCTCTCCCTAGTGTCTAGGCCAGAGGTGTTAGGATCTTAATGTGTATATTTCATTTATTTTATGAGATTAATAAAAGACTAACTTCCCCTCTATTAAAAATTCCTTGTTCACATATTGGCATGCTCGATGGGACTTATACTCCATGAAGTTGATCCTAAGGTCTTTTAAATGACTTTTCTAATGATTTTCATGTACAAATTTAAGCTTGATGATCAAAATAATTGAAAATTAAAGGCTAAAGGACATTTTTTGGAAGTCACAAAGTTGTTATGTGTAGTCATGGTTGTTCTCTCTAAAATCAAAATATTGTGCAATATCGCTACTCATACATTCAAAGTTTTATCTTATTTGTTATGGTTTTATGCCTCACTATCAAGGTTTATGCTAATTATTTGTGTTAACTTGTAATATCACAACTCTCATAGTAGTGATATTTCCTTTATTTCATTGATTTTGTCATTAGAGTATTGATATTGAATTTAATGCTCTATTTTCATGTAAGTTGTAGTATTGTGCTAACAGTCATAGTTTTGTAGAGAGAGTTGTGGTATTGCTTTGTATTTATATAGTTTTACACTATGTGTAAAAAACTAGAAACTCGAGAGTAATATTTGGTAGGTCATTTTTTCATTCATGATGTGCTTCTAAGCACACGACTCTCTAACATGTTTTGTAGGACCCAAATGTCAAAAAGAAACATTTAAAACACTTATAATCACATTTAAAATTAGTATTTCAATAGTATTTTTATTTAAATCATTTTAATTTTGTTTAAAGCTATCAACAAAAAATGCCAAGGGGCCCAAACTTCACAACACATTTATTTTTGGTGCAATAAAATGAACTTTCACATTTAGTTACATCTCCCAAGAGTTGTTTATTTTATGCTCTCTCCCATCCCCTTTAGGGAACTCAGACAACCAAAAATGCTCATTATTTTCCTTTATTACTTTGGTCTAAAAGCATTAAAATAAAATTGCTAAGGCCCTCCCCAAATCTGTATGGTTTGGCTGACCCCAAAATGACCATAAAATCTTTTCACTTGTATTTATTTTTCGTGCATTTTGGCTTGTGAGTGGGAGTTCATCACCTCCTCATGAGTTATTTAGGGAAGCATTGACCCAAGAATTCATCTCCTAAAATTATTGAAACCCCACTCCATTATGGGGTATATAAACTGAGGGTGACCCATTGGGATACTTGTTTTGAGTAGTTAAAATAAGTTCTATTAGTGGTACTCGACCTTAGAACATAAAGGAAACTCAGACATCTAATTACATTGAGAAAGCAATGAATGTAGTGGTTGTGAAAAGGATAAGACCTTTTCATAATAAGTAGGTTGATGCTAATCCAAATGATGTGATTGAATCTCTAGTGTTGTCCAAACTTGGGACCATTTAGAAATGTGTGCAAATTGATAATTATAACAACCCCACTTATCATGGATATACTATTGATGTAGGGTATCCCAAAGTTTCATATCATAGTAAAAATTATTGAGAGAAGAGAGATGATTTAAAACCCTACTTTCCATGCACTTTTAATTTTTAGATTAACAATTAAAATCATGTCAAGAGTGAGTATATTAATAAAATTTGATAGTATAATGCAACCTTGTCAATTTTAGGATTTAGGATGTTACACTTAGGTGTTTATGTCATTTTTTCCTTTCTTATATGGTTTTGAGTCAAATTATATATTTTTTTATCAAACCATGTCAAAAATGAGTCTTGTTTATACATCACTCCTTTGTTTGAGGAGGTGTTATGCTATCCATTTGACACCATACTTTTGCCTTAGTCTTTGACAAACTTATTTATGTGTGTCATTTGATTAGAAAGGGTGACATTACATTACCCAATCCATTCCAAGTTCTTGTTATTTTGAGTTTTGAAACAAAACATTTGTCATACCTTTAGCTCATGATAACATCATTGCACTGCTCACATAATTTCATAGATGAGTTTCCTTGTATACAAATTCCAAATTCAAAACCAAAGCCACGTGTGCCTTTTGGATCTTTACCTATCATTGTTATGTCATCCATTCTTTTCTACATTATTATTTGTTTAAGGAAGCCTAGTTTTCTAAGTTAAGTTTGAAATTAGTCTTGATAAGTTCAAATACAAACATTGATTATTTCTACCTTTGCCTTGTGTAAATTTGGGCTAGACATTGATCTTTCTCTTTTGTATTGTGTAACTTAGCCTAATTTCTTATTCAATTTGAACACTATTTTTGTGCCTAGATTTGGGTAAGTAGTTTATCTTCCATATACCTAGAGTTTCATGCTTCATACCAACTAACCAAGTTCATATTTAAATATGAAAGCCTAGTTTATGCCAAAGTGTTTCAAATTCATTAGATTGAAATATCTTACCTTATTTTGTTTAAAATTCTAGATTTTGTGCCTTTTCCAAAAGACCTAGCACATACCTATTTTGAGCCTACCTTTTGTGCCTTCTCTGAAAGACCTAGAAAATTTTGCTTTCTTTAGCTTAGACTTGTTTGAAACAATTTATACCTAGAGTTTGGGATTCTGATTTTTATTCATCCACTTGAACTTTTGTGTAAGGCATTTGATGTTAGATTATTTTAGACCAAGTTTTAGCATAAACCTTTTGGAGATATAGCTCCACTTTTTTACTAAGTTTGACCAAGTTCAAACTATTTGTCCTTTGGATGTTGTTTTTAAAAGTTTATATAAATATAAGCCTATTTTTATGAAACATTCATCATTAATTTGAATACATCTCACTATACTTATAGCATAGCCATGTACGATCTAGGATATGATAATGTGGTCACACAAGATGACTTTGTTCAAGACCCTTATGGTGATGATGTAATTTATGAGATGGATCCCTATCCTCCTTACACTACTCAATCTAAGTAACAAAGCTAAGATATTATATCCCACTATTTAGTCAATATGCTTCCATACTTGGAGTAGGACCAAGATCAAATAGCATAGTACCTTACTAGTATACCATTGGTTGTAGACCAAGTTTAACAATAATCATATTACGTTATGATGTCATAAACATATCACCCTTATTTATTTGATCATCACTTTCTTGAAAATAAGGATGAAGTTTTAATTAGATCTGTAGAGGTAGGGGTTAAGTTTTTAGTAGACTTCCCCCATAAAAATTTACCTAGTCTAGTTAGAGTGCCTTTAACTATACCTTATAATCAAACCATTGAGTAGGCCTCTTATATAAATCCTCAAGTGCTCATGTCAATGTCATACCAAGACCCACATATTCTTATCATAATAAAGGGCCTCATGGAGGACCATTTGATATAAATGTAGATAGTATATCAAACCTACTTAAGCCTAGTGTATAACTTTAATAACATGGCCATGTCAAATACTCTTCTCATCGAGTTAGCTCATTCAATAGGAGTGTTAATATATTTGATAAGCTAAGATAATTTAGGTATAGACCCATTTGTGTCAATCACTTCAGTTGGGGGCATGTTCAATGCCCTAACTATTGAAGAAGTTTACATTGCTTTTATGCAGATGAATGTACCAAACATAGTGGATAACATGTAAGTGTCATCCAATCCAATCTAAAGTGATTTAATTATATAAATAACTAGTACACAACAAGTGCCTTTAGTAACCACCATGAGTAGTTCACAATAGTAGGGAATAGGAATTCATACATCCCAACCATAATAAGCTACCTCTAGTCCTCAACCAAATGCATCATCAAGAATGCAACCATAAAGATTAAGCAGTCAAATGCAAACTAGAGCCTTGCCTCAAAAAAATGTGATGAATGTCACCCTACCTCAATAGGTGATGACTAATAGTACACAATAGTAGGCATATTCTAATATACCAATACAATAGAGGAAAAATTTTATGCCACCTCATTAAGGGGAAACCAATGTTTTACCTCATTAGGTAGTGACTAATGTACCCCAACAATCACACACCAATATACCTTCACAATCATAAACATTATTTAATCAACAATGTATGTCCATTGGCTAATGACAAATGTCAAATAACCAACAAGCATCTACTTCACAACAAGTGTTTGCATAACTAAGAAGTACTATTATCTAACATGTACCCATCAAGTATCAATTGCCTTTCATTCCAAATATGCCACAAATTTAGTAACAAGGTCTTGTTTCACAATAAGTTCCCCTTATTTAACTAGGTTTGACTAGTTGGTATCAAGTCCCTACTCAAATGTAGTAAGTACAGTACTTCACTCAAAGCCATATCCTTCCATCCTAGCCATAATTACCTTAAAGTTAGGTCTATATATTGAACCCAAAGTAGATTATCCTACCATAATGCATGTAATTTTAGAAAATGCATCATAATCCATGTATGCATATTCTTGGATAGTTCCCTAACAAAACCAACATCCCATAGAAAACCATGCCTCCATTATATCTTGGTCAATGTAACCCACCTTTCACCACCCAGCCTCCACCTCAAGCCAATGTTACATCTAGTTTCTTGGCACAATAACTAAAACAAATGAAGGATGCAATTATTTCCATCCAAGCTGGGAAAAAAAGAAAGAAATTTAAGTTAGATGATGTGTGTTTCTACCCATTCAACATGAAGTATCTACAAATACCATTTCCTTTAAGGTACAAACCACCAATGTTTGACAAACATAAGGGTAAAGGAGACCCTAAGGCTCATTTAACAAAATGCTTTGTTGCTTGTCATCCAGTGGCTTATAGTGACATATACCTCCTACTTTTGTTTCCTCAGAGTCTAGTAGGATAGGCTTTGGAGTGGTTTATAAAATTTCTAAAGAACTCAATATCTAATTTTGATGACCTTTTAAATAAGTTTATGTAGCATTTCTCCTAAAATATTAAACATGATATTTCATTGGTAGATTTTAATTAGGCTAAGAAGGCCAATGAAAGCTTTGTAAGCTAACTATAGCAATGGAAAGCACTTGTTATCTAATTCACCCATAGCTTACCAGATAAGTAATTAGTCATTGTGTTTACCAGAAATTTGCATAGTGAGATATCTTACCATCTGGGGCTATAGTGTGCACACATTATAAAGATATCATCGATAAAGGCTTATTCATTAAAAAATACCTTATTAACAAAGGGATCGTTAATATTAGCTCATCAAACCAAAATTAGAACCAAAACTAAGTCTAAGCACAAGCATTAACATCAGTCTAGGCTAATAATTATGAAAAATCTAAGCAATTTAATTACAACAAGAATGTTGTTGGCAATGAAGTAACTGAGTCAGGTCATGTCCAAATGGTGCAAACATCATCTACTCAATCAACACCACAAATGCAAATTACTCCTCACTAACAAACCATTTAGCAATTACAGCCTTCCTAGCATCCTAAGTTTGCTCAAAAAATGTAGAAACCATTACCTTTTTAAACCCCTCTTCTAAGGATAAATGTGCCTATTCATCAAGTTTTTAGTGACCTTGGAGAACCTATTAAAGTTGTGTTTTGAAAATTAGTTGTTGCTAATCTAATTTTTTTTCCAATACTAAAGTACGATCTTGAGGGTATTCTTTATCTAGATTGGTATTAGTAAAGTGAGTTATGTGAACACCATTAGGTTCACAATCATAATCTATGTCATTGTGTGAAAACTAAGCACCTTATTGAAAATATGTTAGAAAATAAGGAGATAACATTGGAAAATAAATCATCTACATCCAATCATAGCTTGGGTATATACCAAAACCCTTTTTCACAACATAACAACACCAACCAATAGCAACAACAACAACGGCCAAAATAATCATAGCAATAATATCAACAACCATGACAATAATAGCAATACCAATAATAACAATAGCAATGTCAACCAAATGGATGAAACCAATGCCAAAATGATTCTAATAATCAATAGACTTACCATGTAGTTTCACATGACTACAACAAAGTTGTAGGCCATATTGTAGGAGGTCACATTTCTACCATCACCATCAATCTAAGACCAAGTATTAACAAAAAAAGACCATTGCTAACCAATTCCAATAAACCAACCTATATCAGTGATGCTTCCTTGACTTGGAACTACATATAGGCATACCAACAAGTAGTGATTATTACTTTTAAACCTTATATAGATAACTTATCATTACCTTGTGACCATATACAAATGCACTGATAACTGATACTTATCCTATCTAGCCCCCCACCACCATCTTTTTTTAGCAATAAAGGTCTTGTATCTAATCCTGATTAAGTAATCATAACTCAAAAGTCAAATATTATCATTCCAAGCCCATAGCCATATGTCACCAAACCTATCCAACCCATTGTTCTAGCTAGGAACAAGCCATTTACCATTGTAAATGACAAGATGTTTGACATTGTGCAATAACTTTAGAAGTCACTCACACAAATCTCCATTTTGGATTTGTTAAAAATGTCTAATTTCTATAAGAACATATTGATAGACTTCCTAGGCCAATCCTAAGTTCCCAATGACATATATCTAGATAAATTTCAATATTTGGTCAGACATCTAGTCCCATGCCAATAGTTAACCTTTGACCAAAGTGATATGTCATCCCTTAGCCCTTTCTATAGTAATTTATTGTATATTGAAATTGTCATCATATGGCATAAAATGAAGGGTGTCCTCATAAATAATGGGTCAAGCTTAAATATTATGTCTTTATATCTCATCAATCATCTCAAATACACAATAGCTGATCTACACTCAAAAAAGATCACTATAAAGGCCTATGACAATCAAGAGTGGGAATCACAAGGCCCCATCACCTTGCTAGGTATCATTGGGCCCTTGACCCATGATACACTTTTCTATGTGTTAGACCTAGACCTATCATATAATATATTCTTGGGTAGACCTTAGATACATAAAATTCATGCAATCCCTTCAACATTACACCAATGTCTTAAGTCTTCTCATCTAGGCATTAAGGTCACCATTAATGGTGATTTTAGCCTTATGAAGATTGAAAACATTTGGAGGCTGAGTATGAAAGCTATAACTACCATTTGGCCTAGATCTAGTTCTTAAGGAGGACAAAGGGAAAGAAATTCTTGTTGATTTTCTAGAGACCAATTATATTGACATAGACAACCTTGATTCATCTTTCTATATGTCACCTCCTAAAATGTCAAATAATTTTACCATCATAGCAAATGTATAAGGAGAATATTTTACCCATGATACATTCCACATTATCAAGCTTCCACAAAACCCCATATCCTATGGAAGACCTACAATCAAGCCACCATTCATGGAATGGCAATGTAAAGGAAAAGGCAAACTACATAGTCTAGTTCCTATCATTTTCACACTATCCACTGGATAAGAATAAGACCCACTTGCAAATGATAAAACCTAGTTATATAATGACAAATTGGCCAGCTATTACAAAAATGCCAAATATCTTATTCCTAACTTGATCATGGAAAAGCATGCCTATGAAAGAGGAGATCTCAGGCCAAATCAACAAGGAACACTTGAGCTAATCTTTTTAACTTGATATAAAAGAACCTATGGTCTCAAATTTAAACCACTTGGGGGTGAACCCACGTATTTTATTCATGTTCTAATGCCAATGACTAGTGATGATGATGCTAACAGTGAAGCATAGTCTACTCATAGCCTTTATCAAGACCTGGCCAATACTAATTGATTTTATGCCCATGCCATTTGTACTCTTATCCAATTAGATTGACATAATCCACTTCCTCTTTATCATCCTTAGCTTATAGCCTAAGACTAATAAGAATCCATAGGCTTGTGGATGAGTTTGAGAATGATGAGGCCTTTTGAGATTTTCTAGGCCTAAGATATAATGTTCTATTGGGATACCAAAAATAAGGGTTCTCAATCAAACTAGATCCTACAACCTATTTTGAAGAACAGGTGAACACCTTTGGCCATAAATAAATAAATAAAATGTTGAGGTCCCAAAGTGAAAATCTCTTTGAGGTGATTTTGGACCAAGGTAAAAGTAAATGGAAAGGCTAGTCCTTTGGTGAAAACCTATTTCAAGTTCTATTAGATGAGGGTGTTCATCTTTCCTCAAACCTTTTGGTGAAGACCACGAATGATGAACTTGCCTATGTGTCTAAGTTTAGTTTAGAAGAACATCATGCCTTTGACAAAATCATCCAAGAATTTCCAACAATGTTTATAACATGGCCATCCCTACCATTGAGAGATTTAGATTCATCTTTCCTAGGAGAACTTGAAGAGCCAATCCAAATAGAGGGCTTTTCTATTGTAGGCCAATTCAAAGCGTTACCAACTATTTTGGAGGATGGTTCAACTCTTATTGTGGAAGACACTATAGAATTCAACATCGAGACTCCAGACAACCCAAAATGGACCAAATTAGGCATGTCCTTTAATGAGAAGGAATGTGACATCCTTACATATCTTTTGAGGGAATTTTTTAAAATATTTTCTTGGGTCTATTCAAACATGCTAGGTTTAGACCCCACCTTGGTTGTACACCAATTTGTTGTACATCTTAATGCCAAACCTGTGAAGCAAAAATTGTGTGAGATACATCCTCACATTATTTTATTAGTAAAAAATAGCTAGAAAAGCTCTTAGAAGTGAGACGTATTTGAATGATCGAATACTCAAAGTGGATCTCAAATATTGTGCCAGTCAATAAGAAGCCAAAAGGAATTAAAATCCACACTAATTTTAAAAATATAAATAAGGCCTTCCCTAAGAACAACTTTCCTCTACCAAACATTGAAATGATAGTTGACTTTATAATGGGGTATGAAATGCTTTCACTAATGGATGGATTTCTAGGATACAACCAGATCAAGATTGTGCGAGAAGACCAACATAAAATAGTTTTCACCACTCCATGGGGAACATTTATTATCAATTTATGTTATTTGGTCTCAATAATGTTAGGGCCACATACCAAATATCTATGACCATCATATTTCATGATATGATGCATGACATTGTTGAAGACTAAGTCGATGGCATATTGGGTAAATCAAAGACTAGGGCCAATCATTTAATTACACTACAACAAATGTTTGAGATTTGATGTGAATACAAAGTCAAAGTCAATCTTAAGAATTGTGTTTTTAGAGTTACTTCAGGCAAATTACTAGGCTTCATTTTCTCTCACCAAGGCATTACACTTGATCCAACCAAATTAAAATCCATTACAGATATTCCACCACCATCCAATTTGAAGCAGCTCTATAATTTGTAAGGTAAGATCCAATCTATCAGATGCTTCATTTCTCAATTCACTGATAAATGTCATCCATTTACACACTTACTGAAGAAGGGTGTCACATTTCATTGGGATGAAGAATACCAAAAAACCTTCTAGAACCCCAAAGAATATCTTACCAATCCACCTATTTTGTTACCATTGATGTTGGGAAATTCATTCTTACTATACCTATCTACCATAGAGAAAGCCCTGGGGGAACTTCTATCTTAGCATAAATGATAATAGAAGAGGAACATGCCATATAAATTATACACTATTCACATATGAGCACAACTATATGCCTATTGAAAAAGCTTATTTAGATATGGTCTTTGTGGCTCAGATTCTATGATATTACATGTTAAACAATAAGACCATAGTTAGTTCCCAAGTAGATCCACTCAAGTATCTACTATCCAAAATAGATTTATAAGGATGTATGGCCAAATGGATCATGCTTTTGAGTGAGTTCAAGATAGAATATGTCAACTAAAATTCCATCAAGGGACAATTTCTTGTAGATCAGCTTACCAAAGCTCCCCTTGTAGATACAGAACCACTAACTTTTTAATTCCTAGATGAGTCCATTATGACCATCATTGAAACACCTCTTGAGGAATATCATTAGAGTCTATATTTTGATGGCTCATTTACATCCCATGGATCAGGGGTAGGCCTATTTTTTATTACACCATAAGGGGTCTTATCACTAAATCATTTTGTATAAATTTTCCTTATACTAACAACATGACCAAATATGAAGCACTTATTATAGGGCATTGATAGGTCATACAATAGAATATATAGCATATCAAGGTTTATGTTGATTATAAATTAATCATCAATTAGGTTATAGAACACTTTTAGATTAAAAATGACAAGATGGTACCATATAAGCCATGATTGACACTCTCAAATAGCAAATTACTGACATATAGTTTGAACACATTTCAAGGGCCAATAACAGAACAATGGATTCCATGGCCACCATTGGATATTTGATTTATCATATTTACAAGGCAAAATAATATCAATTTCTCATTAAAAATATTCTAGGACCAACTCATGAACCTTCAACTATCCCAATGATCTATGATATTATTGATCCCAATTTTATATGGTATTTAAACATTTTTACCTACCTTCATGACCACATTATTCCACCTGACCTATCACTCAAATGATCCAAGGCATTTATTCACCATGCCTCATGATATACTTTATTTAAACCAACCCTTTACCACCACAATTTTGATGGAACTCTAGTTCATTGTTTAAATTCGACAGAATCAACATTAGTGTTATAGGAAGTTTATGAAAGAGTATGTATATCCCACATCAGTGAAGCCATCCTAGCCAAAAATATCCTATGTACTAGATATTATTTGCCAACAATAGATGTAGATACATTTTCTTATGTTAAAATGTGTGATAAATGTCAAAGGCATGCCAATCTGATTCATGCCCTAGCCAAAGTACTCAAACCAATGCTTACACCATGGTCATTTTCCACATGGGGCCTCGATCTCATTAGGAAGATAAACCCTACCTCATCTAATGGACATAAGCATATCCTTAATATTAATAAATATTTCACTAAGTGGGTTAAATCTATACCCCTCACTTATGTGACTAGAAAGTAAATTTCAAGGTTCATCTTTAACCATCTCATCTATTGTTATGATATCCCATTCAACATTATATTTGATAATGGTATATCATTAAAAAATAAGGATGTCAAATTTCTCTATGTTGAGTAAAACATTACTCAACATTGTTCTATTACATATTACCCACAAGGTAATGGTCGAGCTAAAGCATCCAACAAAACCATTATCAACATCCTTAAAAAATATTGACAATGATGTAGGTTGTGATTGGCACCTCTAAATCTTCCATGCCCTTTGGGAATACCACACTAATTACCATACCCCAATAGGAGCTACTCCATATTCCCTAGTTTATGGCACTAAGTCCATTCTTCCCATTGAGGTCAAGTTAACTTCTTTATGCATCTCATTGACATGTGTCTAGGATGATGAAGACTACAAAGTATCTCACCTATAAGAGCTAGAGTTACTTGATGAAAAATGTATGATCTCTATTATCAAGAATACCAAAATAGACTTCATGGCCATTGTAATTAGTGGGTCAAACATAAAGAGTTTAAGCTTTAGGATCTTATTCTCAAAGAAAATTAATAGAATATCATAATTGAGAAGAATCACAAGGGTAAATTCAAACCCAACTAGATAGGCCCATACATCATTGTTGCAAACCATGGATTTTGAGCATACAATATTGATACACCAAATGGGGATGAACTTGATGATCTGATGAACATTATACACCTCAAGTGTTACTTTATTTGAGAGACCTAAAGTATTATCTATGAGGTCCATTTCTGTTATACCATAATATTAACATTCCTCTTTATACCATATCATGCTTACTTTTATTTGCCTATTTAATTTCTTTCATTGTTGTGCCTTGACTTGTATATTTGCATTCATTGGGTGATTCCTTCACACTATACTTAAGTCCATCCATATTCATATTTTAACATTATCATCATGGTTTTTATCAATGGTACATCATTTTCAATTGTTTATTATATTGTGTGTTAGTCTTTATGCATATTTTAGCTTAGTTATCATGGTGTTCTATCATGATGCATACCATCACATGCTACAAAAAAAATTAGCTCAAGATATCTTATAAGCAATAAGGCCATGATACTTCTCCTTAGCACCTAAAAAATTCTTGATCTAATCCAAATCATTCCTAAATACAGAGTAATTAAATCACAAAAGAATTTTAATCCTTTCTAGTTAGGATGTGCATCTCCATACTAGCAGGTTGCCCAAATTCATCTTTCTCTTTTGTACTAGCTTAATCTTACTCTATGAGTATGGATTTAGTTAGTAATCCCTTATTCCAATTTGCCATCATACTCCCATATTTTTACCAATGATTATAACCACCTCTAGGAAAATCATTATGTACCATCCCACTTATGATGTTAATGATTATAATTACCTCTAGTCAAATCATTGTGTACCATCCCACTTGTGATGCCAATGCTTATAGCTACCTTTGGGAAAACCATTATCTCCATCTACCCACATGGGGCATGTTTTTATCTTACCAATTATTATAACCACCTATGGGAAAATCATTATTTTCCCTTTTAATGATTATAACCACCTTTGGGAAAATCATTTTCTTGTTACCCTTATCCTTTTTTCAATGATTATAACCACCTTTAATCAAATCATTACCTTTTATGTTCAACCTATGATGATGATTATAACTATATGTGGGTAAATCATCTTGTTTATCTTCCCAATAGGGGCAACTCACCATGCTATTTATTATAACTACCTATGGTTGAATCAATCTTTTCCACCCCATTTTACCTTTTAGTATGATCCTTTTCCTTCATTCAAGGGACCATTTATTTATCACTCCCTCGAGGGGGAATCCATAGCTCATCCATTGTCATTGCATTTATAGGAATATAAGACCTTTTCACTCTTTGATAAGATGTTATTGTTCCTATAACTTGTAATGACTTCCTACATAGGAACAAATTATAGACACCTAAAACTGGCCATAACTAGCTTTTGACTAGACTTTGGAGTGATTCCTACCAATCATTACAAATTAAGTGTTAGAATCACTAAACATCCCAAATTTTATTATGCATCATTCATCAATGATTATAATCATGTTAAGACATCCTTGATTTGAGTATCATCCCTAATCCCCTTTCAACATCACAACTATCAAATTGGTGTATGGACCTATTAAGTGAGGAAATTGCACACTTAATCAAATATTGAAAGAGCTAAAATGCTAATCAAAATTAATTAACAAGATAAACAACATTAAATGCCTAGTTGAATTATCCATTTGAAATTAATGAATATCTAAAAAATGAAATTCAAATATTCAAAATATCCTAGCCTTTCATCATTACCTTTATGAGTTGTCAAGCTCTTTGAAAATATCCTAAAATATCTAATTTCAGAGTCATGCCTAGTAATTGTAAATCATAATTACATGATAACTATTAACTCAAATGGAGTTAGTTTTTAACTGACCTAAGGTTATTTTTAACCCATTCCAAGCCTAAACTCATCCCTAACTCACCTTGTGTGAGAGTTAATTCCTAAGTCTATAAATACAAGGCCATACCCTTTCATTTCTAAGCTTGGATATTGTGGAGTTATTATGCAGGATTTCCTCCATAATACTCATACAAGTAGTGTTACCAATGCCCAAATATTAATACAAGAAACATCAAATCCAAGGTTCTAGGGAGAGAAAGAGACAAACAACCTCCATTAATGAAGACTTCTTGATGCATAAGCTTAGTAAGCCATTCAATAAGCTATTTGGAGTTCCCGAGGAAGGTAAAAGAGTTTATTCTTTTGTGTTTTTATTGTGCTTTCATTTTTTTTGTTACCTAAGCTCTCCCTAGTGTCTAGGCTAGAGGTTTTAGGATATTAGTATGTTTATTTAATTTTTTTTATGAAACTAACACAAGACTAACCTCCCCTCTATTGTAAATTTCTTGTTCATAGAATAAAGATACTTATATTAGATGGGATTTTTATGGTATATCTCATGAGAATAAATATGGATACACTATAAAATTTATTTTTATAAGTTTTTTAATGATCAAAAGGGTCATGAATGAGAATTCTCATTGTAAATTATTTGGAAACACTTTGTATTTAACTTTATCTTCTAGATTAAGTTTAAACTGATTAATAAATGCAAGATACTTTAGGTATGCTAACATGTAAAAGACATGACATTGTACATCCCTTCCCCTTTCCATTTGGGTTGAATTTATTCCATTATACATCATTAAAATAAGGAAGTTACAGTAGATGATAATGGAAAATAAGACAATTATCAAAATGGTTAATCTTATTCCAAAAATGGCTTTATTTTTTTTATGTGTGGCTATTGGATTTATATCGCAAAGTATGTTAATATGTGATATAAAATAGTGTGGGATTCAGATATTATACATGAGACTACATGAAGTGGAATATAATTTCAATATGGTGATAGATACTTGCATAAGACTTTATTGTTTCATGGTATGTATCTTTGAATTGTACAATCCCACAAAGCTTCTATATAGATTGTACAAATGGTACACGCTATCACAATGATAAATAATTTATGTAGGATGAAAAATAATAGTGTATGGTATGCATAATATTTCATTATTTCATTTCATCATCTCTATATGTTTGAATCAAGCTACAAATATATCTAATAGAAAAGACAATAATTTAGAATAACATGGTGGTGTTTAGTGTGTCTTATTTTTTATTAGTCCCTGGTGTTGGATACTAACTTTTGATTTTATAATGAAGTGTATCTCCAAAAAATAAAGTTTATTTTGATGCTAAAAATGTGAGGTAAGCCATTTTTATGGAGTGTTTTTATATGGAGTATCCTAGTATATTTTATATTTCTAGAGTGCATAGTATATGTGTTATGCTATTTAAAGAGAATGAAATTTTTCATATGTAAAATAAAATAAAAAATTAATGGCATTAAGATTCATCTTCAAAATTTTGTGGGAGGATAGATTATTCCATTCAAACCCACATCAAAAATGATCCATTTATATTGGGTGAATAATGTGGCATGTTATTGCAAGCTATGTAGAATATTTTTTTGGTATTAGAAAAAATAATTTGAAGCTAACCATCAATTAAAAATACTTCTAGAATGAATAGTAGAATTATAATAAACTTCATATGCTAATATCAATTGATACTCATTATGATAAGTTATTTGTAAGTTGATAATATTATCATCATAAAATATTAATAAAAATCAATCTAAAAATATCCTTAAAAAATATTTCATAAAACTAATTAACATGGTTAAGGAATTGATCAATTTAAACAATAATAAAATAATCTCAATATGTCTATATCACATCTAAAAGATGGTGTTATTGATATTTTAATTTTAACACTCAATTTTTGTTATTTTAACTTAATATAATTCTTTTAAAATGCTTTGGATTCTCACATTTGATTAAAAAAATTATTAATATTTGTAAAGGAATAATAATTCATCAACATAACCATGCTCAACTAAAAATAATGGGGCAAGATTATTTTTTATGTCCTTAATATTAAATAAGGTAATAGGTGCACTCAAAGGAATGACACTAAGATTAATATGACCTATTTTAAATCATATCCTCCAATTACATCTTGATCACACTAAAATCAAGAATTATCTTCATAAGGTATATCAAGAATATTCTCAAACATTCATAATAAATAAATATTAAATTCAATGTCATGTCGTCATGGTATCCCATGAGCTTCCTTAGAAACACATTATAATACTTATTAGAAATAATATTATCATTAAATGGTTTTAGTTTCAAATCATCATATGTTGTATCACTTACTATGATGTTAAAAATATGATAATAATTTTACATAGTCTTCTCAAGATGCATCCTAAAAATTACAAAATATAGTAACATTATTGTGGAAATATACTTTATCCCTATAAGCCTTAATAAAATTAATTCCCAAGATAACATCATAAGAATCTAAAGATATAATTTTTAGGTTAAAGATAATTTACAATATTCCCAAGATAACATCATAAGAATCCAAAGATATAATTTTGAGGTTAAAAATGATTTTCAATTATCCTAAATATCATTAATAATCCTATAGAACATTTAACCCCATTATCCATCTATACCTAATATAAGCCAACATCTTTATGTTGTCCATAAATAATGGGGAAATAAAGGAGTGATATTATTATGGGTCAAATAAAAAGAATATTAATTTATTATATATTATGTAAATTATTATTTCATTAAACTTAGATATATTCCAATCCAAATTAAAATCTAAAATTATTATTATTAGAATTTATAGTATTAAATATTTCAAAAATTGGATCTAACTTTGATATTATTATATTCTAATTTAATATTTATTAAAATTAGATATTATATTTTATGGATTTCAATTTAATAATTAATAAAATTAAATGTTAAATAACTAGATTTTAGAATGTAATTTAATGAATTAAATTCAATGGCTTTTTTTAAAATTATGGTAGAAATTAATATTTTATTTGATGAAATCGATTCAAATTTTTCCATGATAAATTGCACCTCAAGCTTTGACATAATCAATTAAAATTGGCCATAATAAATTGCAACATTTTTTAATTTTTAATAGTTTTATTACTTGACTTATAAGTCTAGAAAAAATATCACAAAAATCCATCTAACATTTATTGTGGTAAGATTACCAAAAATATATATGTAATTATTAGCGTTGAAAATTTAGATAAATAAGTACTTCTAGCAATTTAAATATTGAAATTATCATAGATATCTATGTATTAATTAGTATGAACAAGTTATGATATTTTTAATTATTGTAAAAATTTGTGTAAAACCTTAATTGATTGAAATCATATTACAATTAATTGTGGGCATTTTTTTCCCCCCATAATTTTTTTAAAACCATATACAGTGTCCTTCCAATCCTCCAAGTATAAGTGATATCCACTTGTCAATATCTTACTCATTCTCATTACCCTGACTCATATTCATTCACATTCATATATAAAATTTAGCTTATCATTCATCCAAGTCATTCAAAGTGTCAAAATCACATCTTCTCGTAGCTTCACAGCTTCACTATCAAAGTATTATGGTTCATGAGTTTATGACTCATTTGAAACATTGAACATGGCTACATTTCATTATTTTGTATCCTTGAAATGCATTGATCATAATAATTTAAACAAATCATTATGGTTTGTGGGTCTAAAATCAAATCTAAATATGCCACTTGTCAAAGGATCATATTGAATTTCTTGGCTACCACCATAGGCATTCTATGTTGATTCATCCTAGAAGAATCATCTTCTACATTAAAAAAATTAGGTCATCTTCATATCTATTGTGGCTATGAGGAACATGGACTCCCTTTTTTCTAAGGTCATTGAGGTATTGCCTCACTCCATTCTTGGGATCTCAATCTACAAATTGGGATTGGCATAGCCCATTGTGAACCTTGATATTTCCAATAGAGTTGAGGTGCCTCCTTAATGAATATTGAATTTGCCCAATGCTTGTAGGGGTTTTATGATAATACTCTTGATTCTTGGTAGATACATCCTCATCCACTTTATTTTAAATATGGAAGTCTATTTCATGATCTACAACTTTATCAAGAATAAAATGAGGGATATTTTGATGAGTAACCCTGGTTCCTTTTATCTTAATTATAGTTTAGTCAGGATAGTATCAATGATCTCCCATATTTTAAATTTTTTTCTTTATTTATTAAAAATATGAGGCATAGATCACCCATAAATAGCTTGATATACTAATGGGTATACCTCTTCTATAATTCTCTTTATTTATCTCATGAATCAGTAGATATGGAGTAGAGAGAAGTCTTCATAGACCCTATTGTTCACATATCTTGTGTATGGATCTCATGGTTGCTCATAGGTCATGTGTAACATTCCTATGATTTCATATACCACATATGGTATCATGTAAAAATTACCATCATATGGCATTTTATCAAATATTAACATATGTGCCTTGATTTAGATGTTGATAACCTCTCTAAGTACCATGATTTTATCAAAAAACAAAATTATGTCTAGAAAGGGGACATATACCTCATGTACATAGTTGATGTTAGTAAACCCATATAACCTATTCAACAAGGCCATGCCTATCCTAATTCTCAACCTGAATTTGATTATGAGCATCAAAGAAAAAACCCCTTGAATGTTCAATTTTTCACCCTTGTCTAACCACTACTTGAGCTTGTCATTAACTGTGTTAAGGTCTAACCAAGCATTGGTTGCAACCTAGTTATAATTATTTTGGGGTACTGGGAGGTGAAAATACTTATCAAAAACATCCCTAGAGTAATAATCAACCACATTTATATTAAGTATTAAGTGCAACCAATATCTAGTAATAATGTCATTGAATAATAAATCATGAATTAAGTTAATGCACATCATTACCTCAGATTTCTCTCTCACATTATTTGGATCTATTATTTTAAATGGTAGCATATCATCCACATATGTCTTTTTATTATCATCCATCCATTCCTAGGTTAAATATGGATTAATTCCTATGATTTCATACTAGAGAGATGGATAATATGAAAATGGTAATACCCCTATCAAAAACTATGTCTAGATACTTACTTGCCCCTAAAATAGAATATTGGGAATGAGGATGGTTATCTACTCAGAATGAATAATCCATTATTGTATCATAGAATTTATAGCAAGCTTATCTGGATTGATTTAAAATTCACTAGTAGTAAAAGTTAGGGATCTTGAAGGTTTTATAGCTTGAATTCATAGCTCAAAGTCATTGATTAGTGGAAAAATGGTTTGATTTTCTTAGGATTTTGCATATATTTCTCAAATCTTGACATTTTAATGCTAAATTCATGTGAAGTTAATGAAATAATGAATTTTGGCTTTACTTCCAATTTTGATTTGAAATTAACATTCATATTTGGTGGGTGTATTTTCTATCATGTGGTGACATTTTGTTAATTATAAGTGTTAATTCATCACTTTTTGATATCCATCCATTTCTTATTTATTTTTATTTTACCTTGCATTCAAATCTCATGTTTGTATCTCATCTATGCATCTCCAATATCATGACACTTATTCCAATCTCATTTATCCAAGGTCTTCAGATTTATAATTCTAATTTATATGCTCTATGAACCACAACTTATCAATATTTTTCCCCCTATCATTATCTCCTTATCTCAAGGTCTTATATAATTTAATTTATGTTCTTATTTGAAAGTATCTAGATATATGAGATGGTACCACATGGAGAAATCTTAGGATCCTAGGGAAATTATTTTAATTTTCTTTTATACCTTATTTTGACAAGTTTTGGGGTTTTGAGATGATGACATGTGGGAAACTCTTAGGAATCCAAAGAAAATAAGGTTTTGTCCATGTACTTTTGATTAGAATGTTCTAGTTTAATGGTATCTCTCCATGTGGACAGTTTCAATTAATCTAGAAAAAATAGAACTTTTGGTAATGTGCTTTATCTCATCAAACCCCTAACTTCTAAGATGAGAACACATGGATGTCTTTATTTAATCCAAATAATTAGAAATTTTATAATGTATTTACAATTGATGAGGATAAATGAATGGGATTATACCACTTGGCATGATCAAGGGAACTCAAGATCTTTGAATGTAATGGACTTGCCTTGATCTTCTAGGTCATAGGTCAATGAGATTTTGCCACTTATCATGATATTGGGAGTCTAAGAATTTTTTTAATAAAAAAAATGTGTTTTCTTCCCCTAAATTCTAGGTGACCAATATGTCTCTATGTCGATTAATCTAGAGATTTTATAAAATAGAGTACTAGAGACTTTTCATGAAAACTAGTTGTGCCCTGTGTTTATGAGATTTTGACATGTGGAAGACTCATAGCAACCTGATAACTTGGAATTTAATTTTAATGTTGAATGTCTCAATTGAATGGTATGCTTACACATGGAATGATATTGTGAATATAAATTCTTGGAAATACTTATAATACTTGAGTTATAATTATAGTCTATTGTGAGTGAACAGGATGTCAACAGATGTCATGATCTAGGGAACCTAATGAAAATTTGAAATCCTAGGAATGGATAATGCATATCAAATCTTAAAAAAGTTATATATCTTTGTTATTATTGTTAGGCCATTAAATTAAAATTTAATATGAATACATGTTTTTAAATTAGAAAAGATAATCAAAGGTGACATATAATTCATGAATAATGTCCAAGCTTTGATTTTATTCCTTTTGGAACTTTTGCAATAAAATTAGACTTTGAAAATAACCTTAGGTTTGTGCACACTTAATTAATTTAATGATTCCTAAGGTTGATATGGACCATTAATAAATATGTATTAATAATAATGGATCTCTATTTCAATTTTAAAAATGGGGTGTGTTGGGGAACAACAAATCATGACCTAGTTGAGAAATAGTCCAAAGTATTTGAGAAACTAGAATTTTAGATTATGTATTATAATAGGACTTAATTCATGGTAAGATAAGAATAAGTATATTAATCAACTATAATAAACTCTAACTTATTCATGCAACATACTAACCCTTTTCATTCCTAGGATCTATGTGTGATTTTGAGATTTTTATTTTACCCCTTGTTATGAAATTTTTGATAGAGATATGGATAAATGTTGTAGGATTAATTTTCATTTATAATTTTATGACAAAAAAAAATAAGGGAAACCTAGGCATTAATTTATTTCCATCTAGGCATCCATATCCCAAATAAGGATACCTATGATTCTATTATAAGCCTTTATCTACTTTCATGAATACATCTATAGCCCTGCCAGATATTAATTGATTCACCTTTCCTCCATAAGTTTGTATTTTTTTAACATAGATGGAAGAAGGGTTGGTGATTTCTATTGGCTATATGTATGTATAATAAAATTACTCATTTTTTTATCAATATTTCTATATTAGCATGTATCTATTTCAATGTTTACTATCTCCCATCCAAGTTCTAGCATGTAATAGTGTAGTTCATATTTGTAAATGAGAATTCTTTCTAAAATATACATGATTATATCAGAGAAAAATCCAAAGGCTTAGTGAACTTATTTAATCTAAGCAGAACTTAATTTCATTCATAATACATTGATTCCAAAACATCATGTACTACTAGAACAAATCTCAATGTATTCTAGTTGTGTTCCTCTTGATTCATCCCCTTTTATTTTCATAGGTACTTCATAATTCTAGAAAAATAAATTGGTTGAATTTTTATGTAGTTATAATAAAACTAATCTAGAAAGCATCAAAACTAACTATGAAATCAAATATAGAAAACATGAAACTAGTCTAAGAAAATAGGAAAGATTATTCAGCAAGGAATCTACTCTAGAAATCAAGAAATATATTCTACTCCTATTTATATGTGTGAATTTAAAGTCATTCATAGGCATACCTAGTTGGAGCAACCATGAAATAATGCTTCAAACATTGTCCAGTGGTTGGAAAATCAAGGTCATTACATTGGAGGAACTCCATATGAAATGCATTGTCACCTAGGATTTAAGATATTTGGTATAGCCTAATATATAATTAAGTGAACTTATCATGTTGTCCTCTCTTTTCATAAGATTAATCCCATAATTTAATTAGGTCTAAAATACTAAAATCCTTGATTTTAAATATTTGTTTCAAATCAGATTTTCACAATGTATTGGTGCTTTTGAAGCTATACAGTGCTTAAATTCATGTGTCTTCCATCTAAACTATATCAAGTAGTTTGGATTAGATTATTTAATCTTATCCCATATCTTCATGCATGAATTAAATCATTGGTAGTTTAAGAGTGATATGAAAAACTAGTTGTCCATATAATAGCAATGAGGGTGAAGTCATGAGAGCTTTCTTATGTCTTGTTCTATCCACCTATAATGCATACTTCAATATCATATGTCATTCTCTTGATTTATCTTATTGTAACTTTTTCATGGCATACATTTAATTATTATTAGTGGAATCAGACACTCCATTCCCCTAGGGATAATAATTTTATGAAAACTTTATGGTAGTCTAGTTTATGTAATCCTACTCAGTAAATTATTTAGTTTGAAAGGCTAGAACATTGACATGAACCAATGAAATTGAGGTGTCAAACCTAGTTAGTATAATTTCTTATAAAAATTTAATCACATCCTATACTATAAAATTCTTTATGGCTATAGCCTCTATCCATCTGGTATAATAATCAGTAAATGTTAGGATAAACTAATGTCCTACTGAAGGGTTTGGGTTGATCACCCCAACAAATTTAAGACCCCATTGAGAAAAATTTCATCCCTCAATGATTGGTTGTAAATTCATAGTGGCATGGACTTCCTTTTTTCCAAACACTTAATATTCATGGCATGTCCTGACATGATTATAGGCATATTTGAAAATTATAATCTAGTAATGTCCCATTCTCAATATTTTATAAATTGTTACATTATCTTAGGGATGTCCACTACTATTCTCTTATATAAGTTATTCAGGATGTTTGTATCTTCCTCTTGAGACACACCTCAAAGATATTCACTCATCATTATTCTAATATAAACCTCCCTTTTATCATGTAATGAGATGATTTGAGCCTAAGGGCTTATCTTTATTCTATGTTAAGCTCAAGGGGACACATACTTATGATTAAGTAGTGGATGATGTGGGCATACTATTCACCACTATCTACTTGCATCTCATTTATGTATTCAATATGAATGTGTGGATATGTCTCAGTATGATCTAAATGATTCTTTGGCCTCAAACCATCTTGGTCAGACTGATTTCAAGATCAAACTATAGTTTTTCCATCCACATACCTCTTCTCTTGCCAAATTCATTTAGACTAAGTATGATCTTGATGACTAGATCTAGGATAATGTCATATGTCTTATTCCTAAGAATGTAATGCCTTAAATTCTTTACATCCTTGATCAATGCATATATTTGATTATCGATCATTGAATACTTTAACTCTACATATTTTATCCTAGTAATCATGAAGGTAATTAGATGTTACTTATCATCCACCTTTTGTGTGAGCACTATTTCTATAGTATGTTCTAAATTAAATGAATACAGGAATAAATCCTTAGTAAATTATAGGTTGATCAGATCTTGAGCTTGAGTAATGAAAGTTTTGATACCTTGAAATGCCTTTTTAGCTTTAGTTATCTACACCATTTTAGATTCTTGTTTCAACATGGCATTCATTGGCTTGACAATGTATACAAATCTAGAAATGAAATTTTTTACAAATCTTATCTTGCCAAAGAAAGACCTAAAATATGTATTATTGTTAGTAGGCATTAACTTCAAAATGTCTTGTATTTGATTTGGGTCAATGGAATTCTTTCCTTTGGTAATGACATGGCCTAGTAGCTCCATTTTATAAATCCAAATATACTCTTATTTTTATTGATGGATACTCCATATATTCTATATATGTCAAATACCTTTTGTAGATTATTTTTAGGATCGACTCTATTCTTTAAAAACACTGTGAAGTCATCCATAAAGATAATGATTCATTTACCAACAAATAATTTAAAATTGAATTCCATATATCATTTTAAAGTTTATCCTACATCAATTAGGCCAAAAGACATCATTTTATATTAAAAATGCTACCACTTGGTAGTGAAAGTTATCTTCATTATATTGTTAGAGGTACAATCATTAAGGGGGGTGAATCAGTGAGCCTAGATATTTCAACTTTAGTTCCGACTTAAATTCTAAGATTTTCAAGTCCTTAATAAATTACCATAATCATTCATGAATCATACACATCATTCATAGCAATGTACAAGAAAGACAATCCAAGATCAAGCACACAACACATGACATACGTGGGTAACCCTCTTGGGGAATAAAACCCACTAGAACCTACACTTGTACTAGTGTAATATAATAATAAGAACCAATTTATACCATGAAGCTATTGATTAAATAACTACCATTCCTATTTTTAGTGAGATTGTAATCCCATAAGGAGCTACTACACTTATCTAGTTGTGCTACCATAACAACTAGAACTTTTAGCAAGTTTCACCTTGCAAGGAGGCTACTACCCCCTTAGATGTTGAGCACCCAAAACAAAACCTATGAAAATAATAGCCTCACATTTATTACTTACTAATCTAATGGAGATAAAAAGTATATCATCTCTCTACAACTCTGCACACACAATGCATCTAAAGCCACCTTTTAGACCACTTTGCACTTCTTAGCAACAACTCTATGACCATAACACTCCCTCTTGATCAAATCACATCTCTATTTGATCAAATCACATTACATATATAAACTAACACACAAATATTAATTAAGACACATTACATATCCCAACTATCCCCACTATTCAACTATGCACACTCAATGTATCTTTCACAATAATAATTTTATCACAGCTTCAACAACATGACCAAATGGTCATGCACACTATCTACACTCTAATAAATATCTCAAACTATCCAGCAAGCCCTCATAAACACCATCAATCCTTCACTCATTCTCAATATATCCAAAACATCCTTTTGGATCACTCTAGACCTCTTCACTCATGCTCAACCTATAAGAGCACTATTTTGACCTAAAAAACATGACCTGTAGGTCATTTACATAGTTCTCAAATTGATCTGATAAACTCATCCTTAGGGAAATATACTCCTCTTTCTCTCCATAAATCACACACACAAGCCTCTCTAGTATCACTCCTTATTCACTCACCAAGTCTAAAACCCATCATCTTTGGTTCTACTATTTATAGACCAATCTTTATCAACACCATTACCTTGGTTGGATATTAGGCATGACTTATCTTTTAATTCATATTTCAAATGAATACATGGCTCAATAAAATCTTTATTGGTCAACCATAGCAACTATGGGTCACCTTTGAGGAACTGCACCTTTTAATAAGGCACTTATAGCCCTTATAGATCTTATGGAGACCTATTCACCCAATATCACTCCCTCAATAAAAAAAATAACATAGGACCACTTTCAAATATATAGGTATACTCATTATTTCCTCATCAACATCCCTAAATGATCATATTCAACCTATCTCACCTCTATGTATGCTCAAATAACTCAAACAGAGACCTTATGCACACAGTCACCATGAAAAAACACACAATCAACTTCTTAATCATTCTTCATACTCAAGATAGATTGACCACACCTCTAAAATCCACATAGATAATCCTCATGGAGTCTACAATACCCAATATCTAATTCAATTTAAGACATCAAAATATCACCAACACAAGCTTGAATATCCTTCTCAGGTCACTTATAGAACATAAACAAAAACACAATCAGATTTGGAGAATCATAACTATGTATGTACACACTTTTAAATCTTTAAATCTATATTTCTAGATGCACCTTTAATTCCTCTACAAGTTCACTTTTTACTACATGAGCAAATTGGTCCTCTATCAAAAGATATGGTTGAAATACAGAACTCTAGTTTTTCTTATGTTAAATTCAATTATTTGAATAATGAGGGTCATAGTTAACCTTTGAACACAATGCTTGAATCTCGTGGACTCTCATCTCAAGATAAATATCACAACATCAATCATGTCTAAGCTTTAAATCATAGACTACCAAAGTCAAATGTTAAATATCTCCTAATTCTACTAGCACTTGATTATAGCCTAAGAATATATTTAAGAAGGAAATCATCTTAGATACACAAACCATATGAATTATCTCATATAAGGAGGGTAAAGGATAGTTATACTTTTTTTATGCTTGTTTTAGGTTTTTAAATTCAACACACAACCTAATTTATCCATTATTCTTCCTAAAAATTACTAGTTTAGCAACCCAAGTGGAATGCCTTATTAGAAAGACAATATTAACATCCAATAGCTTTTATACTTCTATCAAAATAAGGGGACATAAAATTTGATTTACTAGCCTTTGTTGTTGCCTAAATGGATTTTTTTTAATATTTAGTGAGATATTATACATGATGATCTTAGGATCAAATAATTTCATGTATTCATATGTCCAAACAATCACATATTTATATTCTATCAGTATATATTTCAATCTTTTTTTATTCATTTTTGAAAAAATTAGACCAATGTTGACATACTGAGGGTGTTGGTCAGTTCCCAAGTTCTCTTTGACAAAGTTAAATTCATTTGATTTAAATTATTTCTAAATCTAAGCTTGTGGATCCATGTCAAAAGCTCACTCTAATGAGACCATTCCCATGAGTATGTAATTATATTTCAGCTTCATTATTCCATCTTATCCTAAGTATTTATATTCATAGGTTCAACATACTTTTCATCTATTATATGGGATTCAAAGGCTCTATAATATTCATAAATTGTATGATTTATTGATCATCATCAAATACTTGGAATTTTTCCACATTACCTAGGATAGAAGGAAAAGGAATCATCTCTATGGATAATTTTTCAACTTGGAATCCTAAAGTGGTGCCAAGTTGGTGGTTAAAGCTGCTAGTGAATTTGTTGTCTTATTTTATTCTCTTGGAACAACTTTGATTTTTAATGCTTTGAAGAATTTTATTAGGTCCCATGCTTTGTGTTTATACTTATTCAACTAAGAAAGTTTACATTGATATTTATTTTTGATCTCGTTGACACAACCAGATTCAAATCACCAAATATCCACATCTAATTAACTCTATGTTTCAATTGAACTATAAGCCTAAGATTAGAACTTCAAACTCAGCCTGATTATTTATTTAAGGGAAATATAACTACATGTATCCATATATTGATTCCCATCTAGGTTAATCAAATATATATAAACACCAGAGCCTTCATTTGATCTAACTCCATTGAAATGGAGAGTCCATAATAATTTTGAAGGAACTTCAAACTCTTGTTCATGAGTTTTTCACTTAGTAGTGAACATGTATACACTTGCATGTGAGGATGTAAAGTTAACCTTATCATACTTGGAATTATATTCTATGATTGGATACTTTATCTTTGGTTTTGGTCTACTCATATTTGATTTGCCACCTCATTCTAATGTATCCACATGTGAGATATGTATATTTCCATGTATCCATTCAATGTCTTTAACCAATTATGGATCAGTATCAAGCCATAGGATTCATGAATGTCAATGAATAGAATGTCTATGTATTGTTTTTCCTATGGATGATATACCAACTGAATTTGTACATTAGTTAACCCTCTAACACATGGCACAAAGGACTTGTCTAGTTATAGGACCACTCTTTTCTATTTATCTAGGGTCAAACCTAATTTCTTGCATATAACTATGGGCATCACATTGGTTGAGGCACATGAGTTAACCAAACAACTATGCACATTATTTTTAAACATTCTGACAATTTACAAAAAAGGTGGTACCTCAAGTTTATCCTTGTAAACAACCATGTTTGTGTGTGTAGCTCTTTATTTTTTGGTGGATGATCTCCCAATTAAGGATTTGAGATTAGTTATCTTTACTACGTAACCTAATCTACCTCATGAAGATTGATATTTATTTTAATCTTCTTCAATAATTCAACTATATTGTATCCTCCTTTGTTATGTGGTTGTACACTTTGTATCTAATAATTCCCTTTTGGATGGGGTATATTTTTGTTTGAATTTAGAACTAGAGTAGTAGCACTATTGTTTGGAGACATCAAAGTAGTAGTAGGTTGCATATTAATCAAGTTGTATTTATTCCTCTAAAACTACTAAAAGGCATGGATTTCATATGTATTATCTTTAAGTTCATTCTCATCTTCCTCTAAGAATGGATAATCATATTTTCAAAGACCATTTTTATGCCAGAAGGACATAGTTCTGTGGAATAGGATGGATCTGGCTTATTTACAAAGGTTTCTTCTTTGTCCATTTCCTTCTAAAATATCCCAAAAGTGGTGTATAAATATATTTAGTCTAACTCACCATGTTTATTTGTGTTATGGACTCAACACTAATTAGGAAGTGTTGCTTCCAAGATGTTTATTTCAAGCATCTTATTAGGTGGCTAGTATTTAGTATTGTTGCCATGTCTTTTGAATGGAATGTTGAATCTTTGATATGAAAAATTACGATTATTATTTTACCCCATGGTTTTTTCAATTAACTTTTCCAGGATTAAGAACCCACTAATCAGCTTTTATACCATTTTTTCAATAGCATCTAATTATACTTTTGTAGAATCAGAAGTAATACCTTATGTAGTATCAGTATTGACTAGTATTCAAGATTAACTATGATTTTTTTGATGAAGTGAAGACATAGGTTTTTTTAGAAAGCTAAGGTGATGGTTAGGTGGAGCATGGACCAAATGAAATTGGGTATATACTTGGTTTTGATTTTGAGCAATAACATTCTAATTAACATTCAGAATGGGGTTGAAGGCTAAAAATCTAGGACCAATATTAGGTGGAGCCAAGGGATGTAATTAGGGGTTCAATGTTAATATCCTCATCAATGGCTAGTGGTAGTATACTAGTATTAGGCATTCTATAAAGAAAAATAAATGTCATAGAATCCAATGTGTTCTTGTACATTTCAAGTATCAACACCACATTAGGTTTGTAATAAGTGTCCACTCGGCTATACATCTTTTAGAATATCACATTGAATGTTATATTATATCATTGGGTTCTCTCCTCATGCTTTCAAAGTGTTAGTAGATGATGTTTTGGATAGTGACTTATCCAAACTATGCCAAAAAGATATTTTGACATTGGTTCCAAGATGTAATCAGATTTTTTAGGATATTAAGGAACTAATCATAAGCAAAACTATGATCTTTAAAAGGAAAGATTTTTCTTGCCACATATTTTTAGGTTACATTTATTATCCCTAAAGTGGTCTTAAAGGCCTTTATATGTTCTTCAGCAGTCCTACTTCTTGAGGGAGAAACAAAAGGAAGATACTTTTCAATGTTTCTAGGCAAGTCATGCACATCACAAGGGATGGTAATGGTGGAGTGGGATAACTAAGATAGGGCCATCATACATGGAGGGTGATGGGTTCTTTGGATAGGGGATAATGATCAATCATGGGGTCATCTTAAGACACCTTGAAATGGCCTAACTTTTCTATGGATCTCCAATGGTGGGAATAGCAAGACAATATTTGAGGTGGACTTTATTAGTATTATGGGAATATCTAGTGAAACTTAGGTGATATTTTTAAAGAAATAAAAATATGGCCCTCCTTATAGCAAAAAATAAGTTCTTATTTATGTGGGTTTTATGCAAACTATGGAACCTTATGAGGTAGCCTCTAAAAGTTTAGGATTGGTGAAAAATATTCACTTTATGGCATGAATTTTGGGTTATTGGGTTTTGTAAATAACCTAGTGGTGGAACAATGATAAATCAAGAAATTTTTAATCTCAGATGGTTTAGATATGATGTGAGTCTAAACCTACTTGAGATTGATGGATGATGAATCTAACCTATGTTGGTTAGGACCGAAAGATGACTCAAAAAGAAAGAAGAGTTATGGTAGGAAAGAATGTTTGTGAAACAAAAGAGTTAAAACTCTTCTAAAGTGGATCTTGAACTAAGGGTTGGATAAGTGATCATGAAACCAAAAGTTTTTCAAAGTTACTATTAACACAAAAATATTCAAACATGGTTAAGATTCAAAAGAAATAAAAGACAACGAACTTTGGTTCACATAATAAAAGGTTCTTGTCTTTGTAAGATCATAATTACACATCTACAAAGGGAGATTATGATTATTATCCACAAAGCATTAAAATTATCTACTACACAATATGAATAATTATATTGAAATAAAATTTATACACAACTAAAATCCTAAAATACCAGAATGATGTAACACAATCACAAGTTTGTATAAGAACAAGATTTTCACATCAAGACAAATTACAGAATAACCTATAAGATTTATCAATCTCAAGAGCCAAAATTCTCCTCTATTTTCAATTAGGAGGATAAAAGTATGTATAATATTTGGAATCTGTTACCTTAACCTCTAATAAAATTCTCAATTTATAATTTCAATTTTAGAACTCATGCACAGTATGCATATACAATATATAAAATAGATAATTGACCAAAACTACATAATTACAATATAAATATGTACATGCTTAAAATAGAGTGAAGATATGAGTCTTCACAATAATATAATACATGAATATGTGTGTGTGTTTTTAACTATGGTTCTTTCTTGGCAGTGCCTAAAGAAGAGGGGGTGTTGGGGGTTTCTTTGATAATTCTAGCTTTGGTGTTGAATTTTAGCCCAAAGAGCTAGTGCACTAGCCCTTTCATGAAATTTTTAGGTCTTGCAAGCTCACTCAAAGTGCATAATGAAAGAATGATTCCCACAGGTTTTGTTTCATAGTGTCAATAACTTGTTTATATTCTTTTCTTTATGCAAATTAAATAGGGATTATATAAATTCAAAGATAGACTACCTTGATCCTTTGGGTTCTAGGTTTGATTAATATCACTACATAGAATATTGTCATCTTATATGAGCATCAGTTACTCAAAATAGAAAGATAGTGTAAAACTCATATTTTAAGTCTAATCACTTAACTCACACACCATTATTCATCATAAAGTACAAGAAGTTGATCAAACCTATTATCTCATTAATTAAGCTTAATCATCAGAAAGTAAAAACTTTATCACAAATTCATCCCAAAATCTCCCTATGTAATACTTTACAACAAGGCTATTTATACTTATTTTTCCTTGACCAAGTGTTTACAATAATTAATGGCATGAAGAATTGGCCAATGAACTCTCAATAGACTGAGAGTCATGGTAATTCATTAATTAATTTTTCCTAAAGACCTAGGCCTATGTGCCCCTTATATCCTCACTCTATACTATATCTTTGCTTCCATGTGTTTCTCTCCTTGTGGACTGGTACAAAACTTCCTATTAATAAGGTCAAAGTGACCCATATGAACCATTATTTTAACTACTCCTACTTCCCACATTCTCCCCTAGTATTTTTCTTTTGTTTTGAGTTTTACATCCTTAGGTTTCTCATGATTCATTCCCCTCTGACTAGGTCCTCTTGTATAAGTTATTCCACATCATTGTCCTCTTATGTCCCACAGGTTTCATGCCATGGTACTTTTATACCTATCAGCGATTTTCCATGGTCCTTTTGCACCATGCTCCTTCAGTGTCATGTTAGTTTTGTGCCAAAATTGGATAATTCTTAGCCAAAATTTATAGGCCAACATCACCCCACACTATACTCTTAGTCTATCCAAACTAATTTGTGCTAACATCCATCAAAAATTTGGGCCTTAACTATTCTATCTCCTTCAGATTGTCCCAATGTGGCAATGCTTTAAGAACATTTGTATTTATTTATTCTATGGCCTCCTTTAATTTCTTTATCTCCTCAGGTTTGATGGAGGTCTCATTGACCTTTTTGACTTGTTCATCTAGGGATGTGATGGCATCTTTCTAGACATCTTCAAGTGTGGAGACCTCCTTGTCAACCTATCCTTGAAGGGATAAAAAATTTGCATTCAGTTGTTGATAATTTTTATTGATTACATCCTCCATCATCTCTACATCCCTGAATGCTTTGGCATGTTTGATGTTGTCTTTTATTGAGAGTGCAACATCAACTAGTTGTTGCTTTTGGGCTTCTTCTGATTCAATCTGAGCCTCCAATACTTTATTTGGATGTGCTATCTCTAAAAAAATTCCATCCAAAATGGGGATAAGCTCCCCAATTATCTCTATAGCATGCTTTCATATTTTAATAGTCATGGTAAACTATTTAGATAACTTTAAATCCTCATATTTTGGCATGGGTTGCTTCTTGAATCACTTGAGTAGAAGTTCTACCAATGTCTCTAATTTCATATGGCATCCCCATCAAGATGCATGCCATCTTATAGCATTAGTTATTCATTTAAAATTGTTTTGTAGAGGTTTAAGACCCTAATTTTTGCCTTTGTCACCTCTTGGATCTATTGTTTCAACATGGACTCTTCCTTGGTGAGTGCTTGTTTCTCTATAACTTATTTATTATACATGTCCACAATCTTGGCTAGTTTCCTCTTAGTAGTGCACACATCAAAATCTAATAAAATATTCTAGTGCATGATCTCCATGCCCAACTTTAAAAAAGTGGTGCTTGCTAGAAGAGGGGATATCTTTTATGGATTTACTCATAATGGTTTTAGCAGCGATGGAGCATCTAGACCCAAAGAAAGGATGCCTTAGGGGAGTTCAAACTCATGTTCTTCATTATACATATCTAACAAGAAGGACACTTGCTTTTTTGTTTCTAAGTTTGCCTCATTGGGCATAAAGTGCATCCAAATATAAAGTATCTTGTCTTAGACATTAAACTGATATTGTTCATGTGCATTTTTAGTTACATCATCACCATGCTCTTATATAGCCTCAGTTAGTCCCTTCCCTTTACTATGGTCACACTCAAGTTTATCCTCCTTATGAATAACAATATCCATCATACTTACTTATTCACCATCCCCTTCCTCACCATATAGTGTTTTCTTAGAATTAGAACCTGAGCTATGAACCTGTACCTCTAGAATTTCCTATTGGGGTGCTTGTCTAGGGGGTTGTTGTTGGGAAAATATTGAAGTAAAAGCACTTGGGGGAGATGGTGGTGGAGTTACTTTAGGGGGAGAAGGTAGAGGTGTAAAAGGTGGAGGTAGAGGTGGATAAGGTGGAGGAAAGAAGAGGAGTAGGTTGGGGAGGTGAAGGGTGTGGTGGCGAATGGCATGGAGGAGATAGAGAAATGTGGGGAGGGGATGGAGATGGATGAGGTAGAAAAGGTGAAGGGTGAGGTAGAGGTGGCACAGATGGATGAAATGGCATGGGTCTAGATGGTGGAGGGGTAGGTAGTGGTTCTTTTTCAATCTTATACCATTTTTTTGGTGCTTGATACCCACTTATGTTAGCACCCACATCCATCTACTTTTTCTTCTTTAGGGGTGGCACTGATGGAAGTTTCTCCTTGGGATCCCCACCCTATGAATCCTTTTGGGAGTGCAGCATATAAAATAAGTTATGAATATACTCCCCCACTATTTTCTACTTGATCTTGATGTCGGTCATGTCTATCTCCCTCTTCTTATTATAGGTTTTTTTGTCGATAGACAAACATTTTATAGAGAGTGTGAATCTTAAGTCTATTATTTTAGTCTACAAAATGATAGGCTATGCATCATAAATTTAATTGATGGATTCTATGAAGTACCACACTAAGAATCCATATGGTAACTTAAGCCATGCAAAGATCTCTTTAGATGGGTTCATTTGGATACACATTAGGGAGAAGTGCTACTTCATGATAAATTATGCTTGCTTCATAGCTAAAGTGGGCAAGTCCTTGGGGATGCACCACTCATCCTTTAATGTCACCTTCATTCCATCAAACCAATACCTAATGCTTATCTTATATAAGAGTGTGATGTGAGTAGGGCATGTGAACACCTTATAAAATTTAATGGGGGACTTGTGCATGGGAGGATAGAAACACTTTAGCACTCTCAAACAATAATATAGCACACTAATTTCATCAAAAACTAATAAAAGGGTGATTAATCCACATGGAAACCTATACTTAGGCATTAGATGGGTCCTCTTTGTATCTTTAATAATATTTTGGGTGAAGTGCATAACCTATTTATACTTCAGCCCCTGTGTGACCTAATGGGTAATATAGAGGTACTCCATGTCAACCTATTTCTAATGATTGGTCCCTCCAATCTTGGTTATGATGATCCAAACTATAACCTAGAGGGTGATCTTATAGGTTTTTGATGTGCATGATATGGCCCTACTTCTGATACATGAGCATCATGGTAGTCTTTTAAACCTCCTTAGTGTCTACTAAGTCAGCAATTATGCTCAACCCTAAGCATTGTAGTCATGTGACCTTGTTGATCCTCTTGGATATAATATTTATGATTCACGTGGTGAAATAAATATATTCCTCATGGATACACAAAAGAAGGAATTGAACCACCTCCATGGGTTTACCAAAGTATGGTAAATTGAAGAGCTAAAATAACCCTATAGTGTTTAGCTAGTTGAAGATCATGAGATCATATACCACTTATTTTTGAGTGTTCATGGTCTTGACCTGATAGTCACTTTGGAGCTCAACCTCATTCATTGGTTGGTGATGATTGTAGTCAAAGATGATACAAGTGAAAACCTTGGAGACCTAGTTCTTCACATGAACCATTGAATCCAGATGTTGTATTTCTTCAATCAATAGAGATGGAGGTGGGGACACTTGAGCTTTTTGCACCAAGGATGATTGAGAGTACTTCACTTTACATACCATACTTTTCTCTTCTTCTATGTACTGAACTTGTTCTTCTAGTGTCTCTTACCTAATTATAACCTAGTCTCCTCTACCCACCTCCTCTTCTTTTGGTATTTTTGGTAAGGGTTCAGTTCTTTTGGCCTTTTTCTTAGGCTGCATCACCCTTTGAGGAGCCTGAAGGTTAACATGTATTCATCTAATGTTTCTAAAAGAATACATGGTTGTGGATGACTGCTTTGGTTTTTTGAGCTTAAGCACCCTTCAATGGTATACCTATAACCTATAAATTTTTAGTACTAATGTTTTTATAATGAACCAGATTCATAATATCTCTTTTTAACTTGGTTATGCCCTATGTAGGTTGTTATGAAGATGAATTCACTTTACTTGGCTCTAGGTTTAATTAACTCAGATCTGATAGTTTCTTGATCTTCAGTTTTATTAATCTCAAGGTAAAGTGTTAAATGAGTTTAACTTCCCTATTTATAGGCTCCAAGAGGAGTTTACCATCATTAATGTTTTTCTATCACCCTTCACTTCATGTCATTAATACTTAATGGCTATTATTCTTGGATCCTCACTTTTGTCAATTAATGCATTTAATGTTATTTATCACATTACATCATTGGCCCATTCCTTGCCATAACTATTATTTCTACATTAATGGCACATCCCATCTCATGCCTTTATTTTAGGTAGATAATAATTATGTCCCATGCTTAAACACACACCATTGATCTAATTGTACTAGATCAAATGCAAACCACTGATCCACTTTTGCATAGATCAAATGCATACCATTGATTTATTAATAGCTCCCATGGTCATGAAACTTGCCATCCTCTAAATTTTTTTTATAATTCGCTAACCTTTTGACCTTGAGCTCACCATTGGATCTATTTTGTATGAGTGAATGTGAGCCATAGATCTACCTAAACCCACTAACTCAACTCATCCATGTGTTGTTAGATCTAGATTATGCTATTGAGATTATGTCACTTATCACTGATGAATTCAATTTTAGGATCCTCTAACTTTTGAGTTGATTCTCATCATTGGTCTTCGATGCACAATTAAACAAACTATGTTATATCTTTGGGACCTAATGACATTATCTTTACCCACTCACCATTGATCTTTGATGCACAATTAAATGCACTCCATTAGATCCTTGGGACACACTAACACTATCCTCACCCACTTATCATTAGATCTTCATGGTATGAATTAATGCCAACCATTGATATTAAAGCATTTGAATTCAAATGGCTATTTTACAAGGCTTAAACTTGGTATTTGCATACCCTAAGAACCTTATGTGCCCATGTACCTTGTGTGCATATCTAACCCTATTCACCTAAGTATCTTACATGATTTACTTACTAAATATGACTTCTTACCCCACAATAAAATGATTCATGGTCTTCCACAAAGAGAAAAACTTTTAGAAACAAAAGTACTAAAAGGAAAAGTTATATGCAACAAATGCATCACTTTTATTAAAATAGAAAATATTAAACTAATGGAAAAAGCTGTATTGATTATAATCCTTCAGCTATTCAAAATTGAAATATGACCAAAGTCAGCTTCCATTATAGTTCCCAATAAGGAACTGGTCATCTATCCTTTGTAACCAACATGATTTGGTAGGTTAAATGCTATGAATTATAAAAGGACCATCTTAGTGGATTCAAATATTTTTAGGGTAACACACGAACTTGGAATCAGATAACAAGACCTTCATTCCTAGAGATAATGTTTTATTCACTATATGGTAATCATGTCATGCTTTTTTCTTGCACATTTTATATCCTGGCTCTAATGAGTAAGGAAACAAGCTTCATTTAGTTATAGTAAAGTGTCTAGACACACTTTCAAGGATGACTCTTCATCCAATTATCCTACTCACACTATACATAGAGATGGTAATAAAAACTCCATTGGTAGGGGTGCCTTCTTGTTATACACTAGGTTGGATGGTGTGTTTTTGTTTAGGTGCTTGTAGGTTGTGCATTAATACCATAGTAATATAGATACCCTATCATTCCAATAAATTTGGTGAACATTATAGATCTTTATTAGTGTGGTACCTAGGATCTTTTTGAAAGACTTAGAAATTCCATTGGCTTGTAAATGATATGGACTTATTTTGTGGTGCATGATCATGAACTCAACCAGTAAGATGCAAATTGTTTCATTCAAAAAATGGGTTCCACTATCACTGGTGAAACTCAAGAGACATCCAAACTAAGTTATGATATTCTCCCAAATGAACCATGTAGTAGTAGCAACAATAAAATCCTTTGTTGATGTAGCTTCAACCTAGTGCATAAGGTAGTCAGTTGATATAATGATGTATCAAGAACCTATTCATCATCCTATTGGAGTGATGGGCCAAAAAAATAAATAGCCCAATTTTTAAAGGGTTTCTAAGAAGGAATGGGTCATAGATGCATAGAATATCTTCAATTAGGTTTACCTATACATTAACATGTCACACTACAAAGCATATGCTTTATCATCTTGGAAAAGAGTTGGCCATCATAATCCATCTAGCAGAACCTTTCATGTGGTAGCCTCTCCAGCATAGTGTCCACCTATAATACCCTCATGAACTTCATAGAGTACGTAAATTAACTCATGTTACATTACACAACATCGAATAACTTCATCATAGCCTATTTTGTAAATATCACCTACTATAAGTTGGAAGGGTGTTGCACAAATCATGAGTTGCTTTTTATCCTATGAGGTGAATTCATCAGGTGTAGAGCCAATGGTTAAGAATGTTACAATATTTTCTAGATCTTTAGGTACCTATGTAATGTAAAAGAGTTATACATCAAGAATATCATCATTTATGGTGCACAATATTTCTCTATTCTCAATCTGTGATAGGTGGTTAGGTCTAGAATTAGCCTTCCTAGGTTTCACCATAACATAAAATTAAAACTCTTAGAACAACACAATCCAGTGATAGATCTATCCATGTTGAAAAATTCTAATAACAAGGAAATTTAAATCCTTATGATATATATAGAAACAAAAAGGAGTGGCTAATAGGTATTGTGTAAACTTTTGTAAAGTGTAGACTATCGACAATGCTTTGTGCTCTGTAGTGGTATAGTTTTTTTCATCTAGTGTGATCTTCCTACTGAAAAAGTAGATTAGGTGATATAGGTGACCTTCACTTGGTTGTGCAAGGATTTCACCAATGGCCATGCTAGATGCATCAACATGGACATGAAATGCTTTTATCTAATTGGGGAACTAGAGGATAGGAGTAGTGATCAGATTTTCCTATAATGTTTCAAATGCCTCTTTATAAGAGCAAGTCCATATGAAATGCTCATTCTACTTTAAAATTTCCTCTAGGTGCACAATAATATTTTCATATCTATGGATGAACTTTATATAATAATTAGTATGGCTTATAAAATTGTAGACCTCATGCTAAGTCTTAGGTGTTAGAAGTTGAATAATAATAGAAACCTTCACTGGGTCTACCAAAAGTCCTTAAAAATAATATGTCTTAGGAGCACACCAAAAGGTGTTGCAAATAGTAACTTATTTAAGTTCAATGAGATTTGTAAGACCTGATAGCACTTAAGCAAAAGTTTGAGGTTAGAACAATGGTCCTTGACCTAATCATATATTTTCCAATCATCTAAATAAAATTGAAGGTATTTATGGATGAAGTCCTTAAAGGCTTCAACTATTATTCATGAAAACACTGCTAGGGCATTTTTCAACCCAAAGGGCATAAAAATACAGGCAAATAATCCCCATTCAGTGGTGAATGTTGTCATGGGTTGGTCTTCTTCAACTATTTGGACCTAATGGTATCTAGAGAAGCCATCTATGAAGGTATATACCTCACATCTAGTAACACCTTCAAGGATCTCCTCTATGAATGGCACTAGAAAGGGATCAATTACATAGGATGTATTAAGCACTCAATATTCCACATAGATACGAATGTGTCCATCCTTATTGATACTAATTAGGTTGACCCACCTATATTCATCAATTAGGTTGATTACTATAGCACATAACATACTATCAATTTTTTCTTTGGCGTACACCTAGAGATTAGACTTCATCCTATATGTGTATTTTCTAATTGGTCAAGCATTATCAACTAGCTTGATATGCATCTTCCCCAAGGACAAGTGGACTCCCTTAATTTCACTATAGTTTCTTAGGAAGACATCCTGATATTCTTTTAGAAATTCAAAAAAAATTGAAATCTCTGTGTCAATCTAATAGTTTCCTAGTATAGCCATCTTTTATCCTTATTTCAAGCTGATGTTGCACTAAATAGTCTAAATAGGCCCATGGTAGGGGTTGTCCATATCAGCACCTATGTCCCAAATATTTCTTATGCCAATTTTCATAGGAACATATAAATGGTTAGACATTGGGTTGAGTGGAGTGGATCCTTCACCTTCCTTCACTTATAACACATGATTTTGTTTCCCTAGATGAATTTCTTCACATCAATTCTAATCGAAGACTAGTGTAGGTGTAGGAATTGGGTCTATCAATGGTTCATATAATAGATGTAGGGGCTCCTTAGGATCCTAATCATTTGGATTAAGAATTAATATTAAGTAATAAATGAGGTTCACCCTCAAGTTACTGGGTAGAGTGAAGATCACCATTTAAATCATGCTCAGTGATAGGACACTCTTAGTTCCTTTGTTCCATCAAAATATAAAAAATATTGGTTAATGCTACCATCAATGGATGGGTAATTTGAGACATACTAGTAGACACCAATGTAGAAGTCAATGTCCTCAAAAAGGATTCTTAGTGCAAGATGGCCAGTCTAGTGCTACAACCTTCACTTCATGTCTTACTTATGGTAAATAAGACTCGTGCATTACCTATTGGGGTCATCAAGAATGCAATGGTTGACATACTTGGAGTACCATTAAAAATAGATTTTGAGGTTTTGGGGCTAGTTAAAGCTAATGATTACCTAGCTCTATTGGGAAGACCTTGGTGATCTGATAATTAATGCAGACTTGAGCTTCAATAAGTGCTACATTAGTTTTGAAAACACTGATCAACATGTTGTAATACCATTAGATCAAGCACAAGGACCCCCTTACATATATCCTATCAAATTTGATGAATATATAAACCATATCTATAATGTGACTACAATAAATGAGGAATAAAGATATCCCACTCTATATGGTGTTCTTTGATGGTTGGATACTCAATCCCTTTTTGATGCTACAAGTAATGCATGTAATTGTTGGGCTCATGGTGACTACATCCTCACTGGTAGAATAATTAGTACCATAAACAACTAAGAGAATATTCCATGCCAGTTTAATAAATGACACAAGTTTCATTACCTTATCACTAGCGAAGTCATGAGGGAACCTATCATAGAGACACCACTCAAAAGACTCGATGAGGCTCTAATGTTCCATAGGTAGATGGAAGTCTAAAACTTCGTTCAATTCCTTGTAGAGTTTTACCACACTGATGAAGATCATATTTTATCTTTGGTTCATCTATTTGATGGCATAGATACATGTGGTGGTGAACCCATTATGAATGACTCCTCCACTATGATCAAGTATGCTCAACCTTACACCACTGATTCCATCATGATAACAAAGTAAAGGGAACAATCAGTTATAGTGGAGTACAAGCACCTGAGCCCCACATTGAAGCTTGTGAAATAATGTGGTGGAATGATGAGTCATGCTTACTAGAATATTTATGATTACATTCATTTTATGGAACTTTAAATGCTTGGGCATGAGCATGGTATGTTCATAAAGAGTGACACATGGGTACCAGGTTTTAGCATCTACTAAAGGAAAAAATGAACTCAACACTATCCTATTCTTCACTAAGAAAGGATTTGAACCTCACCTTCCAAGCCATTCATGAAGATGTAGTAGGTGACCCATGTCCCATGGAATAATGCATGAGGATTATCCATTAGGATCTTAAGTATCCCCTACATCATGTACCACATATTGAGGTTCAGCTTCCCTTTGCACACCAACACACTGCATTGTGTATTTGTCTTTTAGGAATTTAATCTCTCCCTAAAGTTCTCATACTAGTACCATCATTTCTTGGAGGACATCTTTCTATTACTAAACATTAGGATACTTTCTTGCTCTTGGTTGTTTCCATTGCACTTTCTCTATGGGATTAGATGTCAACTAGGTATGTCCCCCATTGTAATTGGTAATGTTTACCTATTAAGCTCTAGGGATGTTTGACGATGCATGCAAATTTTGTTTATCAATTTGAATCATCCTATCACCTTTTTCATTTCACTCCTTCGTGATGGTCTCCTATAAGTCAGGACACTCTTCTAGTTAGTGGTCCTTTTTACAAAAAGTGCACATCAAGTAGTCTAAGTAATCCCTTTGATATTGGTCTAAAGATCTACATTTGTAATAGGTCATGGTTGGGAAATGACCACCTCATCATCCTTTCCCTATTCCTCATCCATGGTACTCACCATTATCTTGATTATTTTCTAGTAAGGTTTGTCACGTTTCATGTGCTCAAGCTTCATGGATGTCACTAATCAAATGATAGTCATAAATGTCATGAGTATAGGCATCATAGATATTGTAATAGTTAGACACCTTAGTGTGTGTATATTACTACATAAGAGAACAAGAGCATACATCATGTTCTTCATGAAAAATTTCACATGTCTATTTAATTATTTCATAGATGTTCTTATGTGGACAATTACTTCATGTATGCCCTTCAAATGCGTAGTCTATGCACAAAACACCATTGCATGTTTCATGTACATTATTGACTATAAAATTCTCAATTTATGATGCCATTGAGGATATTTAGGCCTCCATAAAGGGATTGATCCTAGTATTAATGCTTCTAACTACCTCAACATGAAGAGCAACTTCTAAATCCTCACATAGACTAATGAAGGTTCATTGTGACAAATTTTGATGGAAGGGTAGTAGCAATCCTCACATAAACCATTGTGCATGATGAGTAGCATTAAACTCAAATGACAATTTAGATAATAAGGTCTTAAACCTTGCATCATACTCACACACACTCTCAGTAACTCCTTGCTTTATATCCTTTAGTGTTGTTATACTTTATTTCTCAAATTTAGGAATGTCAAATTCTTGAAATAAAGTTGTTTTAAGTTGATCATAGTCGACCACTGCTTATTGAGGGTCAAAATTTTGATACCATTTATGTGTGTGCTCCTAAAGTGTAGTTAAAAACTATGTGGCCTTATGCTCAGAGTATCTAATACCTCACTCCCTCTAAATCAATTTGCATTTGTGTACATGTTCAGCTACATTCTCTATACCTCTATATTCTAGTACGTGTAGTGTCATTTCATAATACACTATGGTTGCTTGAGGTGCTTGAATTGGTGGTTATTGGGAACCTCTAGCCCTAGTCTCTTGAGGAGGAAGTCTCCTACCTCATATATGACCTCCTAGTCTACCTCTAGTACCTCTAGCAATAATGCTTATGGTATGAGGTGTGGTAGCTAGTTGCTTACTCAAATTGGGGCCTATATGTTGTCCTTATAGGCCCAGTCTACCAAGCATCCCAAGTTATGCCATATAATTCCCTTGAAGAGGGAAATAAATTGTTAAGTCTAAATGAGCATCAAAAGGCTTAACTTTAGTATCCCTTATTGGTTTACTTTTTTATTCTAAACTGTCTAATCCTAATTATGTATCTGTACTTAATCTGACTCAAAAGCATGAGTGTGCACTATAGTAGGGGAGCCTGGTTAATTTAGACTTGGTTATTTGATTCTTGTCATCCAGCTTGTTTCTCCTTCATAAGATAGAAGTGGCATAGAATATGGCTTGAAATTCATGGGGTCCTCATGTGTTTATGCTTCCCTACAGCTCCTAACATCACTCCTTGAATTATACTAGTCTCTTCCCATGTCGCTAACTCCTATAATCCTTTTCCAAGCTTCATCATACTTCCATTTCCATAATGCACATTGGTTGGATACCATTCTAAACCCATAGTCTTCTATGAACTCCTATTCTCCCCTTCTAAATGTGTGGATCATGCATAAGAGGATTTAGATCTCCATTGGTATAGTTTCAAGTCCAAGATAAACAAATAGATTCTTGATTTCAAAATCAAAAATCCTAATATAATGACCATGTGGTTCTCAAAGGAAATGGAACTTGGCTTCTTTAGGACATGAATAGGTAGTTACAACATACTCCGAAATGTAGTTATTTAGAACTCCTTTCCATCAAAATTTGGCTACTCACGTCCATGGAGATCCAAGTTTTGATAAATTTCTTTGCCATTCTAGCATCCAAGACTGTCTCTTCCCAAGGTTCCTTGATCATCCTTGAGCATATGCTGACAACTAAGTATGTAAATGAACTTAGACCTCCAAAAAGAAGGTTTCATATAATTCACTATAGAGGTTCTTCTCTACCCACTATCATGCAGAGATTATTAGCTCAAGGTAAGGAACTACAAAGTTATCTTCAACACTGGTAATCCATTCTTCTATGTTCTCAATAGTAATACACCCAAACATTTTCCATGACTATGCTTCAAACCCTAGTAATGGAGCTAAAATTTTGGGGGTTTCTTTGATAATTATAGCTTTGGCACTAAAGTCTAACCCAATTAGATAGCACACTGTCCCTTTTATGTAAGATTTAAGTCTTGCATGCTCACCTAAAGTGCATAGCAAAAGATCGGTTCCCATAGGTTTTGTTTCATAGTGTTGATAACTTGTTCATATTCTTCTCTTTATGTAAATTAAATAGGGATTATATAAATGTAAAGATAGACTACCTTGATCCTTTAGTTTCTAGGTTTGATTAATATCACTATGCAAAAATTATCATCTTATATTAGCATCAATTACTAAGAAAATAAAGATAGGGTATAACTCATATTTTAAGTCTAATCACTTAACTCACACACCATTATTCATCATAAATCATAAGAAGTTTATAAAACCTATTATCTCATATATTAAGCTTAATCATATGAAAGGCAAAAGTTCATCACAAATTCATCCCAAAATCCCCCTATATAGTACTTTACAATAGGGATATTTATACTTGTTTTTTCCTAACCAAGTGTTTATAATCATTAATGGCATAAAGAATTGGCCAACAAACTCTCAATAAACTAAGAGTCATGGCACTTCAATAATTATTTTTTCTTAAAGACCTTAGCCTCTATGCCCCCTATATCTTAACTTTATGCTATGTCTTTGATTTAATGTGTTCCTCTCCTTTTTCGTTGGTATAAAACATCATATTAATAAGGTCTGGGTGACCCATATGAACCATTCTTTTAACTGCTCCCACTTTCCATGCACTCCCCTAGTCTTTTGCTTTTATTTTGAGTCTTGCATCCTTGGGTTCTTCATGACTCATTCCCCTTTTATTTGGTGCTCTCACACTAGTTAATTCATGTCATTATCCTCTTGTTCCCTAAATTTCCATGCCATGGTGCTTCTACACCTATCAGTTATGCACCATGGTTCTTCCACATCATGGTCCTTTAACACTGTGTCAATTATGTGCCAAAATTGGACAAAACTTAGCCAAAATTTTGGGGCCAACATCACCCCACACTATGATCTTAGTCCATCCTAGACTAAGTCATGCTATTGTCTATCAAAAATTCAAGCCTTGACTACTCTATCTCCTTCTTTAGATTATCCCAATGTGACAATGCTTTGAGAACTTTTATAGTTATATCTTATATGGCCTCCTTTAATTTATTTATCTCCTTAGGTTTTATGGAGGTCTCATCAACCTTTTTGACCTATTCATCTAGGGACATGATGGAATCCTTTAGCCTTTTAAGTTTGAACTATCAACATTGGTGTTGTTTGAACACGATACATTATCTTGGTAGCCTCCTTAGTAGCCTTTAGTTTTTCAAATAGTGCATAAACAGCCTCAAATTATTTGTTAATAATATCAAAATTGAACCTATAACGTTTAAATATTTTATAAAATTCAATAATAAACATTTTAATCTCACATTTATAGTCTCTACATATAGCTTTGATTGCCTCTAACTTAGTCACTTTATCCTTCACAAAATTGATGAGCTATGAAATCTCTTCACTAGTTTTGTATACAGTGCCCACAACTTTTGCTTTAAAACTATTGGCATCTGATTTGAGAATTGCTTCAAAATTGGGATTATTTATCAACTACACTATGGAGTTTATCACACTTATGACCCTCATATCCTTAAAAATATCTATGGCCTCCTTTTCTTGGCATGTTAATTGGGCTACCAAAACATTCATCTGAATATGCCATTGAAAGACACCATCTCTCTTTGAAATTACATAATTAAAATCCCAAGATACCTCTTAGGTAGTCATTAAATTTAAATGAATGTATGTGTTATTTTTTGTGAATTAAACTAATAAATTTATCCTCTCCTCAATTTATTTCAATTAGTTAAAAAAATTTATTACTCCTCTTTAATCAGGCTAGGATTCACTCCTTAAATTCTTGATTATTTTCAAATATCAAAAAGTTAGGTGGATACACATTGGATGTTATCTAAAATATATTTTATATCTTAAATAATTTTCTAACATATAATTATTTTTTTATCTTACTCCTTTATTATATCATCTCTTTCATTGCCTCCCCTATCGTATCTATAAAATAACAAAGGTCTTATGTATACTTAGTGGGGTCATTCGAGTTCTTACTTTGATTATTTGATGAGAGGAATAGATTTTACATTTTTTCCAACACTAATTACTCCATTAATTTTTTGTCGAATCCCTTCCACTTCTTGACCCTTTGTATTGTACCACTCTTTTTATAAAAGTGAGTAATTATTATGGGTAATTTAGTAAGTACCAAGCCCATCCTATCTTTATTCATTTCTTGTCTCTTTAACCTAGGTAGGGATAATGAGATCTCCCTATTATTATGGATAGATGGTTTATGGAATATTGGAAGGAGGAATTAAAATTGGTAGGAGAATGGAGACACTTATTTGGATAGAAATCTGGGGAAGTATAGTAGTGACCCTGCTTCCTTCTTAAGTAATCCTTTGAGGTGTAGTTTCCACCACATATTTCATCTGCCCCAGAGTTCCTATGACAATCATTATAGAAGACTTAGATGGAGTGGACTTAGAAATAAATAAATCTAAATAGGCATATAGTATTTGTGTAAACTAAGGATTGAAAATGGAGATAGTTATCAAATCCTCAAAATGAACCTTCTTCTTATGGTATTGGGGTTTAGCCATTATTAGGGTAGTGATTGAATGAATATAATAATATAAATAATTAAAAACTTATTTTTCACCTTCCTCAGTATAAGCATGAGGATATAATGACTTGGTATTTAAACAATACTCTTTTAATGACTCATAGGGAGAGAGTGGGGTAGTAACTGAACTAGTAGATGGAAAATTAATCACATGGGAATCTACTATTGTAATGGAGGAAGTAAAGGAAGATATTACCTTATTTAGAGACTAAATTTATTCACCAATAAGGATAAATTAACTTTGGGTGGTATTTGGCACTTCTAATTGAGTATATGATATTGACATAATAGTTTTAGAAGAAGGACTAGGATCTATGTTTATAGGTGCATTAGTAAGTGTCAAAGTACGGGATTATCTCAACATGGATTCTATATTTGATTTCAGTGCCCTATATTCCATTAATAATTAAATGGATGTGTATTCATACCTTCCTTGTTCCACTCATATTTTCTCTTCTAATATCTCCATATCTCCAAATTCCTCTTCATCAATTTCTTCAGAGAAATCTATTTCTTCCTCAGGATATGTGTCTTCTCCTAAAACCTACTCCTCTTTAGTTCCCCATCTTTCATATTATTCACCACTAATAAACACCTAGATATGCTCCATTTATTTGTCTCATACCTTCCATTCCCATTTTTCCTCCTTTAATTACTCATATATATAACTCTCTTTTAAAAATGGGCATTTAGTAGGTCTCTCTTCTAATTGTACATTCAGAGATGAAACTAGAAGAGTCTTAGGATTCCTTTTATAAATGAAAAATGATGTTTTAATAGTTATTTGGACTTTGCCTAAGGTGGATGGAGTGGGGGATGAAGGAACTATAATAGTAGAAGGTGGAAGTGTAGAATAAATAGTAGGAGAAACATGAGATGAATGCATTAGGATTACAAAAGGCACATGTCAAGAGGATGGGGGTGTTGATACTGGTATTGACAAGGGTATTAATACCAAAGAACTTTGTAATAATTAAGGGAGACTTACCTATTGAAATTAAGTCAATGGGGTAAAATTTTCCAAATAAAATGCTCCCACTTATACACCTATAGGATATGAATCTCTAGTAGTTATTGTAAGAGATTACATTGCTTTCATCAATTGAGGTGTTGGTAGTTTCTTTAGGATATTATTTATTATCTATGGATCTACCTCCCATTTAGGTCCAATTTCCTCTAATTTTATAGCTTCTATTTATTTTGGGGAGCTAGGATGATCATACTAAGGTGATAATTGATCATGTGGCTAGGGCCATTGATGGCTCATAAATTTGTTTTCCTCCTCCACTATATTTTTTGCTTGTTCTCTTGTAATAAAATGATCATATTGAATTTCTTATGCTACCACCATAGGTATTATATGTTGATTCATCCTGGTATAAACCTCAAAGTCATCTATAACATTAATAAAAAATTGAGTCATACTCGTAATTCATGTGGCCATAAGGAATGTTAACTCTATTTTTCCTAAGGTCACCAAGGTATTGCCTTACTCTATTATTGGGATATCAATCTATAAATTATGCTTGGTTTATCCAATTTTGAACCCTAATATTTCCAACTAAATTTATGTGCCTCTTTAATGAATATTGCATTTGGTTAATGTTCAGAGGGGTCTTATGATAATATCCTTGATGTTTGGTAGCTAGATCCTCATCCACACTATTGTAAATCTTGAAATATATTTCCTACTCTAAAACTTTGTTAAGAATAAAATGAGGGAGATTTAGAGTAGACATGGTTCCCTCTATCTTAGTTATAGTATAGTCAAGATATAATAATAATCTCCAATCTTTGTAATGATTTTCCTTATGTTCTCATAAATCTATTACATAGAGTGCCCATAAATGGCTTGGTATACCAATGGTTATACCTCTTCTCCAATTCTCTTTATTTCTCTCTTAAATCGGTAGACATGGAATAGAGAGAAATCATCACAAACCTATTGTTCACACATTATGTGGATGTCTCCTAGGGTTGCTCATAGGTCATATGCACCATCCCCATGGTTGTATCTACTACATATTACATCATGTAATAATTTCAATTATATGGCCTTTCATTAAATTTAAATAGTTACACCTTGATTCAGATGTTGATAATCTCTCCAAGTACCACAATTTTATCAAAAGTTAGAAATATTTCTAACAAGGGGACCCATGCCTTGTGAATGTAGGTGATGCTAGAAAACCCTTATAATATGTTCATAATTCCATGGATAATCCCATCCTTAATTTTATTATGAGAACTAAATAAATATCTCATTGAATGTTCAATTTTTGGACCTTGTCTAGCTATTGCTTGAGATTGCCCTCAACTGTGTCATGGTCTAACAAGACATTGGTTGTGATCAATTTATAATTCATATTGGGCACTACGAGGTGAAAATACTTATTACAATCATCCTTAGAGACATAATCAACCACATTTATACAAAGTCTTAAGTGCAAATAATATCCAGTAATACCACCATTGAAGATTAAATCATGAAGTAATTCAATGCATGGCATTACCTCAAACTTCATTGTCATATTATGTAGACCCATTATTTTAACTAATAACATATCCCTTTATAATACCCCTAGAGAGTTGAGTAATTGGGAAATGGTAATACGCCATGTCAAAAATTGTGTCTAAGTACTCATTTGCCCCTACAATAGAATATTGGGATGGAGAATGGTTAGTTGTTGAGGATTAATAAGACATTATTGTATCATATAATTTATAGCAAGTTTAGTCGAATTGATTTGTAAATTTGTTAGTATGAAAAAATAGGGATCTTGAAGGTTTGATGGCTTGAATTCATAGTTTGTATATTGTATATTAATGTCAAAGTGATTTGATGTTCTCAAGATTTTACATATATTTCTCAAATCTTGAAACTTGAATGCTCAATTTGTGTGAAGTTAATGCAACAACTAATTTGTGGCTCCACTTCTCATTTTCATTTAAAATTGACAAATCAGCATTCATATGTGTATTTTCTACCATGTGGTGACCATTCATTAATTACAAGTGATTAGTCATCACTTTGTTATAGGTTTCAATTTCCCATTTATTATGATTTATTCTTAGCTATCAACTTTCATGTTTGTATTTTGGCCATGCGTCTTCAAAATCATGACACCTATTTCAATCTCATTTTTTTAGGGTCTTCAAATTTATAATTCTACTTTATATTCTCCATGATCCATGACTTAGTGATATTTTCCCACTTGTCATGATCTCAAGAACTCATGGGTCTTCTAAAATTTAAATTATATATGTTTTATTGAAGGCTATGCATGTATGAGATGGTGCCACATGGAGTAATCATAGGATCCCAAGGAAATTAATATATTTTGCTTTTGTGCCTTCTTTTTAATAGGTTATATAATTTTAATATGATGACACATAGATGGCTCTAAATAATATATACAACATAGAGTTTTGGCCATGCACTTTTGATTGGAAAGTTCTAGGTTAATAGGACCTCACCACATGCACAATTCTCATTAATAAATAACAACTTAGAACTTTTAGTAGTGTGATTTTTCTCATTAAGCCCATAATTTTTTAGATGAAAACACATGGATGGATCTCATTAATCTAAAGACTTGGAAATTTTATAGTGTATTTACAATTGATAAGGCCTGAGTGAATAGGATTATTCCATTTGGTATGATCTAGGGAACTCAAGAGCTTTGAATATAATGTACCTACCTTGATATTTTAGGTCATGATTCAATGATATCTTTCCACTTGGCATGAGAACTTGGGAACTTTTTGAATAATGACTATGAATTTTCTTCCTAAAAACTCTGGGAGACTGACATGTCACCATGTGGAGAAATCTTGATATTTTATAAATTAGAGGGCTTGGAACTTTTCATGAAAATTAGTTCCATATATGTTTATGAGATTTTGACACATGGATGGATCATGGAAATGTGGTAACTTATAATGTATTTATAACACCTAATGTCTTAAGTGAATGGAATGCTTTTACATAAAATGATCTCATGAATTTGGATGCTTGGAAAGACTTAAAATATTTTGGTTATAATTATGGTCTATAGTCCATGAAGGGACGATAACAAATGTCATGATCTAGGGAACTTGATGAAAATTTTAAATCTCAAGAATGGATGCTACACATCAAATCTTAAGCAAGATACATATCTTCATTAGTCTCACTAGTCCATTAAATCAAAACATAATATTGAATACACATTTTGAAAGTAAATAAGATAATCAGAGGTGAAATATAATTCATGAACAATGTCTAAGCTTTGATTTTCTTCATTTAGAACTTTTGTAATAAAATTAGAATTTTAAACAACCTTATATTTTCGTACACTTGATTAATATAATATTTCTTATGGTTTATATAGACCATGAATAAATATTTCTTAACAATAATGGGTCCCTGTTTGAATTTTGATAATGGGTTGTGTTGGGGCACAACACTATCTATGCCACCATTAATGAGAATCCTAAGCCTAGGATCTTTGAAGAGATAAGGATAACACTTATAAATATTGGTTCACACTAATATTATCTATATTTCATAATAATTAGAGTGGGGGGAATAATGGATACCCTATTGACACTACATAGGAGTGTTTTAGATAAACTAGTAGATAAATACATTTCTCACCAAATTATGAATGAGGTAAATGGTATTTAAAAGAGAGACAAGTAGGCCATGGTACATTCACAACCTCTGCAAGTTTAGAGGACCAATTTTAAGTTATGGTCATCAGTTACCTATACCATGAACCATAGATATTTATTTACATTACCTATTAATGATCTTAGGCACTAGGATCCTAGTGGTAAGGAAAAAGCTTATATGAGTCCATTAAGGGTAAATTTTTAATTTATATAACACCATGATCCCCACACTTTGTACCCAATATTTATATATCCTTAGGATGAGAAAGAGACTATGAGGGAGATGTATGATGTTGAGGTGACAATAGAAGTAACTATGATAATTTAGTATGGTAAATTGGAAGAAAAGTATAAAAATCTTTATCCTAAGGATTATTTTCCTTCCATATATGAGTATCTAATGAAGATATTACTATAAGGGCTTCTAGCTACACCATCTTATCAGATAATAACTCCACACCTTCAAGTAACTCTACCACCTCTTATTGTTCCTAAAGTCATAATTAATTTACATTAAGGTAAATCTTGTCATGAACAATTATTATTCACCTAACATTTTCCCTTAAGTTCTTAGCCATGATGTTTTTACCACTTCTCCTTATATGCCAAATATATAGGATACACCTATCTATTCTCCTCCTCATAGCCCCATCTAACAACCTATTATTGGAGCTTTGTATCTAAGGAAATATGTGCAAATTATAAAGTCTTTTGATTTGATTTGTTTTAAATTAGCACCTAGTCCTAAAGATACCATTAAATATACTACAGCAACTCTAACCACTATGTCATTTTACTCTATCTCAAAATTTTGGGTAGTTGTTCCTCAAACATCATTGTAAGCCACAACATATGTTTCTTAGACTTCCTCTATTTTTTCAGAGTAATCCCATCTAAATCCTTAAATTTAACCCACTTTTTATTATATAGTCATAATAATAGGGTCCTTGAATTTGCACATCCCTCTTCTTATATCATTACATATTTTATGTCTTCTTAGCATTAATTCATCCTCAAAGATCACAATCATGTTAGGGATTCATGGTGTCATTTAAATAACTATTTCACAACCTAAAAACACTAATGACAAATCAAATAAGGTATTAACCCATGGAGTTGATACCATCTATCCTATTTCACACATCCATCAACCAATTATACTCTCCTTCCTTTTGATACCAACCTCTTTCTTTAAACCACCTAGGCCATATCCTATACCTAAAGCCACTTAACTATCATCTATTAAATCTTTTTTTTTACTAACCATTCCATTGCCACACAATTCATTTCCTCACCTAAAAAAACACCACCTCATACTATTATTTCTTCTCATGGTCCACCTCTAGGAGGTATAAACCAAATCCAATATATGCAAATGGCAAAGATGAAATTATTGGACATGGTTATAGTATAAAAACCAAAGATCATAATTAGATTTTAAAAAGTAAAATGTCCATGAATATAATTACTAGTATGAAAGTAAAGAAATGCTATAGAACAATCATCTTTGAGACCAAAGAACATATCTTCACCTTGATTAAAAGTATAAAATGTAGGCCAAGTGAAAGAGACAAACATGGAAAAGACCCTAACTCAGTTAGTAAGGCAACATAGGAAAATGATAAAAAAATGTATAAGGGTTAAAATAGAAAATGTAGATATTGCCAACACAAACAAAGACTATGGTTCCAAATAATGTTTTCATTGATGTTGAAAATTACCTAGAACAATTTTAAAATTTATTAATTTAGATGTATGAGGATAAAGGTATGAGAATTTATTTAATGGATAATTTAAAATAATGCCAAAACAATATTATACAATTAGATGTCAAATTAGTTACTTTATCCAAATCAATAAAATATTATTGGTCTCCTCATATAAAGGAGATTCCCATAGTGGACATAAATCTAGTGTAAACATGGGTTTTGAACATGAAAATATATTTCCAGGAATAGGATGGTGAGATACATGGAGTACTCAAAAACATAGATATGGTAGATGGAAAAAAATTGTGACTTCTAAATAAATCTGAAGTGCATGCATTTTTTATACAAAATAGGTGATTATTCTCACATGATAACTTCAATACCTAGTTTTTACCATTTATTATGAGTATAAAAGATAATATAACTCAATAAAACCCAAGGAGAAATGATTAAGAGATTGAGTTCACTTATGCCAAGGAGAAGGTCAATAAATAAATTGCAATAAAAGAGGTCTTGCATTTTAAATCATGACCTATCACTAAGAAAAGATAAATTATTATTTATAATTATAATAGTAGACTTAGTTCAATTTTATAATCAAATTTCAAACCTGATATTGTTTCTAAAAATCCAATCTATACACTGAAATATGATTGCAAGTCCAAGCACATTAGCAACTCCTTATAGCCAAATGTAGAGTTTATTCTTATATTCATGATGCAATAAACTTATTTATACTTTTTGATTCACCTCTAAAATTGAGGAATATTTTGTTAATATCAATAGAATCTTTATAATTATGAATAAAATCTAAATATCTTAGGATTTTGTTCTCTTTATCAATTTTTTATGTATGTATGAATGAATTTTTAGTAAGTTATCTAATTCATGATATGTATGCATGTGTTCAATTTTTTAAAGGTATATTGACCTATTATCTATTCTAGTTATTTTGTGCATGAACCTTGATTTATTTTGTTGACTTTGTGATAGATGTGCATGTTACTAATCTATTATAAGTTAGTATTTATTCTAGTCTATTTTTAAAAATTATTTGCAAATAATTTCCTTTGACTCTGTGACTGTGTATTTTTATTTTTATCTGAGTAATAATTAGAATATGATAGACATTAATAATATACTTACATGTTTTATCTCGCTAAATTAAATTTAATAAATAATATCTCAGCTTGTACGTCCATAGGAAAACCTTCTCTTCTGCCTTGCCTTCCCTTATTTTTTTATAAATAATCAATCATTTATGTAAAAAAAAATCTAATTGACTATAAAACTTGACCAAATTTCCTTTGTTTATATGTACAAAAATAATTGCCTTAGTTTATATATACAAAACCAATTCCAACTGACTATAAAATCAATAAACATCCATTTAAATATGTAAGTCAAAAATATTTTATTAGTATTAATCACTTTTTTAACTTAATATAATTCCATATGACTATTAAATTTAACAAAATGACCTTTATTTATATAACTTGTACCAAATACAATGTAATAGTATGAAGATAAGTCAATCAAAATCAATAGTTATTATTTTATATTTTTCTAAAGAGAAATCCATATTTATACGTTTCCCCACATTATCTACCCATATACATAAATGTATTAATATTTTCCAATTAGAATGTAGTGTGTCATCAAATTTCCTATTGTGAGCCAATCCAATGAAAATGGCTTCTTGCTTGTTGTGAACAAATCATGTTTCCTCCCTTATATGTTTTATATTCCATACAAGTGTGTACTTATCTAGAACCATGTTTTTAATGTATACTAGAATAATATTAATTTCTTTGATATGATAATTTTATCATTAATAATGCATTGTGATATCCCCCAAGTAAAAACAAATGTCACATTTTGTAACCATTCAAATTGTTTAATTAAATAACATTTTACTCTCGAGTGCAAGTAAAATAAAACCAAATATCTAAATATTTATTTGAAATATTAAAAATAATAATGGGTAGATGCATGACTCAATATTGGTACCATGAATATGAAAAACCTATCTTTTTGTTTGTTAATATAAATTAAGTAATATGTGAAACTATAGATAATAGTTTTTCTACTCTCAATACCAATAACTTTATTTAAAGTGGAACGATATCTGAAAGAATAAACCAATACAAAAATTATTTTTTAATAAGGTGAGTAATAGTTTATTAAAATTAATTCCTTGCCACCATTATGATATTTTGTGTTAAACATTAAGAATGAACTTTAAAGATTTATTTTTCAGTAAGGCTAATAATAGTTTATTAAAATTAACTTATCAATTCCATAATTATGATGTTTTATGTTAAAAACTAAGAACGAACTTAACATATTAAGTTGTGAGAAACTCTTAAATTATACTAAGTAGGTCCCTTTTTTCCTTATGATAAATCCATATATTATTGAAATTTAATTATTTCCAACTATAATATAGTACCCAAATTATATGACTATATATCATGTGAGAACCTCATTTCATTATGAGATGTCTCTATATTTTAGGAATTATATAGGAAATTTATGAAAATTGGTGTAACACAAATTTTAAAATTATTTATACTTGATAATTCAAAAAATTATGAATGAAAACATATAATTGTCAATAACATTATATAGTAATGTGATTTGAAAAACTCTCTATGATAATTTAATCATTAGATAGTAATACAATTCAAAAAATGCTCAAAATTTTGATTTTATATAAGCAATGTAAATTCAATTAAATTTATTTACTTATTCCACACTTATCACATATAAACTATATGCTTTTAAAACTTTCATTACACCATCTTAAGGCTAGCTATGTAAACAATGTCACAATAAGTCATTTTCTATTCATAAATTATTTTTTAGAAGACACCTTTTATGAATAATAAAAAAAATTAGGCACACCTTTGTTTAGTGGGTTGATTAGAATAGTGCTTGTAAAAATAAAAGAAATTCCAAGTTCCTTCAAAATTGTATCTAAACTCTTAACAAATATGTCCCCATATTTATTGTAATTATCAGAACACCCAAAAAATAAAAGACAAGCCTACACTTTAGTTGTCATAATTAGTTTCATTAAAATTTGTTTATGTTGAGATATGTAGAATTTGTAGACAAAAATGAAAATTTAAATAGTTCGGATGCATTGATTAAAAACTAGTTCAAATATATTTTTGGTTTCATTTATTTTTTAAAATTATAACATTTTCTTCTTTTTTTAAGATTTTTTTAATTACCAATGCTTCTAAGTGAAGAATGAGCAAATATTTTTTGGGATGCACTATATAAAATAATAATATTAAGATTCAGTTTTACATTGCATTTAAATTTAATGTAATAGTAAGATGAAAATTAATGTTTTACCTACACTCTTAGGAATTTCCACATATTTTACATCTCTTAAAATCAAATCTACATATAAGAGTTATACATTTCTCGACAAATAGATTCAAACTAACATTGGAATTTAATGAAGTTTTTAATAGATTATAATTAATATTTAATACGTATTTATGATCCAAGTGTGATAATTAGAAATGCACATTTTGATTTAGTTTTTACACATTTACCATTGCCAATTGTATTTTCTATTGAAGTTCATATTGTTGGTTATATGTGTCATATGCATCTCTAGTTGTGTGAATACATTATTTAACAGAGAAAAATTTATCCACCTGAGATGAAGTTGTGCATTGATTTACATCATCATTATTTAATTCCTCATATATGTTCATCATTTCTTGTAATGTCTTAACAAATTATACCATGAAACATACAATATTAGAATGTAAATTCAAAATAATTTAGAATGGGCAAGGACCTATTCTAAAATTTATAAATAAGTATAATATCTAGGAATAAGTGGTCATCCATTCTAAAAATAACTCAATGTAGATAATTTGATTTAATATGTGGCATCCAAAGTATTTAATTTACCAATGAAAGTAATTTAAATTAGTATATTCAAATTTTATGATATTATCAATGTACGTAATTAGATGTGTGGGAAGATATTTATAGTAATGTTTAAGCATCATTTCATGATTTGGATTTTGTAGTATACATATTAGTGAAGTCATTTATAAATTTTTGGCTACTTGTATCGCATATGTGTCTCCATAAAATATTGAAATAGGAAGTGATTTTGTGTTGTGTCTTGTAATCATGTGTTCCCACAATTTTAAAAATATTTTATACTTGCATAAATGTTATGATTATACAATCCCAATATTATTTGTCCTTACAATATCCAAGTGATTTCTATGTGACCAATCAAGTTCTAATTTCACTTTTTCATAGATATTATGTTTTTAATTATAAACATTATAAATACTAAATATCACTGATAATCTTCAAACCCAACTTCCTCATTAGATTCTTGTAACATCTTTCACAAAATATTTTGTTATTGTATTTATCATTTTATATTTAGATGTGTAAAAAATTATGAAACAAGTAATATTTAACAACTATAACAAGAAATATGCACACATAATTCATTTCATTATATCTAATGTTGGAGAGTATATCTATAATATAAGTTTATGATATATTAATCACATCATTGAAAATATCAACAATAACCACCTCTAGATTGAGGAAGAAAATGTTTTTATAGTGATGTCAATGTTTTGACTACTAGAAAAGGAAAATGTGTTGGAATTTGAACTCATAAGTATCTTTCTCCCTTGGTTGAGAATTTTTATTAATGTATGATAAATGTAGTTCCATGAGGTCGCTACAATCCTTTGATATTTTTGTATAATGTTTTCTCTGACTCTCTTTCCCAGTTTGAATAGTATTTATTTTTATTCTTTCCTTTTCATCTCTAAATTCATCACAAAATTGAAGAAAGTGGGTTTCATGCACATCAAATTTTTGGTCAAATTTTATGTAGATCATTCCATTAGAGTTACTTCTTCAAGAAGTTGTGATTTCAAATAGTCCATAATTTCCACCCTTGAGGCTCTATTTTCTTTTACTCCTTTGCAATAGGCATTTAAATTTTTTCCATTCACACTAGGTTCAAGAGTCCTTTGTATCAAAAATAATACACTTAAAAGTTTATCTACAAGTTAATATAATTTATTTTCAACCATATCCCTTGTGCCTATAAATAAGCTTATTGTAATACAATCTAATTAAATTAATTTCAAATCCTAGTCATTGTATTTATTATGGCAAAAAGGTATCCCACCAATTGTGTACATATAAAAAATAGAACCCAAATTTCATATATTTTACATGGAAGAAGAAATGACAAATTATTTTTAAGGTTGTCTAATTTTTATTTTTAAAAAATATGTAAAATAACTTTTTCAAAGGGCTATATGCGAAAATAGAAAAAAATACATTAATCAAACATTATATAATATTTAAATGAATATTTCATTTTTATTTGTTTTATTATTTATTGAACTAAATTAAATATTTCAAATGCATTCCAACTATTTTCCTTATTATAACTACAACCATGGTGTTTTTGTCTTCTTTCCATGATTGATACTATGCTGGATTTGTACAACTAGATAATGATTTTTTTGTGAACCCGTGTCTTGTTTGCCATATTCTGTTGTTTATAGATACTAATAATCAACTATATTGTTATATTGGAATAAATAATATGAGTATAACTTTATTTTACTCTGCCATACATAGAAGCAAAATCATTTTTTTAAAGGATAATTTTCTAAGCTATAATGGTATGATTTCCATTGATAATGTAAAATTGAGTCTCAAAATCCTATAATTCATGTTGAAACTCAATGTCTAGTTTTCACTAACTAATTTTTTAAAGGAAAGTAATATTTAATCCCACTAAAGAGGCAAATAATTACACAACATAGAAATAACCAACAATTCAACACTGGATGAGTCAAGGGATCGGTATTAGTATTTAAAAAGAGCTTGGTGAAAACATTCAACTCTAATATTAAATTATTTTTCATTGATTAGGAAAATTTGAATATCTTGAGATGTTAAAGATTCAAAAAAAAAATTAATAATTTTTTATCTTAATTCAATATATTTTTCTCCCTTGTATATAGCTCTTGTATGTTAACATTTTTTCATTTTTTTTCTATGTGACAATATTTACCTCCTCATATATCTTAACATTTTTTAATTTTTTTCTGAATAATTTATCCATATTCAAGTAGTGGGTGATAGATGAAGTGAATGCATATTGATAAATTATTTTTAATGCTATTGTAGTTACACTAAGTCCCCTTATTTGATACTAGTCATAGTTATAATGAGTCTCCCATGAGACTCATCAGTTAGTATGGTTCCTACCCTCTTATACATACTTTCTTCTCTCTTGCTCCTTATACATAGTTTATTTTCAATTACTTGTACATAGATTATATCAATAAAATACAAAAACATTATAACATGTTAAAACACAAAAAACATTCAAATATTACTCGAAAAACACAAAATTTATAGATTATATACATTATTATGTTTAAATTTATTATATTTTCCAAACATTACATATGCTCAATATCTTAGTATAGTCATTTTTATCATACATACATGCTTCACTTGTTCTTGTCAAGCACTTAAAAATTACTTAGAGGACTCAAGAACACTACACTAATCCAGACTTATTATCATCTACCCAATGGGGCATATACACTGATCCAAGTTTATTGATTTGATATATTTACCCACTTGAGGGCATCTTATACATAGGTCCTATTAGCAAGTTCTATCCTTACATTCATTATATTCTAGTTTACATGTTGATATATATTGATATTGATCATTACTACTCATATTCATATTTTTTACCGACTATCACTACTTTAGACTCAACATATATACATCCTAGCATTTACACAATTTTTTACTACATTCATACATACATTCATTTCAAGCTTTCCTAGTTTAGACTTGATTGTGTCTCATATGCTTCTTGTATTCGAGGGCATTTGAATATTCCATTATTATTTGGATCTATGCCAATTCTATTCATATATGCCTTGGATATGTGCCCATGTCCCTTATGTGTGATATCTTGATTATGTACGCAAAAATTTGAACATGTCCTTCTATGTGGCTCTAATCCAACTTGTTTGTTGTTTGTGTCTGTGGACATTTAAACATGTCCTTATATGTATTCTATTTTTAGATTTCATTTCATGTGCCCATATCAATTGTATTGTGGCCCCTAGGCCTATTTTACATGCCTCATGTTTTTTATGTATGTTTTATTATATGCATCATGGCCATGGCACTTGTCTTTACTTGTTACACACACCAATTTTTGATGCCATGAAGTATGCCCTACATCTACCCTTCTTACTTGGGTGTTGTGATAGACATCATGCCCCATCCCCCTAGGTAGCTATTGAGATTTGTTGTTATACACATTGATTACATTTATCTTGACACCCTTCAATTTTAGATATAACATATAGGTTACACTATGTACTTATGCTCAAATTCTTTTACATCCAGATGTTAGGTTTGTACATTTTATTAGATTATCATGCATTTATCATATATGCTCTAGCTAACACATTTTGTAGAGATATTTATTTTGAGGATAGTTATCTCATAGGTCAATAACTCCCCTCAAAAGAGGGGGAATTCACAAAGGTTTACCACATAGATTAGGCTCCTACATTGTATTCACAAATCATTTTTAGCACATAGGCTTAGTTTCAAAAAATCACACATAGGTAAGACACAAGAAAAAGTAGGAACTTAAAAATTAGTTCAATCACTCAGATTTTAGACAAGACAAACATTCTCACCTAGATTAATACCAAAAGAAATAACACCAAAATGGAAGGTCAAACCCATGACCACGTTTAGCAAAACAATAAGGCCTAGCCATTAGGCCACAGCTTTGAAATGGATAACATGAGGGTTCATTTTTATTTGAAGTTTATTTCAACTTGACAAGGGGGATTGGATGGGATTCAAACCCCATTCCTCATGGGTATCAAAACATTATTCTACCATTAGAATATTGAACCCAAATTAATATTAACATATGTGAAGTTCAATATACATAAATAAAGACCTGAGACTGTAATGTTATGATGCCTCTATTTTTAAAGAATTTAGCCAATGAGGATGATTATTTTTACATTATAGGGTTATTTAAGGGAGTTACACGTCTGTAAAAGATAGAGATACTCCTTGAATGTCAATATGCCCATATTTCAAGAGTTTTTCATGCACTCTTAATTGGAAAAACTTGCTTGAATATTTAGAGATGAAGTACAGGTACTATGAATGAAGGGAAGATGGGTTACCAAGCATCTCAGAGTCTCCACATAGTTAGGCTTCAGTAATATTTGTAGATTTTAAAATCCATTTTCTATGTAAGTTTGTAAAATATTGTATTTACATCATTTATTATGGATTAGTTCATTGATTTATGAACCCAAAGATGTATCCCCTAAAAGGGTGAACCCCATTATCATATTGGTGTTAATTTTCCTTTTAGTATTATGTGTTTCATTTATTAATTTAGTTTGGTGAGAATTAATGAGACACTAAAACTAAGTATGGGAAATTATAAAATAACACCAAAATAGAAGTTTAATTCAGAAATGAGTTTTTAGAGTTTTTACTTCACCCATATTCATTTCCAAAATATTAAATCTAATTTCTATTGATATAATTAGGACATTAAGAATATTCCACATTCAATTTTATGTATTTAAGGAATTGAGATTTTTTAGTATCTAATTAAAAAAACTATTTGATTTATCTAAGGGGTAAATCTTGTTTTTGGATCATTTTTGGTATCAAATCAGGTTGATACATCACTTGCTTTAGTTGTTGATATACTTCAGTTTATAGTTTTTAGATATTAGATTCTTGGTATTTTTCTTCTATTTGATTTTATTATGCAGGGATGGATAGTGCAAAGAAAAATTAGAAGGTGTTCTAATTCACTAAAAGAAGATAAGTTTCTAACAGCTAAGATTCTACAACCACTAGTTTTACAAGTTCTTTCTAGATGATGAATGGATAATTATCACTTGAAGGTGTGAGATGGTGTTGAGAGAGGATCAATATTTCTTTCTTGGGATGCATTCAGATAAAATGCAAGGCATTTTTAGTGATGCACATCCAAGAGGAATCAGTTGTAATCCTATTATCATTCTTACATAGAGGGAAGAATAAGGTATGTTGATGATCTAATTTCATATTGGTATTGACACAATATTTTGGTAATGATAACCAATTGTGTAGCCTTTATTTTTGGATTACTAATCATATTTTGGAAGCCTATGTCCTTAATTATAGTAACAAGTGAAAAGACTAGTTTCCATGGTAAGATATGGAAATGGTAATAGGGCATTGTTCAAAAAATTAAACAAATTTTTGTACTTTGAGTTTTGAGTTTGTAATTATTTGAAAGTTGGTTTATGTCTTTATAACTTTTGTTAAGAGCTGTAGGAAGCAAATAGAAAGTTTTTTAAAACCCTAATAGTATGCCAACCATTTCTCAACAGGTGTGCATTTCACAACTCTCAAAGAGGTATAAGTTCTTTTCAATCATAACTATGTATACACAATTTTGGTTTGAATCCTTGACATCAAATAAACTTTATGTAGGGTTACCTTAGAAGTAAAATATGACTTGATTTGGAATTTTTTTTAAAGCTTTTTTGACGTTTATGAAAATGGATCATCTAACTCTCAGAAGATAGAGTTTATAAGATGAAACCTCCTATTCAATTGTTGAAACCATGAAGAGGGAATAGCCCTTATTGATAAAATGATTAATTTGGATAGTTTTGATAATCAAAACTATAGTATTAAGTAGTATGCTTAGTTTCACTTCAAAACACAATTTTTAGGGAAATTCTTAACTATTGGATCTAAGGAAGGAATTTTTGGTAAACTTGTGTTTTGAAGAAAATTTGTTATCTCCTATTTCAATTTTCCATTATGATATTATTTTTGTAAATCTAATGCAGTTTGAATGAGTTTGAAGGTATGAATCAAGGAGTAGTTAATAGTGAGGAAACTTTGAGACAGGTTTAAAATTCTTAGTTTTCTCCTCACATTTATGATATGTCTTATAGTTACTTGTAGAGTTTGTGAGTTTGTAAAGAAGCTCTTATTTGTGCATATTGTGCATTAGTAACCTTAGGATGGACAAATTAGTTGCATGCTTTTATACTTGACATCTTATACATTTAAGTCCCCTGTATCTTGGGCAATGTTTATATTACAAACTTTTTGTACACTCACATGTACATTTTTCATTCATGTCATGTAGATGTATTTTCAAAGACCCATAGATGGGAAACATTTATAAATGAAAGTATGCATGTATTTTACTTGTTTTTAAGTCATATTGGGTATGCATAACTTTGATTTTCCATTGTGTGATGTTGAAATAACAAGAAGAACACCTTGGCCTTCATGCAGTATAGGGGTTGAGAGAATCGACAAGAGTTAATGACTATTTTGGGTAACATGTCATTTTGGTAGAATGGGTAAATATTTTTTTTTATTCTCCATAATTAGGTTATAGTTTCAGTTGGATGGTTAATTTATTATAGGATAGTTTTATAACATCTTATTTCACTGATGTAAACTTGGTGTTTTTAAAATGGATTTTATTTGCATAATTTAACTTTATAACACATTCACTTGCTATATTCTAGTTTTTGTATTTTGGTGTGATGTAGAGACCCATTTATCAAATTTAGTGGATTATTGTGACTTTTGGAGACCAAAAGGGTATTATTGGGGAGGTATGATATGGAGGTAATTTTTGGATGTTAGAAGTTCCCAAGATCTTCCAAAACTAGTACATCATAGAATAACATTTTGAGAGCTTTCTAACACATATTGGAATGCATAACATGGACATCATATGCTACAGATATCACTGGTCAAAGTTTGGATCAATAATCATCAATAGGTCAATAGTGATGTGGATGCATGTATAGCTGTCAAGTGGACCAATTAACATGTGACATGTTACAGTACCATGGTAAAAAGGTGTTTAGTTTTTGCCTTTGGTCTTCAACACTCATGCTCAGATAAATGGGCCCCACTATTTATTGGTTAAGGACCCTCAACTAGGGTTGACACACTCTTTTTACAGAGGGGTGCCTTTACCTCCATTACTTCATATTACCATTGACATGTTTTTATTTATATATGCCTCAATGTTATCTACATGTTGCATGTGGGACTATTAATCTTGAATTATTAAACCAAATACCATATATATTTTGGTGCATCTCATGTTGATAAATGGTAGGATGAGGAGATTCATTGTGGCATTATTGGAGAGGTCGATAGGCCATCACATGGCCTACCACCACATCCTTTCTATTTTACAAGTCACTTATCTATGGCAAGCTCAAGACCTAATCTGAGTGCCAGCTCAAAGAACCAACTCACCATTTTGCTCAAGTTTTAACCATACAATTGAGCTCAAATATTCTATTATCCATATTGCTCAGGATCAAGCTTACTCACTTGAACATAAATTAGGCTTCAGGATATACCTCTAATTTAACTTGGTGGTGATAGCTCAACCCACCAACCATGAGTAGTTAGTTCCCACTAAGTTTGGTGTAGTAAAACCAAACATGGCTGAAGCCATGCATTACAAAGGTCAAAGAAAACTACTAAAAGACTCCAATTGTCTAATGTGTGATGAATGTAGGATTTTATCCCTTAAAGGAAATACATGTCAAAATGGAAGGTCAAACCCATGACCACGTTTAGCAAAAGGATAAGGCCTAACTATTAGGCCACAAATTTAAAATGGATAACATGAGGGTTAATTTCTATTTGAAGTTTATTTCAACTTGACAAGGGGGATTACAGGGGATTCAAACCCCATTCCTCATGAGTAAAAAAACATTATGCTACTTTTATACTATTGAACCCACTTTAATATTAACATATGCAAAGTTTGATATACATAGATAGAGACCTGAGATTGTAATGTTATGATGCCTCTATTTTGTAAAGCCTTTAGCCATGGAGGATGATTATTTTTATATTATAGGGTTATTTGAGGGAGTTACAGGTCTATAAAAGACAAATATACTCCTTGAATGTCAATATGCCCATATTTTAAGATTTTTTCATGCACTCTTAATTGGATAAACTTGCATGAAACTTCAGAGATGAAGTATAGGTACTACAAACGAAGGGAAGATGGGTTACTAAGCATCTCAAAGTCTTCACACAATCAAGTTTTAGTATTGTTTGTAGATTTTAAAATCCATTTTTGATGTAAGTTTGTAAATTTTTGTATTTACATAATTTATAATGGATTGGTTCATTGATTTATGAACCCAGAGATGTAACCCCTCAAAGGGTGAACTCCATTATCAGAGTGGTGCCAATTTTCCTTTCAATATTTTGTGTTTCATTTATTAATTCATTCTGGAGAGAATTAATGAGACACTAAAACTAAGTACAAGAAATTATAAAATAACACAAAAATAGGAGTTTAATTTAAAAATGAGTTTTTACTATTTTTAATTCACCCATATACATTTTTGAAACATTAAATCCAATTTTTATTGATTTAATCAAGAAATTAAGAATATTATGCATCCAATCCTATGTATTTAAGGAATTGAGATTTTTCAATATCTGGTTATCAAAAACTATTTGATTTATCTAAGGAGGTAAATCTTGTTTTTGGATCATAATTCTTCCTTAAAAAGCTTTTATATGTCTGCACTCAAAGGCTAGTCTAGATATGCTATTGGGAGGTGACCTAGTCACCTAAATGAGGTAGAGTTGTAGGTGGATAATGCTTAGAAGTAAAAATTCATGGCATAACATGTTTTTTTAAACTTGAAACATCCTCACTCATCCATATTGAAGGTTTTATTCAATTCTCATGGTCATCTAAGTAGTTAGCACTAAGTGACTAGGCCTAATTTCCTATTAGGTCTACTTGGTCAACTAAGGGAGAAGACTATTAGCATAAAGGAATGTTAAAGAAATATATTCAGGTTATGGACACCTTTATAATTGCATCATGAGGTGATCAAGCTCATTTTTCATCTATGAGGGAGGATGAAGCAGTTTTCCAAGTCTTATTGGCATGCAAGAAGTGGGTAGGCTACTAAATGCTTCATAGAGGCCTAATTGAATCACTTTTATGCCTTTGTAAATATCAAAATAAGATAATATGGACAATTTTATCATGTTCATCCTAAGTATGAGGTCAGCCTTGACTAAAAATAAACATCTAATGTTCTAAAGGGCTGATTGAAAACCACTCACCACTAAGGCAATGCATGGGAGAAGTGTGGAGGTTGGTTGTAACTACTAATTGAATGAATTATGGTCATTCATGACCTCTTCATGCCTTTTCCATGCCACATTATCTTCTCCCTCTTGTTCATGTTCTATAAATTGAGACTCTAAGGTCATTGTACTTATCCATCTACTGGGTATGAAGACACTCTGCCCAAATTTGTATCTTGTAACCTTTTGAACTAATGTAAAGGACTATTTCAGCTTCTCCATGTTAGTCTCATTTTTTTATATGCTTGTCTAATTTTATCCTTTTTATTTTCTTTCCTCATTAAAATTTTAGTAGATTGTTCTATGTAGGTCGCATAGTGTGTGAATGTGTTAGTGGTTGAGCTTGGATTAGAGTTTGACTAGTGAGTATTTTGAATCAAACCTTCTTTTCATGACCCTCATGTTCTAATCACCTAACATAGCCTCTATGTGAAACATTGATGCTTAGGATCTCTTACAGATAGTGGTTTAGTTACTTGTCTTATCCATTAGTGTTATTGAAAGATCAAATAGAGTGGACACATCATATTGGTGCATCACCTCTAGTAGCATAGGTTTCCTTTCATGTTTCCCTTCTATCCCTTTTCATCACAAAATTAGTAGTCTTAGAATTTGAACTCAATTAATTCACCAGGGGAGCTATCCCCATAAACTAGAGGTTTATTCCATCCACATGTCACCTGCAACCTTGGATTAATTCCCATGTTACCCCAAACTTGGAGAGGTCTGAATAATCCTCTCTTAAGGGTGTATTTTGGTGAGTTAACAAAACCCTAGAACAAGTAATGGTTGTATAGAAGACATATAATTTAGGTTCACTAAATTTTTAACCATTTTTAATATTTTTGGGATTTAAAGGGGTACAATATCCTAATCAAATGGATGAATAAAATTATTATAAAGGACAATTAAATTAATTTAAATAACACAATTATTAAATATATAAAATTACCAAATATAAAAATTAAAACACAAATTTTAATTATGATAAATTTAACACAAGAATAGATAATAATTAGCTTGTTTGCAAATTTGTAGGTGGATTTGACATGTATAGAGGTGGAAGTAGGAAAACTACTGCTCAAGATCCAATCATTAAATTATGTAAATATTGTTTTTTGAGACCTAGACACTTGCATCAATACTTTTATCCCATACAAAATATTTGATCCATTAAAAATTGAACACATGCATGTTAGGGATTATTCACCCTTTTTTGATGTATTTAGATCATGTGCACATGACCTTTAGTTTTGTGTATATCTCAAACCCATATTATTGACCTTAGGTTAGGTCACCTTGAAAAAATGGGTTAGTGAACTCATGAAGTTAACATCACCTCAAGGACTCTTTACCAATGAGTGGTGACTAAATATCCAATACTCCAAGGAGGGCGTCAAATGTATGTGGTTCTCCCATAAGTCTGTCCCTATGTGTTCATAAATGTGAAATATGCTAAGTTCAAGGTCATATAATGATCTATCTTGTAACTTGGAAAATAATAATCATGGGTTTTTTTTTCAATGCCTCAAACCTATAATATGATTACTCTTATTATTGATATAAAATAGGTAAGAATAGGGTAGTAGAACTGAGTTGTGTAATTTATTGAATGAGTTTAACTAGGTACTTGACTAGTATTTTATAGATGGATAATGTGTAGGATTTGATTTATATTTATACCTCAACTTTTTAAAATATCTCACTGAAGGGTTAGATAAGAAAAATAATTTGACCCATACTTTTCAAAATATTTGTACTTTGGATAAATTTTGAGGTATAAACACTTCATAAGTAAACTAGACACTAGAGTCAATGCTAGTGTCCCTCTGCAAAATGCAAGTGTCCATTAGCGTACAAAATTTATGAAAGTATAAAACTAATACGGAAGGATATATAATATTTTAATATTTACATAGTGTGCATGTGATATATGTCAGCATAATGATAGGTTCAGCCCATAATATAATGAGTTAGGCATAGTGAGCTAGAAAATGTGGGCCTTTTGGTAGAAAGAGGGTCTAGAATTGAAGTGTATAGCCTTGATTGGGATTTTTCAAGTATACAAGACTGAGATGTTATATTTAATCATATGTTACTATATAAATATACATGTATCAACTCAACTATATGACATTATGACACTATGAAAAAATGCCATGTGGCTTTGTGCATAGGGGTTGAATGCCCTTTTATCTTAGTCTTTATTTGGATATGTGTGATCATGACATGTGGAATCCAATTATTGGATTGCAAACCCATAAACCAAAATAATTTGCTGAAATTATTGTGCTAAATGTATTTTGAGGATGTAGACAAATGATATCTACCCATGTTGAATGTTATGAATGAGTCTTAAACTTGAGAAATGGAATACTTTGATATTGAAGTTGTGAAGTTGAGGAGATGTGATTTTGACACCTGGCATGACTTAGATGACTCAAACCCTCATATAAACTAAATTTTCAATATAAACACAAATATAGATAAGTCAGTGTAATGAAACTAGATAATATATTGACACATTTGTCCCATTTACACTTGGTTCTAATGGGGTTGAAAGGATGCAATGCATAACATGTGAATGTTACGAAGATCCTAAATGAGTGTAAAATTATGAAAATGTGATACATGGCCTAAATGATATTTGAAAGTTTAAAATAACATTGTGCAAGGTAAGATTCCACATAAATATAAAATATGACTTAAATCATTGCCATGATAAGAAAAATTAATGTGATTTGTATGTGAATTCCTACAACTAAATGCAAATAGGCATGATTTTACTCATCAAAAGATAAAAGATTAATTGAAAAATCAATGTTAATTAAGAAATAAGTTTGTATTAAGTAAAATTTCCAACGAGTTTATTTGTCTTCGGATGTGAAATAACCTAGTGTGTGAATATACATTATGTATCAAATCACTCAGAGACTAATTTAGAAGTAAAAATAAATAATACTTTCATAAATAGATTGACCTCAAATTAATAATTAAATGAATTTTACGAATGCCATTAAAAATTACACACTTATCAAGATTAATTTATTTATACTCCTTGAGTGGTCTAGATTAATTTATTTACACTCCTTGAGTGATATTTATTCCAAAGGAATGAGGGACGTGTTAGTGACAAAAAATTTATCTATGATATTAAAAAAAATGTCTGTGATAATTTACATAATGGTACCTTATATTTATGGTTTAAAAAAAATGAAAATGTCCACAATTATGTAGGGTAATTTAAATCAATTAAATTTTTACACTAAGTATTACAAGGATTTAATCGTCGTAACTTGTCCACACTAAATGTTGTATAGATGTGCATGATAATTTTAATGTTTAAATATTTAAAATTAATTATTTATCATAAATTTTCAACATTAATTGTTACATATATATTTTTGTTAATCTTACCATAGTAAATGTTACATGGATATTTGTGACATATTGCCTCCACTTATAAGAAAGGTAATAAAAGTAAAAGAATGTTAAATTTTGAATCGATTGCATAAAAATGGAATATTAATTACTACCATTATCAGAAAAAAAATTGAATTAATTCAATATAATACATTCAACAACCTTTATCACCTTTTTCTTAGCTTGCTACATTCTATTTCAATAATCATCTAAATTTTTGTAAAATTCTAACTCTATCTTCATCTGAGCATTCTAAATGTCAGTAAATGATCTCTCCTTCAATATTTATATCCAAAATTTGTTCTAAAATATTATGAAGCTTATTCAAGTCTCCTTATAATTTATTTAAATCCCTTTGATACTTGATAAATATTTGGATTGAGTCAAAGCTAAAGGTAGATCCTGGAGTTGTCTCTTTTTTCACCAACTACTTGAAATCATATTTGATAGTCTAAGATGAGAGTATGAGTCCATTATTGTCAAAAAAAATCACATGTAATTATTTCAATTACTTATTTTATGTCTTTACATGCTTTATCTCCAATTATTCATGTATCTTTGAATATATCAATACATTCCTTAAAGATGTGAATTCAAAATTTTGTGACACCTAAAAGCTTAGTTTATTAACCTCAGTCTTTAAGCTTAAGAATTCCCTTTACCATTATAACGTTAATTTTAGAATTTGAGTTATATAATTTAAGAAGCACATAATTTATGATTTTGAAACTATGCATAAAATATGCCAATATGCCAAAATTGGAAAGTTTTAAAACTAAAGCAGCTAGTTTGAGGCCCTATATATTCAAAAATGTGCCAAAACTAACTCATTTATGTCAATCAATTATGATATTTCTTAAGATCTAGATTGCTCATAACTGTTTTAAATGAGAAAGTAGTCAAAAATTGAGGATGGTGAGAGGATGGAAAATATATGAGTGGGAGGAGATATGGGTCAATATAAAGTATTTTTTTTACCCCTTCCCTTTTACCCTAGTTCTATAAATTTTGATCAAATCTTATTAGAAATCCAATAAATTTTAAAAAAAAATTAAAATGTTGGTGGGGAAGGGCAGATTAGGAAAATGTAAAAAAGTTATCATTTTACATAGAATGTGGTTATTTTGGGGGTTTTTAGAGGGCACTAGTTAGCAAACAAAACTATTGCTCAAGGATAGAACCTCTAGCCTTTACAAGTTGATGTTTACATAACCAGCATGATGGTTTCACAACTACCACTTTATACAAGAGGTATATTTCATAGCTACCATTGATGGTAGTTATTCAATTGATTGGGGTAGTTATGTAACCATCTATGGTAGTTGCATAACATTGACCTAAGGTGGTTACATAATCACCATAGTATTTGCGTGACTGTCACCTATAAACATGGGAAATTTTGATTGATATAAATAGACTACAAAACTTGTAATTTTTTCTTATTTTGATAGGAATAATTGGTCTTTGATCTGACTTAGAGCCCTTACTCTATTTTAGGTATCTTACATATGGTGGAGAAAAGCTTAGGAGTAGGAGTGGATCCCCTAAGTCTTGTCACTTTTGATAGTTGATGAGCTTGACATCTTTAATCGCACTGGGAGTTTGTGTATTGCATAGATGGGTATCATTTTGACCTATATCTAACTATGTTGTGACATTTTGACTTATTGGGACCCTAACTAGAATATTTTTTGGCTCCCCAATCCATAAGGGAGTGGATGATCACTCTCATAGATGTATATGAAATGATGAGCCTTCCCACAATTAAATAAATAGAATCCATACAAGATATTGATAGTAGTCAATAGGCTTAGAGTTGGGAAAAGCATTTGGTGATGTCAACACTCTTGATTTGGGTATAAGTGTGGAATGAGGATTTATTAGTTTAAGGGATCGGTGATACTAAACCTTTAAAAAGCCATCATTGGTATCCCTTCCTCCTAACTAGTGGGGGATAATGGTATTGATAGGTTATTATTTAGTTGGTCACCAATTTTATAATGCATTGAGGAGAGAGAAGCATGTTACTCCTAAAGTAAAGAGTAACTATCTTGGACCTACATGGATTTGTATCATATGGCCTATTCAGAGGCCCTTTTGATGAGCCACCCAATGGTTGTCATGGGATATATCTATGAGTGGATCATCCCTTATCAGAGGGGAGTGTTGATTGGAGATCCTAGGGACATTAGGGCTAGTAGGTGAATGGATTTGGTACCTTTTCATGATATTCCCTAAGAATTGCAGACATTTACAACAGCCAATCTAATTGCCCTACCCTACTAGGACATGGTTGGGTAGTGGGCTAGTGAGGGGAGTTATCTTGCAATAACCATTAGGTCCACTTAGGTTTAAGACATGATTTCAAATGTTCAAGTACACCCTATAGATAGGGTGCCATAATAATTTGGTAAGCCCTATGTGGTAAAATTGATCATCCTTGGGATCATCTAAAAGGGCATATAGAAGGTGATAATAATGATATTAGGATGACTGGCATGGTACCCACTTGAAAGAGAGGTGCCCATCACCCACCAATTCAAATAAGAGTGGCACAAGGGCCTCTCATGTATGTATCTAGGGGAGGAAGAGGATAGGGTATAGTGGAGGCAACAACAGATGCCCCCCTCCCCACCCACCACCACCATATTATGACCCTACTCAAGAGGAACTTAAATAACAATAGTTCCTAGGAGGTGGAGATGGTGAGGATCCAGACTATGTAATGATAGATAAGGACTTAGACATAGATGAAGAGGCCATAAATGATGATTCTAACCCCAATTGGTATGAGGTGGACCTAGGTAAAATGTTGATTTATACATTTCCTATTATATCTTATACTTAGATTTTTAGTTGTTCAATGGATTTATCATGTGTTATAATTTTATATCAGCTAGATATGATATTGATTTTGTATTTTGTGACTATAGATAGTGTGGGTGGGTAGAGGCATATGATTAGGGACACCCTAATCAACCATTTCCAGCTAAGCACTAGCCTATCTAGACACTAGATTTTGGTAGATCCTAGACTCCCTATAGATTTGGTAGGACATAAATGTTTTCACTCAATCATACCATGTTTTTATGATGGTGACAATACTAAACATGGAGAACAATACTTTGTTTTCTAGAGTGAGGAGAGTGGAGGCCTGATTAGACATGATGGTGGGTAGAGGAGACAAAGCTTCCAACCAAGGACAGGGAAGACAACTTCAGAGGGAGGTATTAGCATGGGTCACCATGTTGGCCTTCATATTGGAGAGGATTAAAAGACCTTCAAGGTAGGTAATATTAGGAGACATTTTTTACTTGATATCCCCCAACACTTTTCTGCATTGATACCTTCTCACAAGACAAATACTTTCCCCTGAGACTTTATATAGATGTTTTTTCCATACCATTGTATATGTTGATTTATTTTGAGATGTCAAGGCACTTTGTCCCTCCACAGAGGTGTTTGTATTGGAAATCATTTTTGTATAAAATATATAGTTATTATGATATTAGATAGATGTGTTTATCTCACCTTAGTGACTTGTCATCCATGTGATGTGGCTTTAACTTATGTGTTTTTTATTCAGTTTATGCACTCTAGATGAAAATTAATGTGATGATGTACTTATATCTATTTTATTTTTATATAATTTTATGTAAAATTATTATTTACATGTGGGAAAAAAATGTACACAAATTATGTAGTGTGATGGATAAATTTATGAAATTGTATATGCGCTAACATTTATTTTTTAGGTGCCTACCTAGTTATTGTTTTCTAAACAACCTATGAGTTTCAATTGGTAGTAAGGAGTGAAAACGAGAGTAGGATAAATGTGAGGTGACAAATAATGAAAACCATAGATCAAAATTTGATAGGAAAAAGGAAGATGACCTAATCTTTACTAGCAAAGGATAATTCTTGCTAGACTTGTAAAACATTAACTTTATTGGTTTCATCTAGATATAACCAGTCCTAACAGAATTGGTAAATTGAAAAAGGTAACTCTTTTAAATATAAGAATGTATAAAAGGTTTTTGAATAAATTTATTTTTTGACACTATTTGATTTGATATTTCTAATACATTTGACTTCTACTTCCCTTTGTGAACCCTTACACTTAGTCTCATGTGACTAGGAAGACACACGGGCTCATCACCAAAGGCTAGATGTAGGTGAGTAATGAAACCTCTCCCCAATGTTAACCCCATGAAACTACTAATATGTGAGGGCTCAACACATAGGGTTAGCTAGGGTTGAGAGATGTGGAATCTAACTTTTTTATTTTCATAAGATTTTAATTTTCATAAGAGTGTCTATTTTTCTATTTACAAGGCCTTTAACCCAAAATATTGGCCCAATGCAACTAGTAAGATGCAAGGCCTCATCACCAAGAACCAATATATTCAAGTAAATCTACCTACTTTTAAGCATTCTAATGTTCTACTTTATAAAGTATCAAATCATGGCCCCATGCAACTAGTAAGATGCAAGGGCTCATCACCAAGAACCAAGATAGGAAAGTAAAGCTACGTATTTGTAGCCATGATAATGTTCTAATTTATAAAAATCATAAGAGGAGACTCTATCATGGACAAGCCTCTACATTAGACTTTACTCTAGAATTTTCTAAGATGTGCAAGAAGATGTATGGAAAATTAATGTACTATGCTTGTAACAACTAAGGCAATAACCAATGTAATGCTAATTTTTAGAATGTTATGTATGGGGTGGAAGGTTGATTTGAGAATGAGATGATATGATATGATATATTCTAAACAAAATTATCTTGTGTGAAATAACAACCAAACAATCACTAAACAACACATTTGATATGTGAATGATCATAAAAACTATGAAAATACAATGTGAATGAGAACAATATGATATGAAATTGTTATATATAAAATCATTTTAGGTTCAAAGAGTTCAAAACTTCACCGAATTCCTTTTCTTCTAGAGTGCATAGCCTATAGGCTCAATTTTTAAAGTCTTGTATCACTAGGTAGGGGCTTAACCAATTAGGTCAAAATTTATGACCTTCCCCTTTATTCTTATTAATCTAACTATTGAGCTTAAGGACAAGGTCTCATGCATGGATTAGGAACTCATGGAAATTTGTTTTGTATTGTTTACTCATATGATCATCATAAGAAACATGATTGTTTATGGTAGCGATCCAACATTCATCTAAAATTTATAATTTATCTAGATGCACCTCTCTATACTCCTCATGATCAAGAAGACCCTTAAGGGAAACATGAAGGCTGGGTATTTCTACTTCTAAGGGTAGAATATCTTCATATTCAAACATGAATGAGTACGGAGTTGATCTCGTGGGTGTCTTAATAGTTATTTTCTAAGCCCATAATGCTAGATAGAGCTATAAGTGCCAATCTCATTTAGAAACTATGATAGTTTTAACCACGATTAACTTTAAGGTTTTGTTAGTATCTTTAGCCTAACCATTAACCTTTGGGTATTATAATGAGGCCAAGTGGTGTGATATAGAAAACTTATTACATAGCTCATGAATTTAGGGGTTTTTGAAAGGGGACCCATTATTAGGAATGATGACATGTGGGACCCCAAAGTGGAAAATTATGTAGTTCATGATAAACTTTATGCTGCTGATCCCATGACAATTTTTAATGGTATATCCTTCACCCACTTTTTAAAATATTTAGTCATTATGATAATGAAGTGATGACCATATGAAGAATCATTGGAGATCCTACCTACTAAATCTTAATCTCAAGTGGAAAAGGGACATGGAGTGATAATGGGATGTAATTCCCTAGTGGTAATATTTATATAATGTGAAAAATATTTACATTTATTGCATTTTCATACATATTTAATGGCATCATGGTCTATTTTTGGCTAGAAATATCCCATCCTATGAAGTTTTCAAGTAGTCACATGGCCACCAAAGTGCCCACCATAAATTCCACTATGATAATGAAAGAGGACTCTTTCTTACTTCTCTTGGTCGATACATTATATCATCACACAGTCAAAGGCCTTAAAATAAATGACTATATATATAATAACATACTTGGACATAATTACATGGATAAATCTCTTTTGATGTGAGTTACATCTTCGAGATAAGTGTGATAAATTAGGGAATTAATGATATCTATTTACTAAAGATAAGAGATAATAACAAGTTTTTATAAATAGCAAATCAATTCATTGTGAAACTTGGTATCGATGATGTCATTGATTCAAATGGATAATCAACCAACCAATCGGTGATGATATATCCCTTAACAGACTTTTGGTTGACATAAGTTAAATTAAATTTGCTAAGAGCATAATGAAGCACCCAACCTTCTTAAAGAGGGTTGGATGGGTTAGAAAAGTACATAGGGATTTAGACCTCATGATAACCCTTGTTTCTTGATTGAGAATATAGTGTCATAATTGTTTAGTTACAAACACTATTAAATATAGTTAAGTTATAAATTAATTGACACTATTTAAAAGTCAATTAGACTTAACTTATAACTAACTAAAGTTAGTTATAACTTATTATTCAAATATCTCTTAAAGAGATGATTACATTAGAATATCAAGGTGACATATCAAAGGGAGAAACATTACACATATATTTTTGAAGACTGTGATTTACTTAAAATTTCATCATGATACTCTCTTTTATGCAACATCTCTAAGATAGAATAACTTTTATAGATAGACCAATAACACATTCTTTGAAGGTTGAGTAACATGCTTAATCGGCTCAGGTATATCCATATTTATAAATTATCTAAAACCAATTAAGTTTAATATTTTATGATGATTGATGAGAAGAATCAAAATTACTTGGCCTAAATAATGATGAATACTTTGTTATGTACAAGAAGTTGTTGATCCTTTCAAATTGTATTAGTTGTTATATCAAATATTTTTGTACTAAAATACTTTTTGTAAATAAAATAACATTTACCTTTACTAAGATGACTCTAATTTAAAGACTCACATTTCATTTTTTTTTTAAATTTAAGTTATTTTAGTAGCTTTATTTTTATTTATTTTTTAGATTAGCTTTTTGTTTGATTCCTTTTATTGTTGTTTATTTACTTAAGTCTTAGCCTAATTCATAATTAATTATTATTTATCAGTTATTATTTTTAAATGTTATAGTTATAAGTTTATTTGTTTTCATTCTTAGTTATTACTTCTTGATCTAGTTTTTTTTTCATTAATTAGTTTAAGTTTAGAATAAATTAACTTTATTTTGCTTAGAATAGATTATATTTCAGTTCAATATTATTTTGGTTTATATAGAATATTAGTTTGCTTTATTTAGTTTTATTTTATAGTTTTTATTGCTTCTTATTTGATTAAGTTTTCTTCATAGACTTAGTGTTCTTTCTTAAGATAATTATTTATTTAGTTATGTTAATTGTTATTTTGCTTTCTTTATTTCGAATTCATTGTCAATTGTTTTATTTGTCATTATATTCTTTCTATTTATTTTATTTTAATTTATTTTGAGTTAAACATGACTATCAAAACATTGTTGATAGAATGATAAAGTAGAGAAATATATTTAAAGGAACATAAATCTTTCATTCAAGACATTATTTAATAAATAGGTTTTCTCTATCATAAGGGTTAGATTATATTTTTGTAATACGTTTCCTTAATATTCAAAGACATATTTGATTTTTTAAAAATTATAATTAAGTATTATTATTATTTGACATGATTATTATTTCCCATAATAAATTAAAAAACCCTTGCACATATTTTAGATCTTATTATTAGAGTAGTATGATTCCATCTTAGCCTTCATGATAGGTGAAAGGGTTGATTAGTTGACATTATATTTTTAGTTGTCAATAAATTAGTCATCTCCGTTGGGGAAATTTTTTCAAAGATCTTATCTTATTTTCTCTATTTTTCTTTATTCATGAGCATTACAGGTCCTCTAATTATTCAACCCATAATTGATGTTATTGATTACCAAGTTGATGTTTCTTTTATTATAACTCATTTTGCATGGTATAATAAACCTAATGATTTACCTAATATTCTTGAAATCATCAACAAGGGGATAGAGGAGGTGGAAATCAATGAAGTAACAGGATTTTTTTATGTTAGACACAAGATCCAAATTGAGTGGAGAATCAATGTATTAGACATGAGAGAGAACAAGTTTTTCTTATTAATCCTCAACCAAAGGTTCATTTTCTTTTAGATTATTATCATCTTGAAGATAATATTTATCCTATTGATCCTGATATAACTCAAAATTTAAATCAATCTATTTCAATAGTTGGATATTTTAATCATTCAAATGGAGGATGAGAATCCATTAGTTTAACCAAATCAACATCAAGCTGAGGATTTGATTCAATGCCTTCAAGCCAATAGAAATCAAGATGAATCAACAAATAATGAGTTAGATTCAAATGATGAGCATGCTTCAACTAATATTTGGATTCACGGGAATCCTTTTAATATTGGTGCTTGCACAGATAAACTTCCTTCTTTTACAAGTCTTAATATTCCTAAGTTTTCAAGAAATCTTGGTGAATCATGGTAAGATCATCTAGATGCTTTTAAATTTATTTGTTCAACCTTAGGTATCATTAATGAAAAAAATTCTCTTAGAGTTTTTTCTCAAACATTGGAGGGAAAAGCATATAAAGCTTTTATTAGTCTTCCCTCTAGGGTGATCAATACTTAGAATGATATTGAAGGTTGGTTAGAACTTTATTTTGGGAAACTAAATAAGTTATATACTTGGTTAATGACTTATTTAATATTTCCATTAATCCAATAGAAATTGTTTATCATTTTATTAACAAATTTACTAAATTATGTCAAAAGATACTTTGTGTGATTAAACTTGCTAAAAGATTATCTAGATTATATTTTTCCATTGTTTTAATTCTAAAATTTAAAATGGATGTGGAAGATAAAGATATTATATATTATTATGAAACTATAAATTTTTTGTATCAAGTATGATAAAAAGTTAAAACATATTAGGTTTAACGATATATCTATTATAGGTTTAAATTTTGACAATACAATTTTTTTTAAATGCATTCATCATCTTAGCGATGAGTTGGTTATCATTAAAAGGTAGTTGGATGATAAAACCTCTTTTTTAGGAAAATATTATTTTACACAAAAGGGTAAAAAGAAAGAAAAAGTTCATTAGTACAATTTTTGTGAATTAGATCATGATCTTGACACGTGTATAATTGTGTAAAAATTTAAAAGATATATCCAAAGAAAAGAGAGTATTTATATTGACCTTATTGATAATATAAATATGTGTGGAAGTGATGATTCTTCAGATGAAATCAAATCTACAAATGCTTATATTGTTAACACAAGGCAAAAAGATTATTCTAATATGGCTAATAATCAATTTTCTTCTTAAAATGGGGATAAAAGGAAAGTTACGCAAAATATTGCTACATCAGATCATGCAGCAATTAATTCTCCACAAAATAATTATTTTTCCATTAGATTTAATAACCCATAGTATCCTCCTTATAAACCAAATAATTATATACATATATATAATTTAGAGGTAGGATCATATAACATTAATGATGATTTGGCTACTATCAAAGCTAGATTTTCATTATTACAAGTTGTCAGTTTGCCATGACAACTTGATAAAATCAATGAAGCCATTAAAAATCCAACTTTTAAAGATGTTTTAGGTTTTCAAGATGAGGATAAAAGTCATGATAAATCTCATTTTGTTGTTTTTACTCAGATTTATGATCCTTTAATAGATTACATACCTCCCTTTTATGTATCTATTAAAATTGTAGATAAAGTTATACATAATTATATTTTAGATGAGGGTGCATCATAAAAACTATGCCAAAATTTATCATTGATCGATTAGGTATTTCTTATGAAATAGATAATATGAAGCTTAATGGTTTTGATTCATGTCAAATGAAAAATTGTGGAAAGTTTTGAGATCTTGTTATCAAGATTTCACAAGATGAAAGAATTAGATGTTTGATAATGTTTAAATTTTTTAAATACATATAAATTATGTTATGCTTATAGGTAGAGATTGGTCTAAATTGACTGACACATTTTTTGAAAAACATACAACATGGGTTCTAGAAGGAACTAAAATTACTTGCATTTGAAGAGAGGATTGGTTTAGTAATCTTTTTTATTCTTCACCTCCAATTATTTCTTATGTATAAACATGGATTGGTACATATGAATTATTAACTATTGATGAACCCTAACAATAGCAAAATGTATATTTAAATAATAATTTATGGTCTTTGTACATTGATGGTGCTTGTTCATAACTTGGTAATGGTGCAGGAGTTTTTCTCATTTATCCTATTGGGAAAGTTTATCACTATGATTATAAATAATATAGTAGAATTTGAAGCTTTATGTCTAGGATTAAAAAAGGTTATATAACTTAATATCAAATAATTAGAAGTCTTTGGTGATTCTTAATTGATTATTAGACTAGTAAAGAAAGTTTATAAAACTAATCAGACTCATCTTCCTCAATATACTCAAAAGGTTTGGTCTTTAATCAAACATTTTAAAGAATTAAATATCATTCACATACTTCAAGAATTTAATATTTGAGTAGATAAGCTTTATATGTTTGCTTCTAATCCTTCTCTAAGTGAAATAGAACATGTTGTAGATTTTTCATTCTCAAAAAAATTTAGACCTAAAATTCTTGATTTAATTGAAAATTGGCTTGTTTTTAATTGTGATGAGCATATTGAAGCTTTTATTCAAGTCAATTACTTTGATAAAGATGATTACATTCTTAATTGTGGAGATTAATTGCAATTGAACACTAATAAGTTAGATGATGGTTTGGTGAGTTTAGAATCAATATTTACCCCAAATGATCAATCTAAGATACCATGAACTAAGGAGCCTTCAAGAAGAAGAATTGGAGAAAATTTTCCAATAAATCTTGGAACTGAAGAGGATCCAAAGATTGTTTATTTGGGAAAATAATGTACACCTAATAAAAAGGTAAAGTTTATTAAACTTTTTTAAAAAGTTGTTTATATTTTATCTTTGTCCTATAAAGACCTAAAGGGGTATGATACTGATTGTATAAGACTTTATATATATTCTTATTAAACCTGTTAAGGAGAAAATAAGAAGGATAAGCCCTTTACTGAAACACACCATCAGCAAAGAGCTTGATGAGATGTTAGATGGCAGTGTCATTTGTCCTATAACTTGTTTTGAGTGGTTAGCTAATTTAGTATCTATACACAAACAGAATGGTAACATTATATTTTTTGTAGATTTTAGAGATCTAAACAAGGCTAGTATCAAAGATAATTTTCCTCTTCCAAGTATTGATCAAATTCTACAACAAGTCACAAGATCTGAAATGGTGTCTTTGCTCAATGGATTTTCAGGTTATAATCAAATATTTTTTAATATAGAAGATATACATAATACAACCTTCACAACATGAAGAGTAAATTTTGCTTTTAATATAATGCCTTTTAGTCTCATCATATAGGTGCAAATTTTCAAAGAGTTATGCATGTAGTGTTTGGTGATTTAATAGGAATTATTATTCAAGTTTATTTAGATGATCTTATAATTCATTATAAAAAGAAGAAAAAATATTTGGATCATCTTCGTGAGGTATTTGAAAGATGTAGAAAGTATGATATTTCCCTTGATCTAAAAAATCTATTTTTGGTGTTACAAAAGGTAAGTTATTAGGGCATATCATTTTTAAATAGGGAATTTCAATTGATCCTAAACATATTAAAATAATAAAGGAGCTACAACCACCTAAAGACCAGTCTAATCTTAGGTCTTTCTTTGGAAAAATAAATTTTATAGGCATGTTCATGTCAAATTTTATTGATAAATCAAACTTTTTTTATATTTTATTAAAAAAAAAATAGTTTTATGTGTGGCATGTAGGTGTAAGCTAAAATGATGCTTGATGTGTTATTCAGCAGGGGTGAATAATATATGTAGAAAAAGAAAGTGGTTAGGATGTAACTATCCTGAACTAGAATCAGTTAGTTGAGCTAAAACATTGTAGCAATAATAAAAAACTATAAACTAACAATGTAATAATCTTAATCACGCTAACATTCCCCCCTTTATTATATTTTTTTTATAAATGTACCCCCAAAATAGATCAAATTTCACCTTGCCAAGTGACTTGGTGAGTATCCCTGCTATCTATGAATCTATTAGGTAGTACTAGAGCTAAATGTGGTGGTTCAAGACTTGTTATCAAATATAGTGGCACTGCACCTTAATGTGTTTGGTCTTCTCATGAAATATTAGATTCTTAACAAGCTTTAACACACCCTGATTATTGTAAAAAAGGATTGGTGGCTGATCTTTCAGAATGTCTATGTCAAATAGAATGCAACATAACCAAATTTCTTTGTACATAGCTCCTCATGAGGCATGGTATTCTAATTCTATGGATGAAAGAGAAACTATATATTATTTCTTATTAATCCATGAAATTGGTCTAGATTTGAGATGAAATATATATCTAGAATTTGATTTCCTATCATCAATAGATCTATCATAGTCTGAGTCTGTGTAACCTTGCAAGAAGAAATTTGAGTTCTTGTATTCCAAACCATAATCAATTATACATTAGACATATCTCAAAGCATGCTTCATTTCAACCCAATGACACTTCTTTAGCTGTTGCATGAATCTCAAAAGATAGCTGACAACAAAGCATATATATGATCTAGTATAAGTCAAGTAAATGAGACTCCTAACAAGATTCTTGTAGTGAGTTTCATCTACTTAAAGTGAATATTGAAATTAGGATAGTTAAAAACCTTTCTCCATTAGAGTTGACATTGGTTTACAATCTGTCATTCCATATTTATCAAGGAGTGTCTTGGCATATTCTATCTATGAGATAAAACTATGATTATTCTTGTTGATGTACATTTGTGACAAGGATGCAATGATTACAGCAGAGTAATATATCTTAGTTTATTGCATGGGTCCTAGAATACCTTAGATCTTAATTCAATTTTGTTGGAATGATTATGTGGCTACCACCTTTAGTCTACAAATAGACCCTGTTGTAGGGATATTAGTAGCTTTGTAGTGACACAACCTATCTAAAATTTATTCTTATTGTTATGATGAAATTTGCTTCATATATTTTGCCAATTCATTTCCCAAGCTTAAATGCACTGATGAATATTAATAGTGAGTAGTAACCTAAGGTGATTCATGTCAAAAAAAATCATAAAATGGAAGAAGGGTAGAGCAGAAAAGAAAGTTTGCCTTACAACAACAAATACCAACAAATTTCATTTAGTTATTTTTATAATAGTGCAAATAAAACTAACATTCATGATATTCTAGTGTTGGAATCAAAATACCATAAATGTAGTGGTGATTCTAGGGTAAATAGCATGCACCTATCTAAGAAGTATGCTTTAAAAATGACTACCCACAATAAATTGCCTTAAGCACATTTCTTTGCAAAATAGAAGGAAAATAGAGCACACATAGACAAATCTTGTTAGAATAGTAGAAAGCACAAACTAACAGAATGCATTGAAAGAACTATTATCAAATTTAACCATTAGATAAATGAAATCCTTTGTCATTTTCAAAACTTGAGAAATAAGAAAATATGAAAGTAATGAAACAGTCAGTAAATTGCTAGAATTTCTTTTTCTATTTGCATTAATTTCACAAAGTTCTATTCTAAAGTATAAATGAAGGGAACAACCCCTATATAGGCCTATTTTATGCTTATGATGGTTACATTGGTTACAAAAGAACTAGATACATGACATCTATCAGTGCATATAAGTCCCTTATGTTCTAGAAAACTAAAGAATATTCCCTATTCAAAAAGGAAATATTTTATAATATATTAAACAGAACTAGAACATGGCACTCATTAAAGAAAATAAGCTTGAAAAATGGTTCTCACTCCTGAGGTGTTATGCTAGGATCCTACCAATGTCAATAATGATGAAACTCCCAGTGTAGCTGAAGAAGAAATATCAAGAGGGGTCGAAGAGGAATAAGCTTTGTTGGTGACCATATGTGGCTTGCTACTGGACTACTTTTCAGCTCATATCTATCCTTTCCATGCCTTAGAGTATTTCTTGTAATCACTAGCAATCAATTTCAAATCTATAATGGGTTCCTTTAGCAATTTGATGGTGAGACCTGACATTGCATCATGCTTATTCAAGAGAGGTCCTATAGCCTCATTATTTGCCGCTGCCTTTTTTATTATTTGATTGGCCTATGCTACCAAGTCTACCATCTCTTTCCCAAGGGTCACTCCTCTAACCATGGTTTGCTTTCTAAAATTGATGATGAAATTTTGGAGTTGGGATTTGAAAGCATCTTTACTAATGATAGAACTATCTTTGTTAGCAAGGTGTGTGATTTCAGCATCTTTAAGCAAAGTTATCACTCTATCACCCAATTAGGTGAGAGACTAGCCCAAGGATTTCATGTCATCAATCCATTAGTTCAAATATTTCCTTCTTCTAATGATATAAGACTGATAAATGCTAAAATCCTCCAAGGGGATCAAGTTCAGGTATTCAAATTTCTTCATTCTAATCAACTTGACCATGTTGATTACCTTATTGTCATAGAACTTGTAGTTACTTTCTGCTTGAAGAATTATATTCTATACTTCATCCCCTTTTACTTTCTATTGAGCCAAAGTATTCAGTGTATCAAATATAACCTTAACTACCCATTTCACCTTTGTGATAGTCTCCTCTTGTAACATGGATTTGTGTTGTTATTCTAGCTCAATTGTTCTCTATTGCATTCCTTTTACCAATTTTGTAGGTACATCAATATATTATTTTAGAGTTGAGAGGGGGTCCTCTTCATATTTTTGTTGTTAGCCAAGCTTTGTTCTCTTCTTATTGGTCAATCCAAATAGGGTTTCTTCAAACTCACACAATTGTCTCATCTAGATAAGTTACCTTCCTTTTTTTTAGCCTCTTCATTACTCTAGACATCTTGTCAAATTCTAGTAAGACCTATGGAGGGTATATTATAACCAAATCATGCCTCTCTATCATGGCCAACTGCATTTCTCTTATCTAGGATTTATCTAAAATATAAAATTGAGGCTAAGTAGATGGTGGCAATTGATGAGCTAGTGTTAGTTCTTAGAAGGCAGATGTTTGGGAAGTAACTGTGGAGGTGACTAGGATGAAGGTAGAGATAGGTGATGAAATGAGAAGTGTTACTTCTAAAGATAGAATAATTAGTGTTGGTTGGATCACTTATTGGGGATAGATGAACCTAGGGTATAAAAATAGTATCCCTCCCCTTTGACAATTGAGGACCAGGCCTAGGTATGGACCTAGGCAGAATTAGGGGTAGATTGACCATCACAGAGACATTTGAAGTGGATGACACAATAAAAGGGTTGACAGTGGGCAAGGGGATAGTCATGGGCCTAATCACATGTCTAAGGAGGGGCCTATAGGGCATTAGGTTCATGTGGTCTGGTGTTGGGGGATCACAAAATATACCCAAGGGCTAGCTATTTAGAAATAATGGAGGCAAATAAATACATTATTAACTTGTTGTACCTAATTCCTCTTTGATAAAAAGTAAGGGAGGCAATTCTGGTGTGGAAACTACTAGTGTTGCAGTGGGTAGTGTTACTACCTCAACTAAAGATGAATGAGGCACCATTAAAGGTTCTGCCTACACTAAGGTAAAATTTTAAACTTGGGATGGGGTGTTAGATGTTGTTTCTAAAATAGAAACTTGCTTAGTATGTTTCCCAGTCTCAGCTCTTTCCTTCCCCAACGTGGGACTTAATGCTTACAATATCCTTTGACTAAGTTGAGGGTTAGTTGGGTTTTATTATTAATCACATAAAACATGAACTATGGATCTAGATGGACCTGTTTGAGCAACCTCGGGTTTAAAAACTTCATAAAAAACTACATCCTTTAATCTACCCTTAACAATAGGAACATTAGCATCTTTCAGTCTTTACTTTACCTCTTTATCATTAGTGGCATTGATGTAGAATCTATCTTCATCCTCAAGCTCATGGTGGTAGGTGATGCTTAAATCTTACCTATGTTTGATGCAACGTTTGAAATTTATATGCTTAGGGTCCTATTGCCTATTTTTATCTCTGTCAAAATCAAAAGTAGGTCTTTGCTTCGCTATAGTAATGATAGAGTTATAGTTTTCAATCTAAAATCAGCCAATGTTAGACAATTGAGGATGAACCAATCCTTTCTTTTTATTCTTGCACAATTCATCCACCCCTGTGAGTAACTAAAAAGCAATTTATTATTCATTTAGCTTGTATGGCATTGTAATGGGCAACCTGAGGGGGGTTGTTTTGATTTTAACTATCCTCACCACTATGTAATTTGGGTAGTACTAGTAGGCTCCCAAGGTATAGGGTTGCTCAAAATTCCTCTAATAGTCTAGGCATGGACCTTTCATCAATTTCCTTGTACACTATAGGGTATAAATGCTTAGCTATTGCCCTGATCTCTTACTTATATTTATACACTATGACCTTCAATAAGATATGAGGCATAATCCTTTTCATCTTGGGGTCCCAATTGGTGAATAGAGGGAACTTTTGAGTGGCATGGATGGCATCCACCAAATAGGTCATCATATATAAATGATCCCCATGGTTGGACATAACCTTTATGATCTATGTTTCTAGGTTACATGATATAATTTTTTTCAAAGGGGGAGTCTTTCCATCACCAATTATCATAGATAAAAGTGGAACCCATTTCTCATCTATATGGCCTATGTCTTTGGCCAAATTTAACTAATTCATCATGGTCATTCCCATTCATACTCCCTTTCTAAATTAGGTGATGGAGATTTGGTTGATTTTGGTTTTGCATACAAACTTTCCTTTATTCTCAACCCAGTCTCTCAAAACTTCCTTAATATCATGTGTTTAGAGCCACCAAGTCATAGTTTCTTGATTGTATACAATATCTAGTTTGGGTAGATCATAGTAAGCCTAAAAGGCTAGCCTAGCTATGAAATTAATGTATTGACAATTCAAAGATTTAATCATATTATTAATGCACTTGGACTGAATAAACATGTCGTAGACTAAGTCTACATAGGGGAGTACCTTTGGGTTAGATGTTGCCTTGTGCAAGCCTACAGATTTGATTGCTAGAATGTCTAACCTATCCTCTGCCTCATTCAAACCTTATTCATAATCACTATCTCATTTCACAGTCTTTTCTACATGGTAGAACAAGTTGTTATAGTGTTTATCTTTAATATCCAATGCAATAGATTTGAATTTGGTGTCCTAGAAGATGATATTTATCCCATAAGAATAGAGGAATGGATCTTGTTCCTACTTGTTGGATATAAATGTTTTATCTTCATCCATAGTTTCAAATCTTATGATTGATGAGGTTTTAGATTACTTTAATGGTGAAGGAATGCACATAAATCCTTAGGAAATTCACATAATGATTTAGAACTCTTAGCAAATAATAAATGAAGGTGAACCTATTTCTTTGAGAGGGTAAGCTTTAAACTTCAAATTTGAAATCAAACTGAGTAATGTGAGCCATAAATGGCAAGTTATTTAACTTGATTTGATTTAAATCCTAGGTGGCTCTTCATTTTTATTCTAATGGCTTCAAAAATTTACTTTGGGGAATCAACCAATCATTGCCTTCACTTTGTCCACGTGGCCTATCATCATAGGCTTGAACTTTTTAGTGAAGTGACTTAGCTTTATATTCATTGAAATAAAACCCATCAGCATTTAATTTCCACTTATAACTGACATTTTGTGAATAGTTGTATGCCACCTAGGTACTACCTTTTGACATGTATCCAATAGTTGGTGCCCTTTTGGGCACTTTAGCCTTCTATTTTGAATATTGAACAACCCAGGTGGGTTACATGATATTATGCCAAGTATCATCTTTTAATTGGATCATTCTTCTCTAATTGTTACATGGATCGAACCCTTTCATCCTTTGGATGGCATGGCCTTGTAACCTTTAGTAGTTTGCCAAGGGGCAAGCTCTTGTTGGCTCACATTATCATATGGCTTTTTTGTATGAAACTTTTAATGGACCCAATATGCACGAAACTTTACCAAGTATCACATTTTGGTTAGATCACTTTGTCCTTAGGTTTCATGGCTTTCTTTGATTACATTATTACCATGAGAGATGGGTCCATGTGTCTTTAGCCTATTATTCCCAACTACCAAGTGGTTTCCACGTAGCATTTAGATACCTAATACTTAGTGACTCACTACCAAGTGGCATCTTGTCATGCAATCATAGTATTATTAAAATTAAACATTGCTCCTTAGCTATAGGGGGTGTGAACAAGTGCCAATTAGAACATTGTGATTGGGTCACTAGGTCATGAACTTTGTAACTTCTTTATGAACTTGAAATACCATGACTGAGTGACAAGTGGTAGACTCCCATTGGGTTATAGGTTCACAAACTTTGTAACTCCTTGAACTTGAAACACCATGAATGAGTGCCAAGTGGCACACTATGATAGAATCATTAGGTCTTGAGACTTTAAAAATAATAGGATCCTTGGAAGGCCATGATTGGGTACCACATGGTGTGTTTTGATTGAGTTTTAACTTCTTCATGAACTAAAATATCATAAACGAGTGCCAAGTGGCACATTACGATTAGGTCATAAGGTCACAAACTTTGTAACTCTTTCTTGAACTTTAATTCTACGATTGAATGACAAGTGGTAGAATCCCATTGGGTTATTGGGTCACTCAATTTTTCAAAGGATAAAATATGTATGACAAATTTTGGAACTTTATATAACTAAGTGGCCAATGCACGCGACACTATTGTGTGTTAATTAAGGTTGAGATGGCATTGGGCTCATGTCAAATGAAAGTGCACTAAATTTAGAAAATCATGAGATAAAAGAAAAGGAAAAAGTCTCAAGTTGTAAAGTTTGAGTATGAAATCCAACTTGGACCTTTGGTATAAAACTTAAAATCAATGTGCGTCATAGTCTCAAACATAAATTTTGACATAGTTAAAGTTAGACCATGATTCAAAAAAACTTAATTAAGTAACTTTGGTCAAGTTCTAGGGATCATAACTTGGATTTTTGAATGTAACCCCTCATAATATTTATTTTAAATAAGCCAAATCATTAAAAATATTAGTGGGTTCTTTATCAATGAAATGTTTAAAAATTACCTCATTAATGTTTGTCATGGACTAACATGACTCTTAAATTTTTCAAGTCATACAAAGGGGGTTTTAGTCATGTGATACCAATGGTAAGGTATTTCTTAGGGTGAATTATCTAAAAAAAATCATGGGGTCCCCATTTCTAAAAAATGGGGCGTATTGATCTAAACAAATGGCAACCTCTGTGGGAAACATAGCAATATGTTAGAATTTAGATATCCTAATTTAGAATATAATCATTAAGTAATCATTCCTTGGTAGATGTAAAAAATATTAGAATTGATTCTATAGAACTAAAAAAAATTCACTTGATGGATTAAACCCTGAAAATCTAAAAACCATTCATACAACATGTGTCCTTTGAATTAATTAACCAATATACATGTGGTTTTAAGAATCAGTAGCTTCAAACTTCATGGTCTCGAATATGGGTCATGTGCAAGCACTCTTAGATATATATAATTATGCTTAGCTTTTAAGGGGATGGTTTAGTCATTACTTTGATACCAACTAGGCATCCATATCCCTAACAAAGATGCCTTTGGCTCCACTCTAGGCCTTACTCCACTGCCAGTCGAGCATCCATAACCCCAGTGGAGTTTACCCAAATCACCGTTAAAAGAATGAAACTTATAGTGACAAGTCTATTTCAACTTGATACACATGTTCCCCCCCACCTTTTTGGGTAAACCCTTAGATGTTGGGAACCAGTTTGTTGGCCAGGTTTTAAGGGATTTTAGAACTTTCACTCAAGAACCATTCACTTTTGCTCACTGAGTTTTTTGCCTAGGCAATCTTCTGATATGAGATTAAGTGCCAATATGTATGGACCTTCAAAATTTTGAGACCCTTATTCATCCAAGCACATGCTTGTTATAATTGGATTACAATCATAATAAAATTATAGACTTGATGAAATGGAAACTTCAAAAATAGATTCTTATAATTTTCCAAACCAACACATAGTGCAGTCTCTCACTTTGGATAACAATCTATTGGGATGTACATGATTTTTCACACTTTAACCCTTTAGATTTTAGAATATGGGGAAAATGCAAGAGAAAATCATGACCTTGCTTAGAGGGCTTATTGCTAAGCTACAACACACCACACAGTGACTAACCTAAGGAAAGAAATGAACTAAAATGAAACACATAAAGAGAAAGAAAATCAAAAAGGAAACTAATATTCCCATACCAATTGTTAAACTAAACTATCTCATAGTCCTTTGGTGGAGGTGTAACAGGCAGCCAAGAAGTAGTATTTCAAGTACTATCTATTCACTGGCAGAGCTAAGTAATTTCCTTGTAAGTCTTTTATTCTAAATGCATTATCACCCAGTATCTATACAATTTGATACCACCTGATCTAAAGGGGTGTGAATTTGTCATGGGATTTTTTATTTTATGCTTTATCCCATAGTAAGACCAAGTTTAAAATTTGGAACGTCTTGATTTTAGCCCTTTTGTCAAAACACCTTTTGACTACATCCTGGTGTTTGCTAAAAAATTTGAGGGCTTCATCTCTAACATCTTCCATCTAGATGATATTAAATATTCTCAATTTAATTCTTTCATCATCGTCCATGTATTCAACCATGAACTCATAAGTAGGAAGCTACAATGCGATGGGAAATATTGGTTGTTGCCCATACACTAGTAAGAATGGAGATGAATTTAGAGCCTACTCATATCTGGTTCAATTTTCCCAAAGAGTATATTTCAATAGTGACTGCCATTCCCTTAGATTTTTATCTGTTGACTTTTTTATTACATTCACCGGGTTCTTCTTGATTGATTCAGCAACACCATTTCCTTGTGGATAATAGTTTAAGGAAAACTTGACAAGAATCTTATTGTCATAGGCCTCCTCTGTGAATTTTTTAGATTGGAAATCTAGGCCATTATCACATACTAGAGACAATGGGGTCCCAAATTTGGTTGTAATATTTTCCTCTAGGAATTTGATCACATTAATTACCCTCTAATTCTTAGTGGTAATTTCTTTGGTCCACTTGATGTAAAAGTCAATGGTTGTTAGCACAAATTTATGTCCTTCCAAAGAGTTGGGATTGATTATTCCAATGAATTCCAACCCCCATTAGGAAAATGGCCTTGTTTCAATCACTGGTTGTAAAGGCATGGTTACCTTTACTTCTCTACTATCAAACACTTGGCATTGATGGCATGCTCAAATGTGAGCATGTGCATCTTTGAATATTGTACACAAGTAATAACATGCTCTAAGTATTTTTTGGGTAGTGGTTCTACCTAAAGGGTATCTACTTCCTAATTTCTCATGGAATTTATTGAGTATGGCTATAGCTTCCTTTCTAGAGATGCACCTCAAGTATATCCCTTCATAGTATTTTCTATAGAGCACTCCTCTCTTGATCATGAAGTGTAAACTTTTGAGTCTAAGTGCTCTCCTCTATTCTCTTTTCAACTTTAAAGGGAAAGTGTCATTTAATAGGTAATAGACAATGTCCTTGTACCAATCCTTGCTTAAGACCTAGTCTACTTCCACCTGTAAAACATTAATCCAAGGATCAGTCTTAGTAATCAATTAAATTAAACCTTCACCCCATAACATATTGGCTAACTTGATCTCTATGTTGTATTCTTAGAGATTGGTCATCCACTTCCCTCATCTTTCCCCTACCTTATTCTAGTTGAGCATAAGCTTGATAGTAGGATCAGGTATAATTGCATGAGTTTTGCTTTTGAGGATGTAATGTCTAAACTTTTTTATGGCCTTTACCAAGGTGTATGCTTGTTTGTCTATAAGGGGGTATTTCAATTCAGCATCCTTTAATTTTTTAATCATGAAGGCAATTAGATATTTTTTATCATCTACTTTTTATGTTAAGACAACAACAATCATGTGATCAAAAGTGAAAGAATAAAGGTAGAAGTCTTTACCAAAATCTGGGCTAATTTATATGAGTGCTTATATTATGGTTTCCTTAATGTCTTGGAAAGATTTCTTAGCCTTGGACATCCAATTAGTCTTCACTTCCTTTTTTAATATAGCATTTAGGGGCCTGATAATTTTAGCAAAACCTAAAATGAATTTGTGTATGAACTTAATTTTTCCAAAAAATGATTTTAGCTCTTTTTTGCTAATAGTAAAATCAACCTTAAAGATAGTATTAATTTTATCAAGGTCAATAGCCATACCATCCTTCATGATTAAGTGTCCTAAGAGCTTACCTTTGGTTACATAAAAGATACTTTTCTTAGTGTTCAAATAGATACCAAAGGTCCTACATTTCTCCAAAATTTGTTGAAGGTGCATCATGTGAGCTTTCTTATTCTTAGAGAAAATGGTTAAGTCATCCATATAAATAATAATGCACTTACCAATTAGTCTTTAGAATGCATGATATAAGGCATGTTTAAAAGTAACACCAACATTGATGAGTCTAAAAGGCATCCTTATGTATGCAAATGTTCCCCACTTGGTCATGAAGGTAGTCTTCATCTTATCTTCTTTGCTAACTAGCACCCAGTTGTAGCTAGAGAAGCCATCTAAGAAAGACATCATTTGAGAGCCACTAACCATTTAAATTACCTCATCTAAAGAGGGAAATGGATATTTGTCCTTTTCTAAAGATATATTAAGGTTCTAAAAGTCCACACAAAATCTAATTTCACAATTTTTTTCTTGATTGGGACCAAGTTAGCCACCCATGTGGAGTGTCTGATTGAAAAGACAATTCTTCCATCTAGTAACTTCTTCACTTCCTTATCAATGAGAGGCTCCATAATAGGGTTCACAGGTCTTTTCCTTTGCCTGAAAGGTTTACATGTTTCCTTTAAATGGATTATGTGAGTGATGACCTGAGTGTCAAAGACTTTGAGATATTTATAAGATCACACAAGACATCTTTGAATCTATATAATATTTTGGTAACTTTAGTTAACTCTTCCTTGGTACAAACCATCCTGATGTTGATGTTATAGCGATTGTTCAATGAATCTAGATTAATTTGATTGTATTCTTTTCCACTTACTTTGGGCACCTTGGTATCACTTGCTGTTGAATATCCTTTCTAGAGAGACCATACCCTTCAGAATTCTATTTTTCTTATGTTGGAATATGCCATCTACATTATTTTCTACCTCTTTTTTAGATTCTTCTTCTTGTTCATCAATTACGTGTGAATCAAAGAGTCTATAAATAGTTATGAAATTGATGATTTGTTTATCATTATCAAGCACCTAAAATTTATTGAGGTTATTTGGCATGAAAGGACATGACATCATTTTGACTATAAACTTAGGCAATTTGAGAACCTCAGGTGAGGATAGATTTGTTGTTGTAGAATCCAACACATTCGCTAATAGATTTTGATCCCTAGGTATGGAGGTGATCTTAAATGCTTTGATACTATCAATCAAATCCTAAACTCTAAATTTATATTTCTTCAAATAAGAAATATTGCATTGATATTAACTACATACCTATTTAATGACTAAATTTGAATCACTATGGACTAACAATTTCCTTACCTTATGCTTGATGGTGAATTGAATTCCTAAGATCATGGATTTGTGTTCTATAAGATTATTAGTGCATGGAAATTGAAGTCTATAATATACCATTATTTACCATCTGAATTTGTTAATATGATACCTACCCTTGAGCATTGTTTAGCTCTCACACCATCAAAATACATCATCCATAATCTTTCATCCTTGGATATTGGATTGTTTTCATTTGAATCATCAATATCAAGAGCATAGATGCCCAAGTTTGTGGCTTGTAAATTTACCTTTTCATTATTGGTGTTATACTCTGTTATCATGAACTTCATTCTAGGCTCTCACTCAATCTAGATTTGATTGGGCACACCCCTACAAGGTAGCCACATATGTGAGCAATTTGTTGACTTGTATCCATTCAGGGATTTTGTCTAGACTCTACTTAACAACATCCTATATGCTTCTGGGATTTTTATGACTTGAATGTCGATGAACTACTAAATCTGGGTTTCATGAGCCAGTTGCATTTAAATGTTCAATAATTCTCCTACCACCTTGAACTTTGACTTGTCCAACTAGAAAATAACTCTATCAAACTTGATTGGACTTAGTCCCATATTTTCATAAATACCTATAGGCATTATGTTAGCATATGCCCCAAATTCAAAAAAATAATTATGCACATTCTTTCCAAAAATTCTAACAATCAACAAAAATTGGGGAACCTTAGCCTTACTTTTATACATTACCACATTTGCATTCATAGATTTAGCTTTACCTTTATCTAATTTCTTAGTTAATGATTTTAGTAGAAAATCACATTACTCAGTGATTTGAGCAAGCTAATGCAAGGTAATATTGGCTTTGATCTTCTTCATATCTTCCACAATGTTGTATCCACCTTTGGATCCAGTTATAGCTAACTCTATAGTTGGTTGAATATCCTTTCCCTTGGGGGGAGGAGGACCCTGGTTGGTTCTATGATTTGGGGAAGTGTCCATTTTGTTGGGCAATGTGGAATTTTTTGTAGGTTCCTTTTGAGCTCTATTTATCAAGGCATAATTATTATTTTGGTACTTTTGGAAAGCATGGATCTCATCTATGTTATTTTTAAGCTCATTCTCTTCTTGATTTGAAAACTCATAAGTTCCAACCATAAGGGCCATTTTAGTAGTTTTAGACCCATTATCTGATGTTCTCATATTTCCAAAACTACCAATATTGTCTTGATTTTATGGGACAACGTCATAATTTTCCATCTCACCTCAAAAAAAATTCAAAGGCATTGCAAAATTCTATCCAGTTTAGCTCTCTATGTCAGGTCGTGTTATGGACCCTACACCAATTGGGCAAGGCTAATTCATAGATATTTATTTCAAGAATTTTATTGTTTAGGGGATAATTATTGTTGTTATTATTAATATACTGGTTAAAAGGTTTTTTGTACTTTTGAAACATGTAATTTCTATAAGAATTTTCCCTATGTTTCTAATTTGCCTTTCTAAATTCAAAAAGTCACTACTTAGTTTTTGAACCATTCTCTAAATTACTTCTACGTCTCCCTTTGAGGAGTCAAGTTTAGTGTTCTATATTGGGTTTTGGATAACATTTTGAGTATGAGAATTGTTAATAGGGACCAAATCTTGACTATTGTTTTGGGGATGAGCCCCGACATTGGATTGATTAAAGAATCCTAGTTGTTGACTTGGAGTTGTATGGCTTAATGGAAATTGGTTAAGGCTAGGTACTTGATTTAATGTAGGTGCATTTTGATTTGTGTTTGGAATTAGGTTTAGAGTAGATAAAGTTGGTTTGATGTTTGGGATAGTAAAGGCAAGGTGCCCTTGCATATGCATCTACTCATCGATATGTATGGCCTCTAAATAAGTGAGTGGTAGAATTTTAATGTTTATGGCCCTACATAGAAAGACAACAATCATTAGGTATAGGGCATTCTTATAAATTTTAGTGCCAAGACGTCTATAGGCCAATAGGGAGTTGAGGTGAGGCTACACATCTTTTGGAATTTAACATTAAAATTTTTTGTAGGATCACTCAGATCTCACTTAAAGATAGTGAATTATTGGTAAATAATCCCAAGGCTAATGACCCTTCCAAATTATGCAATGAAGGTATCATTAAACTAGTTCTACCTTGTGATGGAATCCTTTAGTAAATTAAGGAACTAGTCATAGGCTACTTCCCTAAAGGTAAATGGGAAGAGTTTAAAGGCTACATCTTCATAGATGACATTTAGAATCCTAAGAGATGACTTAAATGACTTGATATGTTCTTCAAAAGTTATGCTTCCTTATGGGTCGAAGAAGGGAAGGTAATTTTTAGGGTTCTTGGGCAAATCATGCATAGGGTCAGGCACATTCACTGAGGATCCTCCTAATCATGCTATGACTTGTCGGATGTAAAATAGAGAAGGCAGATGTTGGTTTATTAGAGAAGTAGGGTTGGGTTTGTACTTCTTATGTCTCCCTCTATCGGCTCTATATTTTTGATGGGTTTCTAAAGACCCAAGGGGAACTCTAGTTTTAGAGTAGGATCCATTTTGGATCCTAGGTAATTCCAGGGTGCTATGTAAAGGATCTATGCCAAAAATTCAAAATACAATAAAGGTTCATCAAATATTTATAAATAAGGAAAAGATTGGTCAAATCAACCTAAAAGGACCCCATAAAAAGGTCCATAAGCAAGCAGAGTGGTCTTATTTTACCTTTATTTATTTGGATCCTTCAAAGCTTTGAAGCCTGCATAAACTTTTATCATAAACTTGGTCTAACCTATAAAGATCAATGTTAGATAATATATTCCAAGCAACCTTTGGTGTATTGCACTTATCAGATCATTTTAGATCAAAATCTTGTAAAGAATACCTTAATGCTATGAGCATACTCAAATTATATTTCTAAAGCCTTAGCTCAGTGATCTTTCACAGATAATCAACCTAGACAGTGATCTTTACACTTATTTGCCACATATCTAAAATTGTTAGTTTAAATTATGTAGATCTTCACAAATGTAGATGAAATAGAGCCTTATCTATTCAAACAATTCAATAACATGTCTATTTTTTAATGATTTTAGATGAAATTTAAATGGATTAAAGGGGCAATGCCAAAATATCTTCAAACTTGAGCCAGTATTTCAAGGATCTTTTGGAATAAACACATTTTCACAGAGATTTTTCAAAGGTTGCAAAGACCTTATAGAAGATGAAAAGAAACTATAATGCTTACACCAATATTTGTGTACTTAAAGAAATTATTCTATATTTCAACTGAAATACACTACAATTTTACTCAAAACAAACAAAGAAGGGCCTTTCTTCTAGCGTCAAATTTTCTCTTGTTGATGTACATCTATGTCAAGGATGCAATGCTTATAATACATTAATATATTTAAATTTATTGTGTAGGTCCTAGAAGACCTTAGGGATTACTTCAGTTTTGTTGGAATGATTATGTGGCTACCACCTTTACTCTACAAACAGACCCTGTGGTAGGGATAATAGTATATTTGTATTGACACAACCTATATAAAATTTCTTCTTGTTGTTATGATGAAAATTGCTTCATATTTTTCCAATTCATTACCCAAGCTTTAGCACACAAGTGAATATTAACAATGAGCAGTAATATAAGGTGATTCATGTCAAAAAAAATCTTAAAAGGGAAGAAGGGTAGAGCAAAAAAGAAGGTTTGCCTTATAACAACAAAGACCAATACATTTATTTTAGTTCTTTATGCTAATAGTGCAATTAAAACTACCATTCATGAGATTCTAGTGCAAGACTCAAAATACCATAAATGCAGTGGTGATTCTAGGGTATCTAACATGCACCTATCTGAGAAGTATGCTTTAAAAATTACTACCCACAATAAATTACCTTAAGCACATTTATTTATAGAATAGAAAGGAAACAGAGCACACTTAGACAAATCCTGTTAGAATAGTAGAAAGCATAAACTAACAGAATGCATTGAAAACACTATTATCAAATTTAACCATTAGAGAAATTAAATCCTTTATCATTTTTAAAACCAAAGAAATAAGAAAATATGAAAGCAATGAAACAATCAATAAATTGCCAGAATTTATCCTTAAATTTGCATTGATTTCACAAAGTTGTATTTTGAAGTATAAATGAAAGGAACAACCCCTATATATAGGCCTATTTATGCCAAGGATGGTTACATTAGTTATAAAAGAACCAAAATTGTGACATCTGTCAGTGGATTGAAGTCCCTTATGTTCTAGAAAACCAAATAATATTCCCTATTCAAAAAGGGAATCTTTTACAATATATTGAGCAAAACTAGAACATGACACTCATCAAAAAAAATAAGCTTGATAAATTATTATATCACTCTTGAGGTGCCAGGTTGGAATCCTATAGATGTCAATGATGATGAATCTCCCAAAGTAGCCAAAGAATAATAAATTCAAAGAGGGGTTGAAGAGGAAGACGCTCCTACGGTGACCATCTGTGGCTTTCTACTTGCCTACTTCTCAGCTTCTATCTATCTTTTTCATGCCTTAGGGAATTTATTGTAATCACTGTCAATAAATTTCAAATATATAATAGGTTCCTTTAATAATTTTATGGTGATACCTAACATTGCATCATGTTCATTCAAAAGAGGTCCTACAGCCTCATTCATCACCACTATCTTTTATATTCTTTGATTGGTCAATGTTGCCAAGTCTACCATCTTTTGCCCAAATGTCACTCCTCTAACCATGGCCTAATTTTTGAAATTGATGATGAAATTTTGGATCAGGGCCCTAAAACCATCCTTGTTTATGATGGAACCATCTTTGTTAGCAAGGTGTATGATTTCAACCTCTTTAAGCAGAGTTATAACTCTATCATCTAACTAGGTGAGAGATTGGCCCAAGGATTTCATGTCATCAATCCACTGGTTCAAATATTTCCTTATTCTAATGATATAGGACTAAGCACTACTCAAATCCTCTAATGGGATCAATTTCAGTTCTTCAAATTTCTTCATTCTAATCAACTTGACCAAGTTGATTACCTTGATGTTATAGATCCCATAGGTACTCTCTACCTTAATAATTCTATTATAAACTTCATCCCCTTTTACTTTGTATTGAGCTAAAGTATTTAGTGTATCAAACATGACCTAAACTTCCCATTCCACCTTTGTGATAGTCTCCTCTGGAAATGTGGCTTTGTGTTGTTGTTCTAGCTCAATTGTTCTTTATTACATTCCTTTTACCAATTATGTAGTTATATCACCATATCTTTTTAGAGCTAAGAGGGGGCCCTATTCATATTATTATTATTGGCTAGGCTTCACTCTATTCTTCTTGGTTAGTGCAAATAGGGTTTCTTCAGACTCATACATAATTGTATAATCTAGACGAGTTACCTTCTTTTTTGTTAGCCTCTTCATTGCTCTAGACTTCTTGTCAAATTCCAATGAGACATGTGGAGGTTCTATTATAACCAAATACTAATTATCGATTATGGCCAATTGCATTTCTCTTATCCAAGATTTATCTAAAACATCACCTTAAGGTTGAGTAGATGGTGGTAGTTGATGAGCTGGTGCCAGTTCTTAGAAGTTAGATGTTTGGGAAATAATTGTGGAGGCAACCAAGATGAAGGTAGATATAGGTGATGAAATGGGAAATTTTACATTTGAAGATAAAGAAGAACTAGTGTTAGCTGGAGCACTTATTGGGAATAGAGTAACTTAGGGTATGAAAAGATTAAGCCTCCCCTTCTATAGTTGAGGATTTTATCCAGGCATGGCCTTGGGTAGAATTGGGGGTAGATTGGCCATCCTAGAGAATTTTAAAGTGGATGACACAACAAAAGGTTTGATAGTGGGCAAGGGGATAGTCATAGGCCTAATCACAAGTCTAATGAGGGGCCTATAGTGCAATAGGTTCATGTGGTCTAGTGTTGGGGGATAATAAAATATACCTAAGGGCTAGTTATTTAGAAATAATGGAGGCAAATAAACACATTCCTCACTTGTTATACATGATTCCTCTTTGACAAGAAGTAGGGGAGGTAGTTCTAGTGTGGAAGCTATTGGTGTTGTAGTGGGTGGTGTTATTACCTCAATTGAAGATAAATGAGGCACCATCAAAGGTTCATCCTGCACTGAAGTAACATTTCAAACTTAGGATGGGGTGATGTATGTTGTTTCTAAAATATAAACCTGCTTAGTATATTTCCCAGTCTTTGTTCTTCCCTTCCCCAAAATGGGAGACAATGCTTGAAATATCCTCTGACTAAGTTGAGGGTCTGTTGGTCTTTCTTCTTCAACACTAGCAACATGAACTATGGATGTAGATGGACCTACTTGAGCAACCTTAGGTTTGAAAAATTCATAAAAAAATTCATCCTTTAATATGCACTTAACAAGAGGAACATTGGCATGTTTTAGTCTTTGCTTTACCTCTTGATCATTGGTAGCATTGATGTAGAATCTATCTTCATCCTCACGTTCATGGTGGTAGGTGATGCTTAAAGATGACATGTGCTTGATGTAATGTTTTAAAGTTATATGCTCAAGGTCCCATTACCTATTTCTATCTATTTCTAAATTAAAATTAGGCCTTTATTTGGCCACAATAATGACATAGTTCCAATTTTCAATATGAAACTGACCAATCTTAGATAGTTAACGATGAACCAATCCTCTCTTTTTGTTCTTGCACAATTTGTCCACCCTTGTGAGTAACTAAAAATAAATTTCTTATTCATCTAACTTTTCTGGCACTGTAATGGGCAACCTGAGGGGGGTTATCTTGATTCCAACTATCTTCACCACTGTGCAATCTGGGTAGTACTAGTAGGCTCCTAAGGTACTCATATTTGCTCAAATTTCCTCTAACCATCTAGGCATGGGCCTTTTATAGATTTCCGTATACACTATAGGGTAGAAATGCTCAGTTATTACTCTCTTACTTATATTTGTACACTATGACCTTTGAGAAGGTATGAAGCACAATCTATTTTAGCTTGGGGTCCTAATTAGTGAACTAAGGGAACTTTTGGGTGGTGAAAATGGCATCCACCAAATAGGATATCATGTATAAATGATCCCCCTGGTTAGCCATAAACTTTTTGATTTGTGTTGCTAGGTTATAGGATATAATTTCTTCTAAAGAGGGAGTCTTTCCATCATCAATTATCATAGATAGAAGTAGAACCCATTTCTCATCTACATGGCCTGTGTCTTTAGCCCCATGCAACCAATTCATCATGTCCATTCCAATTTAGACTCCATTTCTTAATTGGGTGATGGGGATTTGGCTAATTTTTTTTTTTCATATAAACTTTCCTTTAGTCTCAACTCAATCTCTCAAAACTTCCCTGATATCATGCGTTTGGAGCCACCGAGTCACATTTTAGCCTCCTATTTTGAATATTGAACCACCTAGGTGGGTTGCATAATATTCTACCAAGTGTCATCTTTTATTGGATCATTATTCTCTAATTATTGCATGGCTCAACCCCTTTCATCCTTTGGCTGATGTGGCCTTAGAACCTTTACTAGTTTAACAAGTGGCAAGCTCTTATTAGCTCTCATTATCACATAGCTTTATTGTATGAAACTTTTAATGGACCTAATATGTGTGATACTTTTCCAAGTGTCATATTTTAGTTGGATCACTCTATCACTGGCTTTCATAGCTTCCTTTGATTGCATTATTTCTATGAGACATGGGTCCATGTGTCTTCATCCCATTGCTCCCAACTATCAAGTGGCTTCCATGTAGCATCCAGCCACCTAAGATTTAACAACTCACCACCAAGTGTCATCTTATCATGCAATCACAATATTGTTAAAATTGAACATTGTTTCTTAGCTATGGGGGCCATGAATGAATTTCAAGTGGCATGATGTGATTGGGTTATTGGGTCATGAACTTTGTAACTTCTTTTTGAACTTGAAATGTCATCATTAAGTGACAAGTGCTAGACTCTCATTAGGTTATGGGGTCACAAACTTTGTAACTCCTCCTTGAACTTGAAATGCCATGAATGATTTTCAAGCGGCATATTATGATAGGATCATAAGGTCATGAGACATTATAAAATAATAGGATCCTTTGAAGGCTATGACTAAGTTCCATATGGTGTGTTCTGAATGAGTTGTAACTTCTTTGTGAACTGAAATACTACGAACGAGTGCCAATTGGCATGTTGATATTGGGTCATGGGGTCATAAACTTTATAACTCATTGAAATTGAAACATCGTGACTAAATGACAACTGGTAGAATCCCATTAAGTCACTGGTTTGCTCAATTTTCCAAAGGCTAAAATATGCATGATAAAGTCTAAAACTTTATGTGGCTAAGTGGCTAATGTACACGACACTATTGCATGTCAATTGAGGTTGATATGGCATTAGGATCCTACCAAATGAAAGGGCACTAAAGTTAGCAAATCATGAGATAAAAGAAAAGGGATAAGTCTAAATTTTTAAAGTTTGAGTTTGAAATCCAATTTTGACCTTCGGTCTAAAACTTAAAATCAAGGTATGTCATAGTTTCTAACATGAATTTAGACATAGTTAAAGTTAAACCATGATTCAAAAAAACTTAATTAAGTAATTTTGGTCATTTTCTAAGGATCATACCTTGGATTTTTGAATGTAACCCCTCGTAACAGTACTTATAAACAAGCCAAATCATTAGAAATCTTACCAGGTTATTTATCAATGAAATGTTTTAAAAGTACCTCACTAATGTTTATCATGGACTAACATGACTCTTAAATATTTCAAGTTATACAATGGGGGATTTAGTCATGTGATACCAATTATAAAGGTATTTATTAGGGTGAATGATCCAAAAAAACTCATGGGTTCCCTATTTTTTAAAATGGGGCATGTTGATCTCAACACTTCTTTTGCCATATCTCTAAGCCAAGATAATAATGAAGTAGCCCCAAATCTGTCATGTCAAAGGATTTCTTCAAGTCATTCTTTACTTCTTAAACAAGTTCATCTGAACTTCTTGTGATCATGAGATCATCTACATATAAAATAGGAATGACAATATTTATGCCTACCTTCTTGATATACAAATTTATATTTGAGGGGCTATGAATGAACTATGTTGCAATAAATGATCATCAATCTTAATGTGCCATGCCCTTGGTGCTTACTTTAGTCCATAAGGTGACTTAATTATATGACATACCTTTTGTCATTGATGTTTTTCAATGAATCCTTATGGATGGGTCACGTACACTTATTCTTTGAGATCACCATTCAATAATACAATTTTAACATCCATATGTTGAAGTTTACATCCCTTTTGTGCTATGAGTGCACAAACAACTCTGATGGTTTTGATCTTAACAATGGGTGCAAAGGTCTCTTCATAATTGATTCTTTTTTGTTGAGTATATCCCTTTGCAATAAGTCATGCTTTATATTTGTTGATGGATCCATCTACCTTGTATTTTGTCTTGAAAGTCCACTTGTAACTAATGGATTTATTTTACTATAGGTAGATCGACAAGTTACCACATCCCATTTTTGATAAGGGAATTGTATTCAACATCCATGGCCTTATTCCATTGAGGTTGAAATAAAGCCTCTTGAACTATCATTGGTTTAGTGTTGTCAACTACTAAACTCATCAGTGCAAGATTAACTTCATTTCTCGCTTGTCTTCCAGTATGAACTCCTAGTGAAGTATCTGGATTAGAATTTAGGTGTGAGTCCCTGATGGTGCTTTCTACCCATTTTGAATGTCGATGCTACTACTAATTTGATGAATAACTATCTTCCAAATTTCCAAGATCAATGAACAATTATCCTTGCAACTCACCTTCTTTGTGACAAGATTCTTCATTCTAATCATCTAATTATGATAATAGTCTATGAGAGGTGGTATGTTCTAAGTCCTTCTATGACAATGAGTCGAATGATGACTCATCACAAACCACATATTAACTTTCATATATATTATTTGTCTCATGATCCATGATATGGTATGCTTTTGAGGTAGTATTATACCCTAATAAAAGGCATTGGAGTGTTATTAGTTCAATATTCTTCCTCTTTTTATCAGGGACATGCATATAAGATGTACAACCAAATACCCTAAGATGAAAGATTGAAGGTTTATGACCACTCCATACCACTTCTAGCATCTTATCTCACAATATTTTTGTAGGTGACCATTTGAGAAGATATACGGTTTTCAAAACTACTTCTACCCAAAATGGTGCCTCCAACATCATAATTAAAGGCATGCAACGAGCCATATCCATGATTGAATAATTTCATTGCACTACTATTCCATTATATTATGATGTATAGAGAGTAGTCAGGTGTTTTTTGATGCCATATTGCTTCAATAATGTTAATCATTTCTTTGATGTTAATTCCCCCCTTGATCTAAGCAAAGGAGTTGAGGAGGCCTCCCTGATTAGGTGATAACAAGCTGGTATAAGACTTTAAAATGAGTTAAGGCTTCACTCTTTTTCTTGAGAAAGAACACCCATGTATTGTGAGATAAATCATCAATGAAAAACTAAAATTACATGAATCTTTGGAAAGAAGTAGGTAGGGGTCTACATAAACTAGTATGTACTACATTGAGATGTTCCTTAGCTTGTGAGGAACTCACTTGAATAGAACCCTATGATATTTGCCAGCAAGACATCCAGGGCATACAGGTAAAGAATGAGATAGCTGAGGAAGTCCATGGACCATGGCTTTAGAACTGAGCTGGTACAAAGAACCAACATAAAGTTTCCCATTTACATAATGCCATAGTGTATTAGATTCTATCATAGACATAAAGAGAGCCACAACATCAGATGAAACTACATCTAAGGCAAATAATCGATCTTTCAAAAAAACTCTAGCAATGACCTTTCCTTCCCATGAGAGGAGACTATATTTTGTGCCATTTTTTATCATGAACTCTACCTTAGCCTTATGATTCAAGAATTGACTTACAGACAATAGATTTATTATTAATCTAGAGACATATAGTACCTTTATGAGAGTAAAGGGTCGTGTCCCACGAGGAATGGTTATACTGACAATTCCTTCTACAACATACTCTTTATCATCAACACTTAGAACTTGATCTCTAGTGGGTTAAGTCATTAATTAATCAAATAATTGCTTGCATCCTTCATATGTTTTCCAGTGTCAGCATTGATCAACCAAATTTTACTCATTTATGACAAGGTTTGGGAGATAAGAACTACATCCTTATATGTACCATTGTATTCTAATTTTATAGGTAACTCCTCTTTAGATTGATCATTGTGTTGTGTTGCTACATAACCATGATGATTTCATTATCGAGGATGTATTTTAGATTTATGTGAATCATCTCTACTTGATGTGCTCGCTTGACTGGATGAGCCTTGTGTCAAGGCATTATACCAGTAGCTATCAATATCCTACATATTAATGTGCAAATATGAAACCATATTTTTGCCTTCTCATATTTCTTCTATCATTGTGACTAATTTGGTGGTCCTTTTGATAAATTTAGACCATGTTTCTTGGAAATTAAGGCTTTATCCTTGAACTCTTCTTGTACAGACTGGATGTGTTCTTCATGTTGAAGCAAATTTACCATTTTTTGAAAGATATTAATTATTTTGGGATGTTTAATATCATTACTAATATGCAAAATTGAGATGGGAGAGCTTGCAATGTGATTGAAACCAACAGCTTTTCCTTGATCATTTTTCCAAGCACAATTAATTCTACTCATAGTTCTACTGCCTAGCATAAGAATTCAACTTTCTTGTCATCTTTCATACTGAGTGTATGGAGCTTGGACTAGAGATGGAGTATCTTCATCTAATTTTTCACCTCGTATATGGTGTATAAAATGTCCCAAGGCTCTTTTGATGTTGATCCATCTTATATATGAGGTTGAACCTTGTCGATGACATTGAGTTGATTAACATACGTGCTTTTGCATTTAACTTGTCATATTTGGTTTGCTCATCAACTATGATAGGATGGAACACCAGACCAGTGATGATGCCCCATAATTCTTTGAATTGAAGAATTATTTGCATCTTTGTCTTTCACATGATGAAATTTGGCCCTTTGAGGAATTGGCCATCAGACAAGAGGAGTTCGGGTGCAGACATATATATTTTTATTTATTACAAGATCTCATAAAGCTAACAAAGTAGTATTTATTGGTTTAAAATTTTGTTTATAAAATTTACCTTATAAACTTTAACAGACTCTTCTAGTGGTTCTATGAATAAAATGCTTCTTAGTTTCTTGGTCAAATGAAGTAAATAGAAAGCTTCAATAAGACTACTCCAGTCTACTTCCTAAATATGCATCGATCAAACTACTTCCATACTTTGGGATATTTTACCTCTTTTAGTGCTTCTATACTTTCTATAGGTATACTACAGTGTCTAATCAGTCTTCTAAATGTTCAGACTTAGCCATAATGATTAGATTTTAATGCTTTAGGGTTACATCTTCTTTTCCTTTCTGATTGCTTCAATAAACCAACCAAATGAAGGCATCTATACACCAAACGACTTCCACAACTATGTTGTGTGTGAGATTTGATTAGTTATACAACCGTCACAGTTTCCACTTGTCTTTTATATGCAAGTTGTGGCTTTATTTAGGCATTAAGAGTAAATATACTTCTATTATGTGGCTATTTTCTCTAATACCATATTGTAAGTTGGAATTATGCTTGATGTTTTATTCAATAGGGGTGAATAGAATATATATATAAACAAATTATTTAAGACGTAACTGTCCTAAACCAGAATTAGTTAGCAAAGCTCCAAAAATACAGTGCTAACAAATAACTATAAACTAATAACGTAATAATCTTAGCTACGCTAACAGTAGGAACTAATTATGTTTTTAATAATGTTAAGAATGCCATTGAAAGTGCACCTATACTTGCAAAACTTGATTTATCTAAACCTTTTATTCTTTATGTAAATGCCAAATAAAGTTGTAGGTGTTGTAATTACACAAAATAATGAAAATAGTGATGAAAAAATTATTGGATACATGAACCAAGTTCAAAGACACGAAAATAAGGTACCCACTTATTGAGAAATTTGTTTTATCATTAGTTTATTCATTAATTATTTTTTTCTCTTTTAATGGGAAACAAGGTTATAGTAATATCCAATGTACTTATCTTATCTTTTAAAGCATCCTACCATTCAAGGAAGGTTAGCAAAGTGGATTTCAAGAATTCAAGAATTTGATCTTTATTTTGAAACTTCCGATACTATTAAGGGAATTGACTTAGCAAAACATTTAGCTGAGAATGTTTCTTCTAGTATTAAAGTTTTGATTTTATATGTTGATGACTTCCTTGAATGCTAAACCTTATTTTCAATCCATGAAAATTGTTATTTTTTCAAAAAAAAAAAAAAATGGACATGAAATGAAGGATTGGGGCTATTTGTTGGCTAAAGATGATTGGTACCATGACTTATTATATTATTTTCAAAATAAGGCTAGACAAAATAATTTGGATAAGAGAAAAATAATATCTTTAAGAATCCAAGCCTTAAAATCTTGTTTATTAGAAAACTTTTTGTTTTATAAAAATGAGATGGTATGTTATTGAGATGTCTACCTCGTGATCAAACACAAAAGGTTCTCAGAAGATGTTACAAAAGAAGTTGTGGAGGTCACTTTGAAGCAAAAACTACATCTTATAATATTTTACACAAGGGTTATTATTAGCTTACATTATTTCAAGATGCTTATAAATTGGTACATTCTTGTATACCTTTGAATCCAGTTATTCTTGAAAAGCTATTCATTAAATGGGGAATATATTTTATTTTTGATACTCATCCACCTTCTACTGGACATCGATATATTTTAGTTGCAATAGACTATTTTAAAAAGTGGCCTGAAGCCATAACACTTAAAAGTTTTGTTACTTCTAAAGTTATTTCTTTCTTTGAAAACTAGATTTTCTCTAGGTTTGGTGTTCTTTATGAGATAATCTTAGATAATTGTCATAAATTAATTTATAAAAAATATTTATATTTATTTGGGCCTTATTCAATTATATCAGGTCATTATTCAAAATACTATTATCAATAAAATGGATAAGTTGAATCAACAAATAAAAATTTGATTTCTATAATAAAGATGATAGTCTACAATGATAAAAGAAATCGGCATCTTAAAATTTTTGAAGCGTTATGGGAAGATCATACTATGGTTAAAATGGCTACAGAATATTCTCCTATTATGTTAGCTTATGGTTTTGAATCTAAATTATCGATTGAATTACAAATTTTATCCACTAGAACTGCTTTGTAATATTTGTCAGAAGATACAAATTTTATCTAGGAAAGGCTTAACGATTTATTAGCTTTAAATGAAACTAAGGCAACTAGATTTTAGAAATTAGAAAAAGCTAAAGAAAATTTAAATAAATTATTTGACAAAATGATATCAAACAAAAGGTTTAAGTTAGGTAATTTATCTCTTTAATGTGATAAAGCTAATGAGGATGCAGGAAAACATCATAAATTTGATTCTCTTTGGTTGTGACCATATAAAATTGTTAATATAATTAGGAAAAAAGCTTTTCACTTGCAAGACATGGATGGAAATTGGATACGTTACTTAGTCAATAGACATTATTTGAAACTCTTTTATCAGTAATTTTTTTTTTGTTTTGTTTTTATTCTTTTTTTTTGCTAGTTTGTTTTTGGTTTATTTTTAGTTTTTGTTGTTGTTTTCTCCAAATGGATCATAGCAGTTACATAAACAAAGTATTCATAATGTTGAAGGAAAAGTAAGTGGAGAATACTATACTAATTTAAGTAATCAATGATGGTAAGATATTTAAACATGATATTATTTCAGATTCTTTCATTATAAACTAACCTTAGTTAGTTATTAATGAATTGGAAGCTTTACTAATTTTCATAGTTTATGTTTGAGGATTTTTTATTTGATTATATGTACAACCTAAAATTCCTTGTCTAAATCAATCTTATTTTTCATGCCATGCTGACCAAACACTTCATCCCTTAAAACTTTATTATTAAATGGGTTCGCATATACCTAACTGAGAAATGATTTAACCCGGATCACATTCTTAGTGGATTTGTTTTTAAATAGGCAATTTAGTATTTTCTACCTTATCTTATCACTAAGACTAGTGAGCAAGGTTGCCAATGTTATGCCTATTTTTGGCACCCCCTCTAATTATAAAAATTCAAATAAGTCAAGATTTTCTCATATTTATGACTTATGTCATAACATTTAAAGCTGCTAGTGTGGGGATATTAGTTCATTGTTGCATTTAAATGTTCATTATTATTATGTCGAATTTTACTAAGAATGTCATGTTTAAATAAGTTTTACTCTAACACTATTTAGTGATTTAAAAACAATAAGTGACCATAATGATGAAATACAGTATATATGTGATGTGTGAAATGGTACATAGTAGATGTTTTGATCTTAAATTATGATTCTTTTAATCATAAGTTTGTCAGTATAAGAGATGATATACAATGGTTTAATTTTCAAAAGTATTAATTTGTGATGCATGGATTTCTCAATTAAATATTTTTCAATTCAATGATCATATGATGGAAGATCTATATTAATTTGAATTGCATAGTTTATTATTAAGTTGACAAAGGTATTGATTTATTTAAATCAAATATATAGCTAGACATTGGATTCAAGTTAGTTTATATCTATATCTAAAATTTTCCCTAAAATTAAGACCTAAGGTCCTAATGTTCATTTAACCTACAAACATTTGTAAGTACTTAGGTTGAAGGACATTAGAAGCCTAAACTATGACACGGTTAATGATTTAGGTTCAAACCCTAGGTTCAAAGTTTGACAAGATGGTAGATGATGTTTTTATTAAATAAAGCTTTTGTTAAGTGATTTCATAGAGATTTGGGTGTTCATTCAAAATGACTTATATTTAGTCTTATTTAACGTTATTTACATACATCAATTATTAGTTTTTAGCGAAATGACTTGGCAATGGTTTTAGTAGTGGGTAAAGTTGGTAATTTTTATAATCAAGTTAGCTATGCCGCTAAAATAGCACTAGTAGAATTTAAGAACAATATGTATGGAACAAGTAATCTAAGCAGTTGTTGAGATTTGAGAGAATATTAAAGGTAATTTTAGTCAGCTATTCTCCATTCTTTCATAAGATTTGGGTGGAAGCAACACTCTAAAAGCACAAGGAACTTGGAGAGAATAGAGGAAACAAGAAAGTTGTAGATGAGGTAATAACTTTGTCATTCTAGAAAAGAAATGGATTTAAGATTTATTAAATTCTCATAATGGAATTTCTAAGTTGTGTGTTTCATGCCAAGATACAATTGATAAAAAAAATTAGTTTATTATGGAAATTTTTGAAATTTTGAATGAAAATATAGAGATAGTTTTGTTCAAACATGAAAGATTTTCCCAGTTACATTAGTATGCTTTTTGAAGAATCATGATTCAGGAATGTCTCTACATGTCAAGACCTGGCTAGTAATGATAATGTTTCATTGTTTATTTTGGATTCTTTTTTGGTGTGTTGTGGTTGTTTGGTATTTGTTTTTGATCTCTCAGTTTGGAAAATGACTCATATGTCTTCATTCAAAGTCTTGAGGTGATTGAGTTGTTTTTGAAAGATACTTTGGTTTGAGTTTTAGACTATGAGATGAAATATTTATCACGATAGACTTAAATGTTTTTAGCAAGACATTGGTTACCAATTTATGCATGTAATATATTGGAAAAAGTGCATTTTTGGGTTTTCATTTGAAGTTTGTGTAAGTTGTTTTTTCATTCTAATGAAGCTTTTTTATCCACTTATTGAGTTTTAGAGTTATCTGATGAATGAGAATTCTATGATAAAGATGATTTTGGGTATTAGCTAAACATTTTTGGGTATCAGTCATCTATACAAAATAGTTTCAGAATGGAAAAGATTGTGCATAGAATAACTCCTATTGGTCATATTGGTTAAAAATTTGGACTTTGATGGATTATGTCTACATGGAAATGATTTCTAATGTTTTCATTCATGTTTGGAAATATTTGCAATCTTATAATGCATTTTTGAGTTACATAGTCTCTTTATTCATGGTTTTTATTGATCCTCTACCACATATATTGTTATCATTTAGGAATGATAATATTTATGGAAGAATAGTGTTTGTTTTGAACATGTATATGTTTTATATTTGATAGGATTGATCAATTTAGTTTCCTTATACGTTTGATATTTTGTAAATGGTCTAATATTTGAGGTTTAACTACAAGTTCTGAGTTTCTATTAAAAGGAGTTTATTTTATTTGAATACAGATCTCAGTTTGTTCATTCAAAGTTTGTGAAATTACAAATTATAGAGTTAATATTAGATATTTGGCTCATAATTTGATAGTTTATTGGTATTTTGTGTCTGAACTTAGATTGTTGATATATTGTATACATAGTATTAAAAATTGATTTAAAATATTGGTTCTTTTCTGAGTGATTGGGTTTGTAGTCAATGTATATTTCAGATAAAAATCATAATCCATAGATTATATTTGTCTATCAATAAGATTGAGTATAGTTATTATTCATTTTACTATGAGATAGTTTGTAGTAATGAGAATAGATATATTCTTATGATTGGCATAAACTTTTGGATTTTGGGCAAAAGGTGGTATGTTTCGTTTGAAATGATATTATTTTTTTGAAGAATATGTTGATTAATAGCACATGATGTAGTCAAATTTTTAGATAATATGACAAAAATTATTTCTTTACAATTGGAACTGTCAAAATAGAACAAGTCTATTTGGTCAATTTTGAAAGTTGATTTTGGTTATATATTCAAATTTCAACTCTTTTATTGAGGTTCATAAATAAATGTTTGTTGGAATCAGATGGATATTGTTTGGTTTTTACATTTATTAGAGGATATATTTGAAAGTAAACAATAATTGGGAATTCATTTTTTAGTAAAATGTCAAGTTGGACTCCTCCTCACTCTAATAACTCTCAAGAAAATAACTGAGGAAATAATCATGATTGGAACAAGGAAGATCCACCCCCTCATATATTTATTCTAAGAGTCACAACTTCAGAGGTAGGAGAACTAGTAGGACTTCACCTAGAACATATAATCGATGCACTCACCAAGGCATTCGCATGTCAATTCATTTTGATGCCTCTAACCCTACTTTTTAGAATGTCTTGAATGCTTTTCCCTTCAATCTTGTTAATACCCATAGAAACCAAGGTTGGAAAAGACCTTCTTGAAGAACTCATTCTCATGGATGAGGAAATCTAAGTAGTTCCTCACAATACATACACACAAATTTACAATCTAATCATAATCACACTCCACATCATTCACCACAACATCAAAGATCCACACCTAGAGATCATCTTCAGTTGACTTTTAGACTGCATTCCTAAGCTCTTATACCTTTGATTACAAAAAATCCATCTCTTAAACCTACAGATGCACCTTTAGGTTATTCTAAGCTGAGTTTTACATATTTCCCTTCTCATCTACTTGAATGAAAGAAGATAGGATTTTTTAGAAGTAAGATAAGTGAGTTCATCCCTTTGACATCACCTATGATCACCATGGTAGTCAAGAAGGTGAAACTGGAGGTAGATGATGAAGATAATGAAGGTAGTACTAAATTGGTCAAGTTTTCAGCTATGACATTGAATTATACATAGTATCAAACTGATAAAGAACATCTATTAATTGAGATGTTATCTAATTCTAAGGATGAATGGATGGCCAATTGAATCATAATTCTATTATTTTGATACTTTTAGATACTTTTCACTCTATAGTTTTGATGATACTTATTCATTTTTGATACTTGGCAGTTGGAAAAATGTTTACAACAGTACATATATTTTTGGTTTTAAAAACATATAATATTGAATATGGATTAATTCATATGGATTTGGAATTAGATGTATTTTAGATTTATTTAAATTATTTATTTCATGTTAATGTTTAGCATATTATAATTATTTAAATGTTAGTAATGTCTAAGGGACCCCACTCATTACAGTTGGTTCTTAATTGGTTTATTAATATTTTATTTTTATCTTTAAAGAATTATTTAACTCTAAAATATAGTTAGGTTATAAATTAATTGACTTTATTTAAAATCCAAATAGATATAACTAATAACTAACTAAAATTAGTTATAACTTATTATTCAACTATCTCTTAAAGAGATGATTATATAAGAAGATTAAGGTGACATATCAAAGGGAGGAACATTCCACATGTATTCTTGAAGACTCTGATTTGCTTTAAGGTTCATCATCATACTCTTTTCTATGCAACATCTCTAAGATAGAATAAATTTTGTAGATAAACCAATAACACATTCTCTAATGGTTAAGTAACACACTTAATCAGTACAAGTATATCTAGATTTCTAGTTTAATTTATAAATCAACTATCTAAAATCTATTAGGTTTAATATCTTATTATGATTGAAGATTTGTAGTCATATGAGCAGAATCCAAATTACTTGGCCCAAATAGTGATTAATACTTCCTATGTGTGACATGTTGTTGATCTATTCATATTGTATTAGTTGTTATATCAAAGATTTTTGTACTGAAATATTGTTTCTCAATAATCTATCATTTACCTTTGCTAAGATGACTCTTATTTAAAGACTCGCATTTCAGTTTTTATTATTATTTAAGTTATTTTATTAGTTTTATTTTTGTTTATCTTTTAGATTATATTTTCATTTGATTCTTTTTATTTTTGTTTATTTGGTTAATTCTTAGTCTAATTTATAGTTAAATTTATCTATCAGTTATTAGTCTTAAATGATTTAGTTATAAGTTTATTTGTTTTGATTATTAGTTATTACTTTACTTCTTGATCTAGTTTATTTTTCATTGAGTAGTTTATGTTTAATTAACTTTATTTTCCTTAGAATAAAGTATTTTTCAATTTAGTCTTTTTTAGTTTAGACAGAGGCTTAGTTTAATTTATTTAGTTTTATTTTATTTTTATTATTGTTTCTTATTTGATTAAGTTTTCTTCATAGATTTAGTGGTCTTTTTTAAGATAATTATTGGTTTAGCTATGTTAATTGTTATTTCACTTTATCTCTTTGGCATTCATTGTCAGTTATTTTATTTGTCATTTAGTTCTTTCTATTTATTTGTTTTAATCTGTTTTGAGTTAAACGTGACTATTAAAAGATTGTTGACAAATTGATAAAGTGGGGAAATATATTTAAAGGAACATAAATATTTCATTCAAGAGATTATCTAATTAATAGATTTTCTCTGTCAAATAGGTTGTATTTTTTTTTTTTTTGTAATTTGTTTCCCTCATATTCAAAGAGATATTTGATTTCTAAAATTATAATGAAGTATTGTTGATATTTGGCATGCTTATTATTTCCCAAAAATATTAAAAAAAAAACCTTGCACGTATTTTAGATCTTTTAGATTCTAATATTAACATGGTACAATTCCATCTTAACCTTCACAATAAGTGAAAGTGTTGATGAGTTGACATTATAATTTTAGCCATCAACTATTTGGTTTCCCCATAACCAAGCTTTTTTGGAAGGAAAATGGGACAATATTGACAACCACTCTATCATCAATCATGGATATTTTCATGTAACTTTTGTAAATCCAAAACTATATAAATATGGCCAGATATCCCCTCCTTTCCATCTCAATGTCAAGAGGAATACTTTATAAATTAAAGAAATAATTAGTGTTTTGTAGTTCTTGACTAGGTGGAAATGTGTCCATATCAATTTGGTTGATCTAGGATCTTGGAGGAGGAGTAACACTATATATATTAGCCAACCATAGGACATAAAGAAAGGTTGACCTATGATTAGGGTATTTCCTAATTAATTCAAGCAACAAAATGTGGTAGAACATCTTCGTTAAATTGGAGATAAAATAATAGTCCCCATGAGTTTAAGAATAGTATCAGTTTCTAGGATGTTTGAGGGATAAAGTGTCATAGGCTAGTACCCTCTAGTGAAAGAAACGATGTTTGCCTATTCTTAAAATTCCAACTCCATGACTCTTATCATTCTAGTTTTTCCTTGCACTTCCAATTAAGGAACAACATTAATATTTACAATTTCATAGGTGGAGGCTTCAACATCATGAGTACATGTCATCATGGATTGATTATGTTGAATTAGGTGGTTTTGTACGCCACCTTGTTGTTAATTTTGAGTAATGTGTTTTTAGTGGTTAGGAAAGGGGGTTTTTTATATTTGAATATTCTAATTTTGATGGGTAATAGGACTATTTTGAAAGGCTTGGGTGTTTTTACCAGCTTTCCCTAGGAACATGTAAACATATGTCTAGCTTTGATCTTCTAGGTGTCTTAAAATTAATTAACTTTACTCCCTTTAATTCTAAGTTTCATGACCAATAACCTGATGGAAGAGGTAATAAACATTAGGATTTTATTTCCTAAGCCTCATGTTCTACCCACGTTGTCCAAACCCTTGTTGATTATTTCATTGGTAATAGGTTTGGTTCCAAAACTAGGGGAATTGTTAGGTATGTTGGTATTGATTTTAATTATGGTTTTGGTGTTGTATTTTGTGTGGTGGCAACTAGCTAAAGTCGACCACGTGAATGGAAGGAGGGGGATTTTGTCTCTTATCACTTGCATTGTTATTAGCATTGGTGTTGTTTATAGGGTGATATTGATTATTATTCATAGGGTTAGGTTTCTTGTTCTAGTCAGTGATGTCATTGTTAGTGTTGTTCCTATTTGGATTTAGGACCTTGGGTCCTTAATTATTGGTATTATTTGGACTTGCACTTTCAAATCCCCCATTATTTTGGTTTGGGGTTTTATTGTTCCCATTGGTCCCATAAGTTTACTTACCACTATCAATAACCACCTAATTGATCTATAAGGTGCTCTCAAGAGCTTCTTCATAGGATCAATATGGGAATTTTTGGACTTCCTCCCTCATCTCCTTATTAAGGGAGTGAAGAAATATATTTAAAAAATCTCATTCATCCATGTTAAGTGCACTGGTAAAGGAATATAAGACTTACCTCCATCTCTTAATCAATTAGGTAGCTAACCCATTGTGTTCCTACTTGATGTGAAATAATTTTCATATGCTAGTGTTTAGGAGTTTATTCATGTCAAAAGCTTTGAAAAAAATGGTCATGAATTGGTGAAAATAATGTATAGACCCTTTAGGGAGATGGTAATACCAATCGAGTCTTATTCACTCAAGGTTTTTATAAAAATTGTTGAAATAACCCCATCCCAAGGTAGGAGTTACGTAATGGTTATAGTGTAAGATTTGACATGCACATTTGGATCTTCTTCCCCTTTGAACTTGGGAAGGTCAGGTAGGGGATGCAAAAAGATAACCCCTCATATGTTGGAATCAAGAGTCTACTTAATGTACTCAACATAATTCACCATGTTGATAAAGTTTTTTGTTGTCATGGTAGGACTAGAGTAGAAAGGAGGGATCGTATAGGGGTTAGTTAGATAATCAATAGAAGGAATATAAGAATTATGATAAGGCAAAATGGAATAAGCTATAAAATAGTTATCTGACTAAGTGGACTTGGAGTAACTATGAAATTAATGAGGAATATTGTTAGATGTAGGCAGTGTGTTGGTTTTTTTCATGGCATGTGTGTGGTTTTTATATTACCCAATATTACATAAGGAAATTTATATACACACATAATATTTTCAAACTTTAAAAATTATTTTTGCTTTCTCTCTTGCAAGAACCTATCGAGTTTCAATATTTCTAAGTGCATACCTTAAAGGGTGCATAAGGAAAGGGGTGAGTAGACCATTGGCACTTCATAGGATTGTTTTCCCCTATACCACCACTTGATATCTACATGACCATATCTTAGACACTTCCCTATGCTTTGACACCTCTCTTACACAATCCTCTAAGCAATTCATTACCTTACTTAGCCACTACCTAAGCTAAAACACTTTTGGACATTTATCAAATAATGTCAGCCTAGGATGACTTTGTATTTTAATTGATCTTTACACATTATGGGTATAGCTCAGTGTTGGCCAACCTAGACTAGGACCTAACTTATTTTTATAAAATAACAATGCAATGTTGCATTGGGCTGACCATGTTGGCTAAACGTTCAGAAGGGTTTAGGGTTAAATTCAATTATATACACACATATATTTTCATAATTATTGAGTAAGAGAAGAAGAATAATGTTAGATTGTGCATTTTATTATCCACCATTCTACTTGAGGAGCATTGCTTAGGGTTTTAATACTATATTTGGAAATATGAATCTTGTTTTACGAAGAAGTATTTTGGATACATAGAGAATTTGTGTAGCCTAGAGATGACTTATCCTTGTTATCCTTACATACCACAACAACCTATTGCAAGGAACCTTGGCCAAGGGAGAGATTGAGGCTCACTAGGTTCATCTTCAAAGGTAAGAATTCATAAATTTGTTCCTCATTTGTTAAAGTAGATAGATTAGCATTTGTACTTCTCTCACATGTATTAGGATTTCCTATACATTTATTTGAGTATAGATGTTCTATACATGTTTACTTTTTATGTTTATTACCCCCTACTTTATTCCAAAAGCTTTGGCGAGCACCAAATTAGATTTTACTTTGCTTTGCATTTACTTAGTGAATATGAAAACATGGGACCTAGTTAGGGTTATTGCATAATGTTGCTTGACTAGAGGATTTGGAATCCTCTCCAATGATGTTATTGTGGTAGGAAATCCATGGTTAGGTCTAGCGGATCCATCTTAGCCATGACCATGAATATCTAATGTATCAACAAAAGGAAGTATAAGTAGGATTCAAATTCTCTGTGCTAGGATTGATTGATAGTTTAACTACATTTTCATTTGTATACATTCTGGTGAACATGACATGAATCAAACCCTTGTAGGTTTTCTTTCACACATTGATTTTATCAACATATTATATATTTGTATAGTATTGTATTGAACCTATTGGTATAGTTATAATAGTCTATACGTAGTTTAACATACAATTGCCCTAAAATGACTTTGTTCTGTCTGTGTAGGTCTTCTCTAAATATAGGTGACTAGATTGATCAAATCAACATAGTCTTCTTCTTAAGTCATAAGATTGCATTCATAGTCAAATAGTCAACTATGTTCACAATTCTTCTTCTTCAGCATATAGGTTTACATACATAGTCAATCCAGTCAACTCTGTTCACAAATTCTCTTTAGCATACAGGTTTTACAAACTTCATCGACCCAATTGACTCTATTCATAGAATATTTAAATCGGCACTTGAGCACCACAGCATAAAATTTGCAAACTAAGCATCTTCAAAACCACCAAGGTTCATTATTACCTTCTCTATATTTTAAGTTTTTCATTTATTATTTTTCACAAGTTACAGTCTATAAAATTGCAACCCTACAACAAACTAGGTCAACTAGCTTGACATAGTTCTATAGCTTATCTTCTCTCTAAAAGACATAGTCAACCTGTTTGATTGTGTTCTTTCAAATATTGCTTATGTAGAATGATTGTGACCATGTCAACTCTATTCTATATTTTTTCATACAGTGTCACCTAAACCAACTCTATACTCTTCACAGTCAAAGGAATTAACTTATTTTTGCTAGTAATTAGTTCACTTTTCATTTCATTTTCTTGCATGTTTAGAGTAATAAAGATAGATTAAGTAGGTGGTTTTTCAATCTACTGATTTAGTCACTACATTTTTCTCATTTGCACACACTTCTAAATCACTTTGCATAAAAAACATTAAACATTTTTCTTCCCAAGGCCTACCTACTTGAATTTCATCACCAAGGGGGAAGCTGACTTGGTTTTCTACCCAAGTATAAACATGCGGTTGATGGTATATATTTATAAAGCACCTAACACCTTTATCGATGTAGGATTATGAAGTGAGGGGGTAGGCCCAAATACCAAGCTAATATCTTTGCCAATATAGATCCCTTTTATCCTAAATTACTTGAAACTATCCATAGATTGCTTTCTAGTTCCTTCTTACAACCAACTCACCATCACATTAATTTATAAATTTATTATAACTTAACAACATTTAGGAATGACCAATTAATTAGCATTTACATTCAAGTTGTTGATTTCTCTTTGATTATTCTATTTAGTATTGCAAAAATTCTATTAGCCAATGTTAGTGCAAGGTTTGTGTTAAGTGTTTCAATTGGACCCATCACATCAAGACAATTGCTTGTGTGCTTCATTTTATTTTCTTAGATTTTATCTTTCAAAATTTCTCTTTGTTTTCAAAACATAGTTATCCCTATCGACAAAGTCTCTTACATATTGTCCATCTTACTTCCCTTTAATACACAATCACCATGTCTGATTATGTAACTCTTTTTAGCCTATACAGTTTCTCTCTTGGAGTACACAGTCAACCTATCTAGCTATGTCTCTCATCTACCTATTATGTTTCCTATCTTGTAGTACACAATCGATCTATTTGACTATGTCCTCTATTCATCCTATTCTATTAGTATACAATCAACTTGTACAATTGTGTCCTCTTATTCCCTACTTTATTTCCTATTTTACAAAACACTATCAATCAATCTGATTTTATATCCTATCAATTTATTCTTATTTTCATTAAATTTTTAGCCTCTTTTCTTCATCATGAATTTACTATTTGAGGATAATATAGAGATAAATCATACAAACATGATGAGTTTTACCAATCCTATTAGCTTTCCTAAGACATAACTTATGGATTCCACCTTGGATGAAATCAATGTCCATGTTTCTACTTGCACTACCAATTATGGGACTCCTCCCCACTCATCCTTAGTTCATAATCCTTTATTTTCCATAGAAGATGATCATGATTTATAAAACACAAATAAAATGTTTTTCTTCATTAAAATATTTCCTCAACATAGAGGAAAGGACCCTTCAAACATTTATAATCTTATGATAGGTCCTCAAGTAGAATAACCTCTTTCACCCTCCCCTACCTTCTCTAATAGATTTGGGGGAAACACTTTATTTTCTTCACAACCTTTTCCTTATATTATGTTTCCTTCACACACCATTACATCTTATTATATGACCTCTTCAACCTCCATTCCAATTATCTCTACTAAGATGGTCGATTCAACTTCTAGTGGGCCTTTTCCAAAGACCCTTCTCTTTAACCATGCCACTAGTTCATCTTTCACTACCAATGCTAATAATGCTACTAGTGCTTCCTTTGTTACAAATTTTAATCATGATACTAGTGATTATTTTTATATAAATGTTAATAATGTTATTTTTTGCTACCAAAGCTTCTCATGCCACTAGTGCAATGCATGCTACTACACATATGAAACTCAAGTCATTAATACTAATACCAATGCATCACATGCTTCACACACTTGTAAAAATACTACCCAAACTCACCAACTTTCATTACAAACACTATATCAAATGCATGCTTTTCAAACCAATAATGCAAATCAAATGGTGCAGATGTAAAACCATCTCATTAACCTTCAAAACCAACCCCAACAGATTTCTTTATGAGTGAAAAAATTGAGTGCCCCTCACCCCCCCTTATGGATTCCCATAGTAACCTTATTCCTCAACCACCCCTCATTAATAAAACAATCATATTTCTAAAAAATGAACCTCTTGTACCTAAAATATATCAACATAGAAAGTATCACACCTACCATCACCTATAATGGGTCTACCGATCCCACATTGCACTTAAAGACATTTGGTAACATTTATCAAGATTGGGTCAAACTTAATACCTTTGTTTCTACCATAAAATATTATCTAAAACACTCTGAAGAGATTCTCTAGATTGGTACAATAAACTAAAAACCCATTTTATCACTAGCCTTAAAGACCTTGTTAACTCACTAGTCCAAGAATTTCAAACTAGTGATCTTCTTGACAAAAACTTAGCTCACTTTAAGGTTGTAAACAATTTGAAACTAAAATGGCATAAGCCTTCATCAAAAAATAGAAGAACTTATCTAACAAATTTGAGCATGATATGGTAGATGACAACCTATTCCACCTATTCAATAATGCTCTATACACCAAGTTAGAATATTAGGTTAGGACTCTGTCCAAGAACATTGGAAGAAGCCTTTGACCAAGATAACCGAGAGGACTTTCTCATGCACTAATTTGAACCATATTAACCTATAATGGGTACTCATATACTCATTAAAAAAAAAACCATCATACAACTAATTATGGCATTACTGATACCTATGAAACTATTCACAACATTCAGGACATTGATCCAAATAAAACTATGGAGCATGTTCCTCCTCCAACCAACACCAACACTCTTACATATTATCAAATAAACAACACTAATATCCAAAAACCATTATCCTTAATCGATCTTCGAAAGTTTCTTTCAAGATTCTACCACATGATCTTGACCCCACTCATCCAATGAAATCATGGTATGATCTGAACAAATTTTGTTGGTTTCATGCAAGTTGGGGCCATTCTCACAAAACTTGTAGACAATTACATAATTTATTTATGGATTTTCATCTTGGTCCAAAATTTTATCATGAATCACTCATTCACAAGTTTCTATAAGAATATAACAAAGGCTTTTTTATTCCATGAAATACAAAACAAAAATCAAGCTTTAAATTAAGCTAATGCACATCTTGCTATATACAAAGATCCTCTTCCCAACCATAAAGATAACATAAAAAAGCCTATTACTTATACAAACAATGTTTAAAGTCTTATAGACCTCACTAATAATGAATAAAAAGTGGCAAATATGACTAACATGGGAATATTAGTTGCTTTTATCAATTCCAATCTAACACCCATGCACCAAACCTCTCAACCATTTTGCATCATTTAGGATACTTCCCCATCTCATCTAATAAAGTCTGGGCAAGAGGGCATTATAACCTTCCAAGAACCAATCTCAATAACTCAACTTGATCATACCTTTCATAATATCCCTACTCTTCCACAAACATCCACACACCAAGTCAATGTTCCCCAGCCTTCTAATAATATTTCTTCAACCAAGACACAAGAAATACCTCAACCAACCATCCCACCACCTAAATTCAATTAACCTATTTTTCCTCAACCAAAAGTGACTACACTTTATAAACACAAGTTTAATTTAATTTCCAACTCTCCTTCACAGGAGATCTTGAAACATTATGTGCTTATATCTAGAAATCCTCTAATGGTTTATGATGAATGGGACCCCATTGTGTAAATTTATCATCTCCCATCTCAAATACATTTCCTCGAACTAATGTGAACTTCCCCCCATAATGAAAACCATCTAATGGCATTGTTATTCAAAATGAATATCCCTTGTCTTCCTCTAGCAGGACATGAAGCTACCTTGTCTGGATCTGAAGATAGTATAATCTAACATTGTGAAGAGATGTCCATACATGTTGATTAAATAATGGACACTTCTCTTTTCCTTAAGTTTATTATCACCTCCGTGATTCTTGATGAGATTTTGCTTCATGCAGATGATCCTCCTTTATTCATTAGCATCCAAATTAGAGATATCCAAGATAACCATGCCTTAATTGATGAAGGTTAAGGTACTTTAATTACCTCCCTTGACTTCATTAAGACACTTGTATATTATGAATGTAATCTCAATTCCACATGTAGCACATGCCAAGGCTACGAGAGAAGAAAAATATCTCCTCTAGGTTGCGTGTAGATTCATATTACCATCCCTCTTATCACCATCTACATGAAATTTATGATCTTTAAATTTCCCCTCTTATAACATCTTACTTGTTAGACCTTAGACGCATTTTATGAGAGAATTTGCCTCATCTGCATGCCAATACATCAAATTCCCCCATAATGGTGTTATTTACAAGATTCAAGGAGACACAAATCTCTAAAATTTAAAATAATTCCAAGAACATGGTGTCCTTAAAATTCCCACCCTTGAACCTTTTCCTAATATTCCATTTAGGAAATCTCAAATCTTCAATTATCTTGTCCATTCTACCTGAGGTTATCATGGTCAACCCGACTCATCAAGAACATTCTACCTAACCTTCTAGATTTTGATGATGATGAATCAGATGAGATAAGCCTCAAGATCAAAAAATTTGATCAATCCCCTCATATCATCACCCAAATTCCTCTATCTTTGCAGCCTCGATACCGTCAACCTCTTATCAATGATATACAAGTGGTCTTAACCAAGACTAAACATTATATCCATCATGTGACTTCTGATAATAAGGTCATACCTATATATACCATTGACTTACATACACCTAACTATGATGATGGTTATGATTTAGATGACCCATTTTTAGGAAGACTTATCCAAGCTATAAATTCCAAAAATCTTTGACATCATACTTATTCTTTTCATTCATCTTTTAGCATTCCTTCTTTTATAGTGCCTAATTATAGTCTTCTTATTTTTCACAGGGTAGAGATGGAGCAATCACATGGTAAACCTCTAGTTGACATCCTCTTAGGAACATGATCATGGATCATTCCACGATTGGTCCTTACCATTTTTCTAGATACCAAGATCCTTCTAGTTTGCTTCCCCTGGAGATGCTAGATATTGTTCTTAAGCCTTCTACGAGACCTACCTCACCTTCAGTTGAGCCTAGTCCAATTTATACTTATTCTCTTTATTAAACTAAGACTCATCCTATTTCTAATTATGTTTTACCTTCAAATGAGCCTAATCTAGTCTTTGTTCCAAACCCACCTTCCCTTGCCTATGGCCTTCTTCTTTTGTTGAAGCTTGATCAACCTTATTGTGATATCCACAAAGTTGTTAGTCATTGGACTAGAGACTGCCTATTATATTATTCATCCCAACATTATCCTTTTAATTCTTCCATTATTAGGCCCCCAAATTCTACTCATAAGAATATTTGTTGCTTCCATGGGATGGATAACCACACTTCCAGTCATTGCTTGAAACTTTAACAGTATATTGACACATTGTGTCCCACCATTGCTCAGCCCAAAGATAAGGCTATACCTCCTCCTAAGTTATTACTTAAGTATATCCCTAGATATGGGGAGGTAAACTATTTTTGGCACTAGTGTGATACCCATCATACTGATTGTTATCATATTTTCTAGTAACACATTCATGACCACCCTCAGTCGACACCCACATTAGTTATTTCTCCTTCCATAAGTCACCCACATAAGAAGGCTCCTCCTTTGTTGATGGAACCTCCTTCTCATCCCAAGTATACCATTACTATTCAGGCACCTATTCCTCTACTTGTGTATTCTATGTATGATATCCCTCATGAGTATGATCCTTTGGCTACACCTGTATTTTCTATTGAGGAGATTCAAAAAGAAGTCTTTACACAACTTTCCATGAGGATTGATGAGACTCTAGTTGTCATCAAGATCCAGCTTCATTTTGTTTCAAATGTCATGGATAATATGTTAAGGTATGTTCTTAGTGTTGGTATTAAGGTATTAATGTTGTCATTGATGTCAAAGTTAATTTGAATGTCTTTCATGTCAAAAGTCAAAGTTGATGTCATGATTGGTGAAGTGGTGTGTGACAAAGAAGTTTTTTCTCTCTATTGAGATAAAATTTTAGAGAAACTTGGTATTATTTTTATGGCTTGATGACATGTCAATAGCATGTTCAAGATACAAGGGAAGCATCTTGATTGAGCTCTAAGTACTAAGGAGCATACAAGGTAAGCACATAGGTCAACAAGTCCTTGTATTCTATATGAGGACTTCGTACAAATTTATAATGTGATAGAGTTCATAAAGTATATTGATAATGGACTTGTCTTTAGAAGATCATGTTTAAATAATGGCATCATTAAGAGCTAGCTTGTTTGTGTCCAAACTCTAAGTACTAGGTATCTTGAGTAGCCTGGTCTAGCTCTATGAAGAAGATGTATGCATAAAGCATGGTAAAGCTTTGTGTTGTGAGTTAGTATAGACATGATAAAGTGTTATAAGTTGTATTAACAATTAAAAATATATAAATAAGCTTATTGATGAGTTTCAAAGTCTAGTTTTGAGGCTTAATCTTTACTTGAAAGACCTAGTGAAATGACATAGGCCTTGTAGCATGTGAGTTGAGCCATTTGAGACCTATGTGAGAAACGTTGGCAAGGTATGGGAAGGATATAAGGTCACATGACATGTGGATTAGGTTTTGAATATATTTCAAGAGGTTTTAAGGCATGATCTTAGTCTAAGTATGATTAGAAGTATAAGGCCTAGTGTATAAAGTGACCTATAATGACCTAATAAGGGAACAAGATCATTTTCAAAGGTGGAAGAGCTATTAAAAGTATTGATAGAGGTTTGATATTTCATGATAAGTATGTACACAAATTTTGAATTCATTACCTGAAGGGGAAAGCATGAAACCCTATGATAAGGTTCCTTGTGTGTACAGAATGGGGTATTGCAGACTTGGGAAGAGATTTGTTTTACTCATTGGCATGTGAAACCTATACTTGAGAGCTTGAGCACTTCAAGGAAGTTGGGGAAGGTACCAGCTTGATTTTCCTATCATTATTTTTGAAAATGAGGGGCGATCCTTTATGAATGATTGTTAAGAAGTGAAACTAGTCAAAACTCTTATAATGACCCGATAGGAAATATCTAATTGGTTATGGATCAGAATGGTCTTGTTGATCTAATTTGATGTTTGAAACATGTAAAATACTCTTAAATTCTTCATCATATTATTTTGTCTTCTCTTGACAATGAGTAGAAGCTACAGGAAAACCCTTATTTTTAGGAATTTTGATGTAGTAGGTAGGGTTGGCTAGGTCAAAGCATGTAAATGGATGGAGGATGATGTGTAATATCTATAGTTTATTCCAATGAAGTTTATAAGTATGTTTTAGACCAAAAATATGCTAAACTATTCATGGAAGTTAGCCTATTGCTAAATAGGCCTAATAAGCAAAACAGTGAGAAAATTAAGAAAGAATGAGAATGATATTAGGGATTTGTTACAGAGGACTAGGGATGGATATCAATACATGGGGTCTATTGAAGGTTTAGATTTTACCCTAGCTAGAAGCAAAATTGTTCATATCCTACTTCCAAATCTAGCTCAACATGGGACTGACCCCAGGTTATGGGTATCCTATAACGGGGTCAAACCTCTAGGATTTTTAACGAGGCTAGCTCCTCTGATGCATCATTTTAGACAATTCCACTACTAAAACTTATTGATGACCAAGGAAAAGGGAGAGAGAGATAACATGAAAAGGGAAACCTAAGCTAAGGATGGCGATTCACCTAAATTATGGTTGATCCACTCTACTTGACTCTTAAACACTAATGAAACAAGCCCAAGACTAGATCCAAGATTCTCAATATCTATCATGCATTAGTATTTCACGAAGAGGTTCACCAAATGACCAAAAGCTAAGGGAAATGATGGATAGGTCTAATTCAAGACACTAACTAGTCATGATATCCACATGTGGGCTATAATCAAATGATACAAAACACTAAACATGCCCAGCATAACAAGATGAACTAGTAACTAGGTGAGATCATGACATGACAAGGGAGAGACTTCTACCACATATAAAAATCTAACATGTACACATTATACCAGAATAATGAAATATGAGAAGTTATCTTTGATTCATTTCAAGAGGTTACAAGCTTCATCTTAGTAGAGTTTAGTCATGATCAAGAGAGGGATCTGAGAAATATAGAGGGGATCTATTTTTTAGCTCAAAATCCTCTATATATAGTAGAAAGAGAGAGAGAGATGGGAACAATGCATTGGAGAGTGGAGAAAAGTCATCAAGATCAAGAAGTGAGGTGGTAGCTCATTGATTGTTTTCTATTTTGATCAACAAATGAACCTCCTTTTATCCCAATAATCCTCGAGTTCCTTTCATTGGCTAAGAGATCCCACTAGAAACAAGGGTTGGTTCTATATGATGACCAAGTCTATTTGTATGGAATCAATGCTCTTAATTGCTTCTCAAACCACCAATTCACCACCTTGGTAAGCCCACTTGACATGTTCATGAGGATCAAATCTTTGAATCCTGAAACTGACAGTGTCATGCCATAAATGGTGGTTAGTACCTAATTTGTTGATGATGGAACCATGTTGATGGATGAGATCCTTTTCATTAATCACATATCTGCTTCATTTTCATATATGGATCATAGGTTCATCTATAGATAGAAAACTAATCTAAGATTATTGGTTTTCCTATAACTACCATATTAATATGGACTTATAGACTATATAGCCCTTTTTTGTATTATAATAGGTCCAAATAGACCCATTCTATATTTACAGGATCCAAGAGTTCATATACAAGGACCCTTCTTGTAAATGGTGAATAAAATTATAGAAATAACCTTTTCGGCTACAAAATTTTGAATCAAAGGTCCATATTAAGCCTTAATGGTGGTCCCATATACTCTTTATCACCTTGGTTGCATCATTGTGTACCTTTAATCGTATTAGATCAAGTTTTAATTGTGATAAGAAAATCCTACAAGACCCATTTTTTTCCATCAAAAATGGCTTCTTTGACTTCTATCAAAAATCTTGGGCTCACCTTTGTTCTAATTAGTTGTCAATAACTGACTCAGTTTATTGACATATTGACCTTTGCTTGGATCATCAATCTTGATATTTATGATCGAGTGAGAGCCATAGATCTTGCCTTTGACTTGTCAATTTTGTCCCAACTTGGGCCACATGTCAAATGCACATTAATTCTTAAGATTCATTATCAGTATATAGCCTCACATACTTAAGCCACATGTTAACCTCTCGAGCTCCTTAACCTTTTGACTCATCTTGCACCATCAGATCAAGATGTATGATGAAATGTAGACCATTAGATCTATTAGGACCTATTATTTGAAATCCAATGGCTACTTCATGAGCTTAAAATTGACATTTATACTCCCATTAAATGACATTCACATGACCCTAATTGATGTTTACACAACCATCAAATTTAATTTTGAAAGAGTTGGTTTTGCTTGAGCTTTATTTTCATGTTAGCATGAATGTCTTATGTTGTAAGTCCAGCTTTAGAAGCTCATAACTTGAACTAGATTTCTCGTGCTAACATGAAAATTTTAGAGGATGATCCTAGTATGTAGAACTACGATTGCTTGTGATCCACTAGTCGCTTGAGGCTTTTTAAGCATATTTATAAACTATGCAATTTGGGTGGTCTATTCATGTTTGGAAGACATTCTAGTGATGGTCTAATCCTCAAACTTGCACAATTCATCCTCTAAAAATTATTTCAAGGTTTTAATGGACTCTTAAGATTTATGCAACCTAGTCCATGCTTCTAAATTCTCAAAACATATGAGAATCTTCTTGGATCCTCCATTTGAATTATTGGACCCATTATAAGCCTTTAATCCACTTCTTCATCAAACCATGCAAGAGCTTTATATGTGGGCAAAAAATTGCCAACATCTTTGGTGACTCACAAGGGTTACATGTATGTCTATGCAAAATAACCCAGACCATGTGCCTAGTCTATTCTATTGGGCATGGAGTCTCTACTTCGATCCAACATATTGACCTAGATCCAATACTGGATACCAATCTTAGACCTAACCTCTTTTGAAACAAACACAAATACCAAAAGGAAAAAAATAGAATAAAGTTCCCAAGGCACATATTGAAGGGAATTAACCTAGAATAAAATAGGGACAACAAACAAATGTGTCAAAACCTACACTTAGAGGAATTCAAACAAAACTATCCTAATATATATAGCTTAAAACTATATGTACCTTTCCTCTTGGATTAGAAGGAAATTTTAATAACCTTTTTAACTCATGAGATGAAGAATTGAATGAGGCATGTATCTCCTTGACCCTTAGTGTTGATGCCTCATTCTTCTTTGTTATATTTACCAACTTCATTAGCATGATGATCGATGAGAACTAGACAACTCCAAATAGGTCAACTATGTGCACCCAGACAATCTCAAGTTCTTCATATGACTCCTTAACTACAACCTCCAATGGTGGTCTAGTAAGACATACCTCTTTTATTTCCATGGTGCTCTCAATAAGATTGGGCTTCTTTTTGGTTACAAGTTCTTCAGGCTCATCAAGGAGCTCTACATATTTTGCCCAATCTTGGTCATTATCCTCCATGAGAAATTCTTTGATCACCTTCTCAAGCACCTGATCCTCAACTTGACAAAGACCTTCAAGATCTTGAAAGAGCTTCATCTACAACTTTCATTAATCATTGTCCTCCATGTCATCTAGAACCACTACCTCTTTAGTCTTCTCTTCTTGATGTATGAGGTCATCAAGCTAGTGTTCTTTATGTTGCAATGCATTTGAGGGTGATTCAAAACTAGGTAGAATTATTGAGTCATCTCCTAGAACTATGCCTTTTGCCTTGGTCTCATGAGACTCTTTTAGGGTTGTAACTTCTTGAGGAGCATCCTAACCTTTATTCTTGATGGTATACTCCATTTCATACTTGAGATGCTCATTTGTTACTTCATGATCAGATATGGAGTCTTCTTCAAATGCCTTTTTCTTCAAGTCTTGGTCATATTCTTCATGGACAGCTGCAAAAGAGCCTTCAATATGTCCCTCCTTATTAAAAAGTGTAAAGTTGTCTTTGTGTTTACCAAGGGGAGTCCTTATGGTGATCTCTTCTTCATACTCACTTATGCCATCTTCTTGATCATTCATAGCTTGGATCTGCTCCTCTTCACCTGCTTCCATCAAAATGGGTTCCTTCTCAAGAAAGAGTGGGGTGGGAGGTTAATGGATAGGATAATGGGTTTGAGGAGAAGACTGAGATGTGATGGAGGGATGATAAGCTAGAGATGGATCATAGGACATGACAGATGGTTTATGGATGGGTCTATGAATGAAGGGAACCCTCTTGGAACTTAGAACCCTAGGAATGGTTGACTCTTGATAGAACTTTTATAGGGAAAGTAGGTAAAGTTGGGCAATAGAAGGAGTACCTTATTATACCAGATGTTCATTTTCCTAATGGTCTCCTTGAGACTCTTAAATAGTTTTAAACTATTATTTAGCCTTCATAATTAAAGTCTCCTCCTTGTTTTGAGAACATCCTTGGATAGACCTCCAAGATGGGAAATCTAGAGGTCTTTCTTTAATATTTTGGTTCTCTTCCTCTTTCCTTATCTTTAGCTCTAACTCTCTGACCTACTTATCAATATTCTCATGGAATATCTTCTCTTTAAGGTGGTCAGTGGCTTCATGAAGATAAGGAACATAAGAAGATTCCTAAGGAGGGATGAGAGGGGATTATAGAGGTTAAGATCCTGCTTTATCTTAGGCTTTTAAATATATATTTGTCTCACTTTTCCTACCCCATGACTTCACCACTTGATTCCAGCTTGGAAACTTGAAGGACTTCATAATGGGTTTTTTCAAAGGGATGGACTCTTAGATCTCAACATCAAGTTGTTCAATAGTAGTCCTTTTCTTTTTCTGATAGCTCTCTTGGATATATCTCCAGGAAGGGAAAGTTTGAGGAACATATGAAGAGCTTGGTATATTCAAAGGGGCACATCGAATGGTCTCTTGAGGAGGAATGGATGACACATAAGAAGGTTGAGGTGGTGTATATTAAGGCACATAAGATTGGAGAGGTTGGAATTGTTATTCCTTAAGGACTTTTAACTTCTCCTTAATGCTTTGAATATAACCACCTACATCCATCATCTCACATGTGAGATTGTTCCAATTTGCTCTCTCAACAAATTCCCATTCTTTTTTTATTTTCTATAATGACTCTCTCACATGATGAAACAGGTGAGTAAGGACATTTTGGCCATAATACTTTTGTGGGCACAATTCCAGTGCATGCTTGTCAAGGCTTATTAAAGTTCTCCTGATTATTGATATGGATGGCTAATGATAGCATTGATGAGGAGCATTATGATGGGCTTGTTGTTCATAAGGGAATCAGGGCAATATTCTTGCATATATGACTGACATTGGTCCTCATATTGCTAGTGAGGATCACGGGGAAGATAAGAGTCATTCCCTTGATAATAAGGATCATGATAAACCTAACAAAGCTCCACATAGCTTTGATAAAAATCTTGGTATGGTGGATAGGAATCATATAGATTATGAGGATCATATTAGGATTACTAGTAAGGAGGAGGATAATAGGAATATTCACCATAGTTATCCATATTAACCTCATAAATCAAATGAGATATAAGTACTCACAAAAAATTTCAATCAAACATACATGGTATGATTATAACTAGAAGTTTTTCTTTAGAGTTACCATTGGTGCTAAGTTGCTTGCTTCCAAAAGCTGATCAAAGGAAAAACACACCAACATCTTTCCATTATTTTGGACCTTAGTCCCATCAAATGTGCCAGAACTATAGGAGGTCTAGATTTCACCCTAACTAGAAGAAGTGTTTAGGTCCTACTTCTAAATCTAGCTCAACATGGGACTGACCCCAAGATGTGGGTATCTTATAATGAGGTCAGAGCTCTAGGATTTTTAATGAGGTTAGCTTCTTCGATGCATCATTTTATCTCATTACACTACCAAAACCTACTAATGACCAAGGAAAAGGGAGAGAGAGATAACATGAAAAGGGAAACCTAAGCTAAGGATCATGATGCACATAAATTATGGTTGATCCACTCTGATTGACTCTTAAACACTAATGAAACAAGCCCCAGACTAGATCCAAGATTCCAAATATATGTCATACATTAGTATTTCATGAAGAAGTTCACCAAATGACCAAAAGTTGAGGGAAATGATGGAGAGGTCTAATGCAAGAACTAACCAATCATGGTATCCAAATGCAGGCTACAATTAAATGATATAGAATGCTAAACATGAACTACATAACAAGATAAACTAGTCACTAGGTAGATCATGACTTGATAAGGGAGAGACTTCGACCACATATGCAAATCTGACATGTATACACTATACCAAAACAATGAAATCTGAAAATTAGTCTTTTATTCATTTCAAGAGGTTATAAGCTCCATCTTGGTAGAGTTTAGTCATGTTCAAGAGAAGGATCTGAGAAATACAAAGGGGATCCACTTTTTGACTCAAAAACCTCTATATATATCAAAAATAAAGAGAGAGAGATGGGAATAATGAATTAGAGAGCAGAGAAAAATCATCAAGATCAAGAAGTGAGGTGGAAACTCATTGATTGCTTTTTATATGCATGTTTTGATCAATAAATAGACTATTTTGTGCCAATAATCCTTAAGTTCCTTTCATTGGCTGAGAGATACCACTAGAGACAAGGGTTAGTTATATATGATGACCAAGTCTATTTAGATGGATTCAATACTCTTAACTGCTTCTCCAACCACTCGTTCACCACCTTAGGACCCTAATCCCACTTGATGTGTTCATGAGGACCAAATCCTTAAATCCTAAAACTGATAGTGCCATGCCATAAATGGTGGTTAGTACCTACTTTGTCGATGATGGAGCCACATTGATAGATGAGAGCCTTTGCATTAATCACATATCTACTCCATTTTCATATCTGGATCATAGATTCATCTATAGATAGATAAGTAATCTAAGATTATTGGTTTTCATATAACTACCATATTAATATGGACCTATACACTATATATCCCTTTTTCTATAATATAATAGGTCTAAATAGACCCACTTTATATCTACAGGAACCAAGAGTTCACTATATACTTGGACCCTTCTTAAAAATGGTGAATATAGTTGTAAAAATAACCCTATAGGCTAAAAAATTATGAATAAAAGGTCCATATTAAGCCTCAATGGTGGTCTCATATATTCTTTATCACCTTGGTTACATTAGTGTGTCCCTTTAATGGCATTAGATTGTGCTTTAATGATGATAAGATAATCCTACAAGACCTATTTACTTCTGTTGAAAATGGCTTCTTCAACTTTCATCAAAAATCTTGGGCTCACTTTTGTTCTAATTGGCTGTCAATATATGGCTCAGCTTATTGACATGTTGGACTTTACTCATGCCATCAACCTTGATCTGTATGATTAAGCAAGAGCCATCAATCTTGCCCTTGACTTATCAACTCTATCCCAAATTATGCCACGTGTCAAATGCACATTGATTATCAAGATTCGTTGTCAGTCTATAACCTCAAACACTTACACCATGTGTCAACCTCACGAGCTCCTTGACCTTTTGACTGATCTCACATCATCAGATCAAGATGTACAATGTAATGTGGACCATTAGATCTACTAGGGCCAATTTTTTGAAATCCAATGGCTAATTCACAAGCTTAAAATTGACGTTCATGCTCTCATCAAATGATGTTCATGCGACCATCATTAACATTTGTGCAACCGTCAAATTTAAGTTTCAAAGAGGTAGTTTTACTCAAGCTTTATTTTAACATTAGTACAAACATATTATGTTATAGGTCCAACTTTAGAAGCTTATAAATTGAGCCAAAAAGCTTGTGCAGGCATGAAATTTTTAAAGGATGATCCTGGTATGTAACTATAAGTGTGCGTGATCCATTGGTCATGTGAGGGTTTTTTATCATATTTCTAAAAAGTGCAAGTATGTTGGTTCATTCATGTTTGGAAGATGTGCTAGTGATGATTTGGTCCTCAAACTTGCATAATTCATTCTTTGATCATTCTTTTAAGGTTCTGATGGATTCTTAAGATTTATACAACTTGGTCCATGCTTCTAAATGCTTAGAACATATGAAAATCTGCTTGGATCCTCCATTTGCATTATTGGAACCATTTCTAAGCCTTTGATCTACTACTTCATCAAACCATGCACAAGCTTTATATGTGGGCCAAAAATGGCATACATGGTCATTATTGAAGACCTATTCCTCCTATCCCTTGGTGTAGAAGTGTTGATGATGCTTATACTCAAGCAAAATGTTGTCATCAAACTAGTATGTCTAACATAGTGAAGTCTTTGTAGAGTGAAGTAGTGAGATTGGTTTGTAAGACCAATATTGATATATGACCATGCAATATATCTTTTTAAATATTATCCAAGTATGTTAAAACTTAACACAAACCCATTGTGTTATCACATAAGTGTTCCCACAGGTGTTCTAAGATTTTTTTTTCTTGACTGTGTTTTTGATGCTACAAATAACTTTCTATGTGTATGTGAAAATGATGTTTGAGTCATTTTGTACTTATTTTTAGGATACAATGCCTTTTAAGGTATGTCCAGTTGAAGAAATGCAAGATCTAGACAAGTTAGAGATGGATGGACTTCATGAAACCTTACTAGCCTATGAGATGAGGACAAGTGAAAGAAGACCTATAAAGAAGGAAGATGTGTTTAAGGTAGAAAATAAGCCAAAATAGAAGAAGTCACAAGGTAATAAAGTCAAAGATAATTATGAATCTGATATTGATGATGATGATTTGATAACTATGTTTGCAAGAAATTTGAGGATAGGTTCAGGTAAATACAAGGGCAAATTGCCTTTTAAATGCTTCAATTGTGGAGAGGTTGGACACTTTGCCAATAAATGTCCTCATAACCATAAGAGAAAGGATGATGTAGAGCATGATGAAGATCATTATGATAATAAAAAGTCTTATAAATTTGATAAGAGCAATAAACACTTTAGAAGATATGACAACAAGAAAAGGTTCTTCAAAACCAAAAGGAGTCTTTACACCAAGGAAGATTGCAGTTCATCTGATGAAAGTGAGAGAAGTGATTCAGAGAGAGATCATGAAGGTGATGGTCTTGATGTCAATGAGGTTTTATTTATTCCTAGAGAAGCAATCTACTCAAATCTAGAATAATCCATATGGATTGGAGGTGTTGTTGGTGATTCAGATGAAGAAGGAAATGAGGTGGATCTTGAGGTTGAGTTGATGAATACTCTAGAAGAACTAAAGATGGTAAAGAATAAGAATAGGGTGGTGAGATCTCTTATCAAATATTATAAAGATAAAATCAACTTGTTTGAATCTAGAGTAAGCAAAAACTCCAAGGAATAAGAGGAAATAGTCCAACAAGTGGAGAGTCAACTTGAAATTGTGACTGTAGGCCTAAAAACAAAACAAGAAGAATGTGCAAGGTATGTAGCTGAAGTGAAATTTTTAAGAGCTGAATTGAAATAACAATCAAATAAGGTCAAGTCCTTTATGAGGTTTTAAAAAATTACCAATGATCTAGACAACCTTCTAAGTAGTCAAAACATTGTTAATGATAAAATAGGCCTTGGCTTCACTGGAGATCAAGAGAAGGACACTAATGTGATAAAAACAGGTCAAATATCAACCAAAGAATGATTATATTGATAGAACAAATGTCAATATTATCAAAAAATCTAATAACATGAGGTATGTTAATCCTTTCAATGGCTATGGATATTCATGTTAATAATTTAGTCATAGAGCAAGGTATTGCAGAAGGCCCTTCAAGAATGAATTTGCATGGAACTATGAGGATAACCATTAGCCAAGACGTATGGTACATGGTTTCTTTCCATCTAGAGGGATAATATGTTTCAATTTTCATAAGGTTGGTCATATTGCAAACTACTGTAAGCAAGACTTCTCAAGACAAAACAAGAAATTTGAGGATTCTAGAATACAAGGAAAAAGATAAGACAGTAAGTGAAAACCCAAAATAGTTAAGGTTGATTACTAGTCTACAAGTTTAAATGGACTATTTGTCATGGTGGAGCATAATCAAGGTACAAAGGAATACCAAGAAATTTCTTTATATGCTTAGATTGTTGACGAAGGAGTCAAGACCAATAGATCAAGATAGAATGTTTCCCAAACAAAGATTGAGGGGATCAAGCTAGAAAGACAAATCAAGCATAAGAAGATCATGGAGGAAGTTTAGTCCTAAAAATACATGGAGATCTGGGAATCTCTTGAATTTATGTTATTCTAGTTCTCTAGAGCAGAAGTGACTCCATTAGGCTTCATGGAGGCACTCAACCAGTAAGCAAGAAGCATGAAGTATGTTCCATCATAAGGGGAGTTTTGTGGTCTTAGGTAACCTTCAGATAAGTCTGCTATAGGTGTGATCACAAGAAAAAGACACAAAAAATTTGTATGATGACTTTATCAAACCAAGTCATAGTTTTGAAAATATCTTAAATTTTCATGGAGACAAAGGAAGTCAATCATATTTCATAAGTAGGTGAGTCTAGTCTATACTAAATTTATGACATAAAGAATTGATGAAGTCATTTGAGATAAATGGTATGTTTCCCTAGGTACAAGGATCAAATAGCTGCCAAGAAGATGAACCTTTGTGTTTAATGTCAAAGGGGGAGAAAGTTCATGTTTCAAGATCAAGTACTAAATAAGATCTAGCTTGAAGGAAAGAGAGTGATCTACTATGATTAAGAGTGTTTTCCATCAATGACAAAGGGGGATATTGTTGAGGTATGTTTTTAGTGTTGGTATTAAGGCATTAATGTTGTCATTGATGTCAAAGTTAAGTCAAATGTCCTTCATGTCAAAAGTCAGAGTTGATGTCATGATTGGTGAAGTGGTGTGTGACAAAGAAGTTTTGTCTCTCTACTGAGAGAAAATTTGAAGGCAACCTAGTATTCCTTCTGAGGTTTGATGACATGTCAAGATCATGTTCAAGATACAAGGGAAGCATCTTGATTGAGCTATAAAAACTAAAGAGCACACAAGGTAAGCACATGGGTCAACAAGTCCTTGTATCCTATATGAGGTCTTGGTACTAATTTTTAATGTGAAAAATCTCATAAATTATGTTGGGAATACACTTGTCTTCAAAAAATTATGTTTAAAGAATGACATCATTGAGAGCTAGCTTGTTTGTGTCTAAACTTTGAGTACTAGGTATCTTGAGTAGCCTGGTCTAGCTCTATGAAGAATATGTATGCATGAAGCATGGTAAATCTTTGTGTTGTGGGTATGTACAAGCATGATAAATTATTCTAATATATGTTAAAAATGAGCAAGAGATAAAGAAGCTTACTTATGAGTTTCAAGGTCTAGTTTTGAGGCTTAATCTTTACTTAAAAGACCTGATGAAAAGGCATATGACTAGTAGCATGTGAGTTGAGCCATTTGAGACTTGTGCGAGAAAGGTTGGCAAGGTATGCTAAGTATATAAGGTCACATGACATGTGGATGAGGTTTTGAATATATTTCAAGATGTTTCAATGCATGATTTTAGTATAAGTATGATTGGAAGTATAAGGCCTAGTGTACAAAGTGACCTATAGTGGCCAAATAAGGGTTCAAGATCATTTCCAAAGGTGGAAGATCTCTTGAAAGAATTTTCAGAGGTGTGATAGGTCATGTTAAGTATGTGGATTAAGTTTGAAGTCAATACTTGAAGGAGAAAGCATGAAAACCTATAATAAGGATTCTTGTGTACATAAAATGGGGTATTGTAGACTTGAGAAGATATTTATTGTACTAATTGGAACATGAAACATTTGAATGAGAGCCTAAGCACTTTATGGAAGTTGGGGAAGTTCCCTGGATTGATTTTCCTAGCATTGGTTTTGAAGATGATGGGTAATCCTTTATGAATGATTGCTAAGAAGTGAAACTAGTCAAAACCCTTATAATGACCTGATAGAAAATATCTAATTATTTGTGGATCATAATGGTTCTTTTGACCTAGTTTTATGTTTGTAACATGTAAAGGACTCTTCAAGGTTTCCTCATATGGTTTTGTTTTGTCTTGACAATGAGTAGAAGCTACAAGAAGACCCTTATTTTTAGGAAATTTGATGTAGCAGGCAGGTTTGACCATATCAAAACATAAAAATGGATGGAGGATGACGTGTAAGACTTATAGTTTATGTCCATTAAATTTAATGAGTAGGTTTCAGACCAAAAAAATTTGCTAAACTGGTCATGTAAGTTAGCCTATCGCTAAACAGGCCTAATGAGCAAAACAGTGAGAAAACTAGGCAAGAATGAGAATGAGATTAGGGATTGGTTATAGAGGACTAGGGATGGATCTTAATGCATTGGGTCATTATTAAATACATATTCCTCATATCCCCTTGGTGTAGAATTGCTGATGATTCCTATACTCAAGAAAAAAGTTATCATCAAATTGGTATGTATAACATAGTGAACTCTGTGTAGAGTGAAGTAGTGAGATTGGTCTGTAAGACCAATATTGATATATGACAATGAAATATGTCTTTTCAAAGGTTATCCAAGGATTTTAATGGTTAAAAAAAACCCATTTTATTATCACATAAGTGTTCCCATAGGTGTTATAAGATTTTTTTCTTGACTGTGTTTTTTATGCTACAAGCAACTTTTTGTGTGTATGTGAAAATGATGTTTCTGAGTCATTTTGTACTAAGTATAAGGATACAATGCCATTTAAGGTATTATAAAAGTCTCATAGTATGATTTTAATTTATTAATCTTCATTGAAAGTCTATGTTTAGGTTTGGATAGTAAAATGATTTTGATTGTTTGTTATTAGTGTTTGGTGATTCTGAGTAAGCCTTTTGCAAGAGTGTTCTTGACGCCTTTTATCTTATGTGGTGAAGATAAAATAATTATAAGAAGTATTTTAAGTCATAAATATCCTATTCATATTATTTTATGTGTGGGTTATGTGGCAAAGTTGTGTATATGGTTTAGATTTTCAAGTCAGACTTTCTGGCAGTGAGAAGGCCTAATGGCGAGTAGACCTAATTTGATGGTTCAAGGAGTGAAAAGAGGAAAATGGTGATGGAGACATAATTAGAGATTAATATGGGTCTATCAAAGTTCCATATGAAATATTTAATCCATTTTTAAAGGCTCAAAGTGTTCAAAGAAGGTCTAAGTGAAACGTGTGCTTAGGGAAGGCCTAATTGCATTAGGTCTTTATTAGGACTATTGGTAGTTTTAGCCCTTAAGGGTAATGAAAGACCTATAAAAATTTTGTTTTACTTTTTAAATGTGTTTAGTGATCTATTTAAATCATAATATAAGTATGGTGATGTCCTTGGCTAACCAAGATGGGTATGAGAAAGAATCAAGTATAAACTCAAGGCCTAATAAGCCTATTTTGCCTTGTTAGGTTATTGAACGAAGGATATAGAGTTTTGGAGAATAGGTTAAGGGATTTAATATAATAAAATATATGATATGAACATGTCATTAGTATCTAACTATGTTTCTACATGTGTTGAGTAGGGTCATTTGACCTAATTCTGCCAAGGAAAGAGTTAATTGAGCGAGAAAGCCTAATAGGCTATTTGAAAAAGAAAGAAGTGTGAGAAGAGGAAAAAAAGGGAATCATATTTATTTGAGTAAGAAAAAGGTGTAAAATGGTGATTATAGATTTAAGATATCTGAGTTGGTACTTGGTTTCCTAGGGGGATGGAGTCTCCTTGTAGGTTGAAGCTTGTTAAAAGCACTAGTTGAGTTGGTGCTTGACAAGTGAGGGGTTGGTGCTTCACTAAAAGGTTAATGCATTGCTTATAGGATAGTTTTCCAAGTTGTGCATTAATGATTTTCTTACCTTATAGGGTTTTCCACATATATCACATGTCCTTATATTGTGTGCTTTCATAAATGTTTGCGTATGCACTAATTGATGTCTGTAAATGAATGGATGCTTCATGAATATTAAGTGAAATTGGAGGACTATTTTAGTGCAACTGATTCACCCCCTCTCAATATTTCTACTTCCAACATAATATTTGTGGGAAAATTTATTAGTATTTGTGAACACAGCCTAGCATTCTTTCACCATTATTCTTCATTATGATTTTGGATTGGATTTGTGATCCATTTTTATATATCTTATATATTTGACTGTGTCAAATTTGCTTTCACTTATATATCTCACATGGGTATTTATATCATGATTTATATGTTTTATATGGTTTCATTTACTTTCCTCTTTTCTTATGATTTATTATCATTCTTTTTATGATTGCACACTTATGCTTATGAGTTCACTCTTTCATGGATTCTTTTTATTTTACAGTGATTGTTTGCTATCTTGTCTCAATTAAAAATCAGATAATTATTATTGTGACTTAGTTATACAAACCTTGATCCCCTTAGTAATCTTTCACTGCCATATGATCAGCTAGCAAACAAGATATTTCATTGTAATTCAACTCACTGATCTACTTTGGATCTCCCTTTATTCCTTTATATTCCTTTGACATACCAATCTTGCATACGGTTTAAACTTGAGATTACATATTAGTTCATAGGTGAGCCTAAGTGTTTAGTCAATCATATATTTAGATACTTATATTTATTTAACCAAATTCTAAAGTAGATTTTTTTGTATCACTTTTATCACTCATGTTGGTTATTCCAAATCCATATGGAGGAGGAATCATAAAAGCCATAAAAAAATAGTTAAAAGCCAAATCATTTAAAAAAATCAATGATACAAAAGGCAATATACAAATTCAAAAGTCAAAATCACACTAAAAAACATGATTAATTTTACATATCATATTTATAATTGAAGCTCAAACTCCACATTTGGCCTCATTAGAGAATAAAAAAACTTTTAGTGATGCCTACTTTCTCACACAAGTATGCAATCTTCGCAGTAGACCAACAACTGAGGTCATGAGGAATGGGGAACATGTTGTGGGAAGGTAGGTCCATTTTAACTTTTCTTATTCATATAACTAACATGAGTCTATCTTAGTATCTCATCTATTTTCCTATACAACTTTGTTCTTATTGTGAGCAGGTATCCTTTGTATTTTAATGGTCTTTAAACTCTTAGTTGTACCTAATATGCCTCATGTTTCCTAAGGTCTTCTCATATATACATATGTCATGATTTTTACATTTCTTCTTTCATTTACAGCATTCCTAATATTTCCCCTTAAGCAATTTTTTTTTAGCTGATCATTTTCTCCTAGGGTTTCCCTTTGTGAGTTGTATTGTAAGACCATGGATAGGACTAGGCTCTACTCACAAATTACCATAATAAAACATTTTATTATTACCATTTACTTCATTGGTGTTCCCCTTACGAGTCACAGTGTAAGACAATGGATAGGACCAAGCCCTCCTCACAAATTACCACATAAAAAACATATTTTAAAATCATTTCCACATTATCTCCACCTCATTGTTGTTCCCTTTGTGAGTTGCAATGTAAGACCATAGATAGGACTAGTCCCTCCTCACAAAATATTCCAATACCTAGTTCCTACTATAATCAAGTCACAATGAAGTTACATGCATCAAATTTGAGATAAGTAGTGTTCGATTATGAGTTACACGTCATTGTCATACTTCCCATCTTGATTTAGTATGTTTTATGCTTACTTTCTAAGTCCTTCACTTTTATCTTCTTATTTTCTGATTGTGTGTATGTTTACAACCATTTTATTAAAAATTTCATACTTCCCAACTTGAATTATTTCCTTTTACATTTTGTCTATTTTTCTATACTTCCTAGCTTGATTTAGTATGATTGATTGACTTACCTAGTTTTGTTTTTTATACCATTGATTTTCTTGTGCCTTCCATTTTATTACAAATTTTCATACTTCCCAATGTGATATAGTGTGATTTTTATTTATTTTAATTTGGTGAAAATATTTTACATAATTTAAAAACATTTGTTACCCATTTTACCATCTTTAGTTTATTATACTTACTCATCTTTTATTTTTACACATTTCCCATCATGATATAGTGTGTATTACATTTGTTTTGATTAATTATAATTTTCCAAATCTTTTTGCCTTTTTCTTCTTAACCATGCATGTGTTTCAAACAATACTAGAAAACAAAACACACATCACATATTTCCCATAGCCTATAATACAAAAGATAAATACATGTGCTAAAAAGGAAATATATCCATGCATCCACATCCAAATCTAAGTATAATGCATGAGATCAATTAACTATCAATATATACATATGTATATACATATATATGCATACATACATACATATCCCACTTGTTTATCACATCTTTTATTTTAGCCGTTGATCTTACCGCTTTGCGAGAACCGTTGATCTTCTCATTCTTTGTCTATAAATATGGGAGATCATTCGTGTTTTAGGCATTCAGTTTTAGGTCTCGAGCTAGTCTTAGCTATCTTTAAGTCCTAAAAGTCTAAGTTTGTATTACTCTTGAGTCTTGAAGTCTGAGTCTGTATTCAAGCTTCTAAGCTTTCATAAATATAAGTGTGATATTTATGCCTCAAATCTATGTTTAATGCTTAAGTTCTTAAATTAATTCCCGATCTTGTTCTATTTGGTATCAAAGCCAAGTGCAAATTTAAGTTCTTGAGTGTCAACATTATTCTTATCTGGTTGATTTTTGTTGAGTTTGGTTTAGTATTCTATTTCTTCTTCTGAAAATAGGGAAGTGGCATGGTCCATGAAGCCGTGGATAGGCATGTTTGGATCCGATTAAGTACCAATGATAAGAAGAAAGATGGAAGCACTCGATCAGCTCTCTAGAGATTGTCTAGGTACCTCTGATGTATGCACACTCTCTGAACTTACTTCTTGCTTAATTAATGATGCTACAGTAGATTTTGAAGAATCAAATCCCAGTCCTGCATGGACACTTCTGAGTCTAAAACCTCAATATCTCTACGATAAGCTTTCTCCTTTTCATTTGATTAATAAAATTTCCATTAAGCTTTTTGAGAATGTCCTACAAGTCAAAAATAATGACTACTTTGGTTGCACTGACATAAGCCAGTACAGAAAATATAGACATAGAAAAAAGAAATACTCTCAGTCTTCCTCATGTAAATGCTCTCATAAGAGTAATAGAGATTCCTAGCCCTCCAAACATAAATTCAAGAAAAAGAACTTCAGAACAAAGAATATCTTTAGGAAAAGGAAACACGGTTTCCAAAAGAAATCAGTTAAGTGTTTTCTCTGTTAAGGGAATCACTACGCCAACAAGTATCCTCAGAAAGACAAAAATTCTAAAAGGTCAATTTTCTATAGAGCCATAACTTGAATGAAGATGAGTATGTTTTGCTTGCTAATAATGATGAAGAGCAGTATAGTTCAGATATCCCTTGGGATATATCTTCTTCAGAATCTAATCATAATCAGTTAAATATGAATAATGAAGAATGTAGTTTAGAATCTAACTCCTCAGATTTTGATTCAGATATAAGCTTTCAGATTCATATGCTCTTTGCTCAGTCTCAATTTCGAGATAGTTTAAGCCTATCTCAATAGTTATCTTTTCTAAAAGATAAATATAACAACACTCCTGCATACATGGTCTATGAAAAGATGTTTCTGCAGCAACAAATTGCCAACACTGAGAAATGATATTCTCTGCATCTTTCTCAGTAAAAGTAGCAAAAGGAAATGCTCTCTACTAAATTCTCAGCCAAAGCTCCAGAGATTTAGGTAGTGTATCAGCCTGATACATTTGAAAGAAGAACTTGGAGAACAAAACGCATTTCTCTACTTCAAACTTTTCTTGCCAAAGCCCAAGATGAATTGCAGCAGCTACTCAAAGAAGAAGCTTTAGATGATGAAAAAGAACAATTGTTTGAAGAGGAATTAGCTCAGCTTGCCAATAACCCTCTAGGTGAAACATCTAATGCTATGGATAATAGTATCCATCAAGTTTCTGTACATATTACTAACAACCCTGTCTATGAACTCACTATCAAGTGGAATGGCTTTAAGCCATATAATCTTGATGTTCTACTAGACACCGACGTGAATATTTCTCTTGCTAGGTATCACTCTATTCCTACAGATATGTGGCAGAATGACTTTCACAGGCTAACTTTCAATACTAAAACTATAGTCTCTGAATTGTCTGCACAAGTGCCAATTGCTTTTGGTGACATTGTTTATCAATTCAAAGTTGTCCAACATGAAATGCCCATGTTTAACATGATGATTGGCTCTGATAATCTGTCAAGTTTTTATCCAATCATGATTCAGTCTCATGAAATTATTTTGGCACAGAGATATTCTTTGTATAAAAAGAGTAAGTATGAATTCAGAATTCCCCTAAAAGGAAAAACCAAAAAGGTAGTTGATAACCAGTGGCTTTATCAGAAGATTAATCTTTGTCAGTCTTCCATTGAACCTATGCTTGAAAAGATTTTGAAGGATTGTTGTTCTAAAAATCCTTTAGCATTTCAGCATAGGAAAGTTCATATTTGTCAGATTGACTTAAAGCTGGTAACAGATAAAAATGGAACCCAAATTGAACCACAATTCAAGACACATCATTCAAGAATGTCACCATCATTGAGAGAAGAATGTCTTTAGGAGATCCAATAGTTGAAAGAACAAAGCCTCATCAAATATTCTCACAGTCCATGGGGTTGCGAAGCCTTCTACGTCAACAAAATATCTGAGTAAATCAGAGGCAAAAAGAGGTTAGTAATCAATTACATTCCTCTTAATAAATATGTCATTCTATTTCAGCATCCTATTCCCTCCAAAGATGAAATCCTGCAACGAATAAGTGGAAGTAAAGTTTATATCAAGTTTGATCTTAAATCTAGATTTTGGCAAATCCAAGTTGGAGAATCTGACAAATATAAAATAGATTTCATCACACCATTCAGGCAATATGAAAGGAATGTCTTACCACTTGGATTAAAGACTGCTCCTAGCATCTTCCAAGAAGTAATGAATAAAATCTTTTCTTAGTATTCCAATTTCCTTATAGTTTATATTGATGACATTTTGGTTTTCAGCCACACTCCCAAAGAACATGTTGAACACCTAGAACAATTCTACAGAATTGTTTATGAGAATGGCTTGGTTCTTTATGCTAAGAAATTGTCACCTTCAAAGATGAAATTGAGTTTCTTGGTGTCAGAATTAGTTCAAGTGAAGTAAGAGTGCAAGATCATGTTCTAAAAAACATTGTTAATTTTCCTGATATATTGAGTGATAGAAAATTTTTATAAAGATTTTTGGGCTATGTAAATTACATAGCTGGATATTACTTTAATGTTGCTCAAGATCAAATTCTGCTCAATAAAAGATTGTCTAATAATTCTCCTACTTGGTCTGATGAAATGACTCAAGCTGTCCAAAGGATTAAAAATAAATGTGTTAACTTGCCTCCTCTACAGTTACCAGGGAATGGTCTCAAAATCATTAAGACAGATGCATCAGATGAATATTGGGGAGCAGTCCTAAAGGAAAGAATGTTAGATGGATCCAATAAACCCTGTAGATTTGCTTCTGGTTGTTTTAAACAAGCCCAG